>CM051037.1:19208241-19808241 GCA_027627225.1 Congeria kusceri | reverse complement strand
AACAACAATAAAGCAAACACTTGACGTGTTCAACAGTGTAAATAGAACTCACTTGCATCGAATATGTTTATCGTGTTTAATACATAATTTATTAAATTAATGGTTCGTGTGGAATTAAAAAGAACACGTGTTTATTTCCATTAACTATGTGTTCTTACATTTTGAACGATGGCATAGTTGTATTACACAAGTACAACAATCAGAACCTAAATTATTGTTAAATTATAAATTAACATTGGAAATCATTAACGTTAAGCGTAATCAACAAACTCAGAAAGACATCTGGACTGACAGGTAAACTTTCATTGTATCTTCCATATTTAACATTAAACATAATAACGTGACTGTCATGTTTAGTTTGAAAACAATGTGATCATTTATTTACAAACTACATGACATAATTGCAATTGATAATTCAAACATAAAATAGCAGATTGTCATCAATACTTGTTTATTTCAGGAAAATACAGACCTATTTATCAAAACAAACTAAGACATATGTAGGTGGCAGACGAAGAGAAACTTTCATTGAGTATTAAACAGGAGGGAACATATTACGTAAAGAGGTATGTTTATTCTTATAGTTTCGTAAAATACAATGGGTGTGATAGTGTGATATGTATGTTGCATGTTTGTACAAATATTTCTTTTATAATTGTATAAATGAAATTTTTTGCAAATTAAACAACGAATGTATTGCTCATTGGTTCAATTGATCTGCAATTTTCACCCTTGGCAATTTATTAAAGCGTTGAGTGTGGAGAAATATTAGACTTAAATAAAGCATGGTATGTAAACAGACCTCATCGCACCATCCAACCAACGCAGTGTTATCGATCCTTTGAGCTGCGTTCCATAACTGTCTATGTTTACACCTGCGTGACATGTTTGTTTTAACGCGTCTTAAAGCACATGGCTTACAGGCTAACATTGTCCAGGGAATAGCTGTGGAACTCTTAGGCATAGGCTGGTAAAATTCAGTAGCATGTTGGCAATGACTAGAAGAGCATCCCTATTGATTATTGGGTCATAGGGAGGTCTTCGTAAAAATGACTAATAGTTGTAAAACCTTGTCTGTGCAATACCTACAGAACCCGTAGCCTAGGTTGGAAACATTTGGTAGGTAGGATGGTCATTACTAGTAGAATATCCCTATTGATTATTTTGTCAAAAGGTCACGCTGACCAATAGTTGTTAAACGTTGTCGGGTCGCTAACTATTTAATCCTTAGGCCTAGGATTTTCAAACTTGGAAAGTAGGGAGGTCATGACTAGAAGACGATCCCTATTGATTGCATCAAAGGTCGAAGCCAATATGACCATCAGTTGTTGATGGGTAGATAACTATAGAATCCTTAAGGCTAGGTTCATGAAACATAATACGTAGGTTGGTCATGAGTAGTAGAGGATTGCTATTAATTATTGGACCAAAGGTCCAGATCAAACTGTTCTATAGCTGTTGAATCATGTCTGGGGAATATTTGGACAATGGCTGAAAGTAGGTAGGTATATCGGTATGTAAGTTATGCCATTCGATGATTCACAACGTTGTTCATGAAATAATACACCCATTCAGTATCAATGCGCCATGGGGACATTCATCACAAAAGAGACAGTTCTTCTTACAATTATAATAACAATTATATATAGGATCTGACACGAGTTATCATTTCATACCATGTTTTATTAAACGAGTTCGTGAATTTTGTTAGTAAGCGAGCCTTTGGCGAGCTTACTAACAAATTTCCTGGACGAGTTAAAAAAATATGGTATGCAATTACAACGAGTGTCAGGTCTTTTTCATCACATGCTTTTAAACGAAATGAAACCCTTCTAATTTTACCAAGATAAATTGGTAAATCCTCAAAGTTGTGTACTGACGTGACGTCATTTCACGTTTACGACGTCATTTCACCAACATAATGTCATGTGATTGGTCAGTCAAAGAATATAAGAATATGTAGCCAATGAAAACGCTCAAAATGTTTTCTTACACATCTGTAAGATAAAAATATTCGTATTGGTCGTATTACATGGAAAACAAGGTATAGCATGTGATAAATGACAAATAGCAAAGTAGTAGTTAAATGTCACGTAAAGCTGTTCTCGTTTTTAAAACATTTTTTATAAAACGCATTTGATTAAGTGTTTTGATCAGATAAGATTGTAATATCAAACATTACCGCCTTTATCATATTTGAAAAGACAAGCAATCCTATACAGCTGTGGAAAACATTTAGACTGAAGTTAGTAATGGCGAAAATGTATTGCATAATTGACAGCAGGATTGATTTAAAAAGCTATAAAATCTTATCGAGAATACTAGGTCTTTGTAAAATGCTGAGGTTTATTTTACAGTATAAGCATTTTCAATACTACTTTAAATCGTCGTTCTTCAAGTTTCTTGATATATCTACACTGCTGATTATTAGTTACGTTTTTTGTCCAATAAAAAACCCCGTACATAAACCCATTCCCGTAAAAACTGGTTTATACTTGAAATAAAAGCCGGTTTATTATTGAAATGTTTATTTTGTCTGTTACCATTACTCGCCGATGCGACATTGGACATAATGTTTAAAATCCTTTTCGGATGTTGTGTAATCGTGTTATATCTAACATATATAACAGGTTAGTATATTATATGTGTCTGATGATTGCTTTTCTTTATGTATATATATATTTGCTTAACGCAATGTGGTTATAAAATATTTTGAAATTCCAGAGCAATGTGAATGGTTTACTTATGGAGACTGTGATCCATGGAAAAGTTGTAGTGCAAATTGCGGAGGAGGTCGGCGCTGCAAAACATGTTATTCGTGCGTGTTGAGGGAAAAAAAAGATGAATGTGAAAATTGTAACGAACATTGCTACAATGGTGGCAATTATTCAGGAGGGACATGCCAATGTTCAAGCTGGAGGACTGGCAGTTGCTGTGACAGTAAGTTTAAAACATGATGCATATATTAATCACTACATATAGTTATCATAGCAAGACCAGGTGCAGACAAGTACTGATGATTTATGTACAGTTACATGTTATGAAATACAACACTCATGGTTTTACGCAGATCCTTGGTTGATCAACAGTAAACATGGTTGACAGTATGTTTTGCGGATTAAGAAAACGTTGTTAAATATATTGTTGTATGCACAATCGTAACATAACGTTGTGTTGTTAAATATATTGTTGTATGCACAATCGTAACATAACGTTGTGTTGTTAAATATATTGTTGTATGCACAATCGTAACATAACGTTGTGTTGTTAAATATATTGTTGTATGCACAATCGTAACATAACGTTGTGTTGTTAAATATATTGTTGTATGCACAATCGTAACATAACGTTGTGTTGTTAAATATATTGTTGTATGCACAATCGTAACATAACGTTGTGTTGTTAAAATGTTTGCTTTAAACAAAGGAAATATGTTTTAGCCTAATGCAAATTTAGAGGCGTAAAGGTGATCAAATTTTGGAACTTTGTAAATAAGATCGATACGAACCTTGCAGAGCTTTAATCGTCGTCATGTTCCGTTCCTATATATTTGAAATAGTTACGGCCTCTTAATTTCGTGAAATTTCCGAAACGCATTACATATTTTATGAACTTAGTATTAGTAATTATTGCTTAGCCTCTTTTTGCCAATTGTTCGTGCGAATTTTTTATGTACTATAAGAGCTATTGTGCGGAGTATGTGGAGACATTCGTTTTAATTTTCACGTAATCGCCATGTCCTTCCATTAATCCGTTTGTCATTCCGATATATTTCTTTTAAAATTAACATTAAAACTATACCAACGATAGGAATATAACTATAAACATACTGATATATTACGTGAAGAGAAAGCGCATAATACAATAATAAAACGTTCATCATGACTAGTTGTGGAATGGCCATTTCTTTTCCAAAATGGTTAAAACAGTTTAAAATACTTTTAACGAGAGGCTGTTGAAAGGAGGTGTAGAGTTCAAATCATACCTATGTATTCAGTTTTAAGCACCACTGGCCGAAGGCCAGCGAGCTTGTGTCATGGCGGTTCGCCCGTCTTACGTGCATGCGTGCGTCCGTGCGTCCTTCCGTCCGTGCATGCGTGTGTTAACTTTTCTTTCCTTTACTCGATATCTCCTCCAAAACCGGTAGTCATAATTTGAAATACACAGACATGGTCCATGGATGGTCCTCTACTAGATGGCAACCAGATATATAAATAGAAAAATCTTTAAAAGAAACCTCCTCCTAAACCCATGGGTTGATTTTCAAACAAAATCACAGAAATTATCCTCGGGTGGTCCTCTACCAAAGTTCCTCAAATGGATTCGCTCCGTTTTTCCTTATATGACTATATTAAAAACTTTTAACATCTTCTTGTCAGAAACTACTGGTTGCATTTCGAAATCATTTCACAGAAATATTCCTTGGTTGGTTCTCTTCCAAAGTTGATCAAATGGTTCCGCTCCGTTAAAAACATGGCCGCCAGGCCAGTTTTTATAATATGGCTATATTAAAAAAAAAAAATGAAAATATTCATATCAGAAACTATTTGTTGGATTTCAAAATAATTTCACAGAAACTTTCCTTGGGTGGTTCTCTACTGAAGTTGCTCAAATGGTTCCGCTGTGTTGTAAAACACGACCGTCAGGGGGTCGGGACAATTTTTCCTAATATGGGTATATTTAAAACTTCGAAAATCTTTATGTCACATCTTGAATTTCGACATAATTTCACAGAAATGTCCCTTAGGTGGTTTTCTACCAAATACTTATTTTGATTTGTTAAAAAAATCATGACCGCCAGTGAGCGGGGCCTTTTTTTCTTATAAAGCAAATCAGGATCCTTTCGCTTCTGACACTGCTTACTTAATGAGCCAGTGGAACGATACAGGCACTCGTGTGCCTCTTGTTATTGGATTTATAACCCTTTGGCCATTGTCCTTTATTTCATTTTCTTGTTTATATGCCTTTATATATAGTTCTTCATTTGATTTCCTTGCGCATATAATAATAGAGAGCATTTAAAGGAAATAAAGAATACAATAACGGTAAATCTGTCTACAACATTTATGCAGTTACTGTCGCTTGTTTATTTCTTTGAGTGGAAGGTATTGTCATGACCAGTAAAGGGATTCAAATAAAACACCACATATAGATAAATGGCGTTAAGGCAGTAGACAATACAAGAACAGTGACTGTGAAGATCTACAATATCTAGTTATTATTAAATATGACGATTTATTTTCCTTACGAACAATGTATTTATTTTGTTTTCAAAATGACAAATACACAATTACGGCAAAAAATGTATGTTGCTAGCTTGCAGGAATATCTACATCCCTAACTGTGTTTCTGGACAGCAAGAGTGTGGTGGGTCCCCGGATGGAATCATGTGTACTCAGTGTGAGGACCCGTACTATTCTGGAGGATACAATAAAGGTTGCCTAGGTAAGCGTTAAATGTAGTAACGAGACATTTACTAAACATTTGGTTAACTCTTGTAACGTGTTTGTTTTTAATGTTTATGTAATATATACATGTAATGCTGTTTTGTTGAAAATAACCACTGTTTCAAAATTGTAAATAAATGTGTATAAGTAAATACAAGTACATGTATTTTGTAAATTCATATATTTCTTTATGTATGAAACACCAGATTGCGTGTTCCAAATACATTTATATAATTGCATTGCCGTAAAACTTGTTCCAATGTCTTTTGTTCAATGCTTTTGGACAGCAATATCCTGCGTGTAGTTGTTTATAGCTGAAACTAATCGCTTTACAACGAAATCGAATAATAAAGTCACCATTATTGATGATGGGCTTGGCGATTAACCTAGAAGCCTCTCTTGAACAACAATTGAATATGTATTTTTGTTTAATTGTATATTTGTTGATGCTGTGAATGACATTGAAACAAAATTCTAACCTATAATACTGAAAAGTACTCGACTATTTTGGTTTTGTAGCGCCAGGATGCATTACTGATGACATATTTTACTTCATCCTATTGATACAGCCAAATCGCTCGGATAACAACCCATCGTATAAACCTTTGATTTATTATATCGCTAGTTTAGAACACGTGTTAGAACGCTATGTATTTCAATGTGACGTCATACCAAATGGTGATGTTTTTTGCAAATACAAAACCCAGTGTTAAAAATGGGAAACCAAAGCTATTTCTTTATTTTTGATATATGTTCACGTCATTTACATTATTTATGATTTACAATATAAATAGGATAAATATAATTTTATGTTAGTGTTGGATAGAGATCAGGTTTATCATGCTCGGCTCGAAACAGGGTAGAGCTCAGCAAGTCTCGCGCTACCATGTATGATGTGTCTCAGCCTCGCATGATAACCTTGATCTTTATCCAAATAATATTCTTAATTTACATGCTATGAAATATATCTCGTAACAAACGGGTGTTCAGATATGTAAACAGACTCTGTTTTTATAAAGAATAACATTGTTGATAACTTATTTCGCTATCAGATATGTAAACATATTATGGGTTGTTGAACAACAACATGATTTACAATATCTGATTCGAATTAAAACAAAATTGGTGAAACATTTTGGTGTAATAAAATGAATAGCGTAACAATGAGTAACACAATTTGCTATCGTTTGTTGTGATATTTTCAATTGCCTTCCAACACGTGAAAGCCAATTTTAACATGTCTTACAATTTGGATTAAACAGGATTGTCTATGTTATTGTGCTTACTATCCGATTGAATTGATGCACCTGTTCATAACAGGAAATGTAAATTAGCTTCAAAATACAATTTAAAAAAACAAATAAGACCATTAATTTAAAAAGACGAAAAATATTTACGTCCTTTATCGGTATTCGTACCGTTTTTATGCTATGTTTTCGGACACTTAAAAATAAATATTTTTTCAGTGTCTGAATATTCAGATTCACACAAAATAATTATTCAAAATCTGTCCGAAAACATAGTATCTGCAATATTGTCATAAAACTCGCAATTAAACTACGGACTGATTATTTGTCTCCGATGATAGTTCTCGTTTATTCCTGGAAGCGTTAAGTTTTGACACATTATTGTATATTGAAACTATTATACATCTTGTCAGTTTATGACATGTTAATGTATATTGAAGCCATTCCACAACTTGTAAATTTATGACACGTTGTTGAATATTGAAGCCATAATACAACTTTCTAATTGGCATGCATGATTCAGCAAACACTTCGCAAGATTAAATTGACAGACAATAGGGAATTTGAAGCCGAACAAAACAACTGTGGCAACCAGGCAAACATTGAACGATATTAATATCTGTCTGTAAACATATATCTCAATTTAATTCCTTTTCTATATAAGTGACCGAAAACATAGAGACATAGAAAATAATTATTTTGGTTAATGTTGAGGGTGTCAGAATACATAGAGTGTCCGAAAACATAGAATAAATACGGTATATGTTTTTCACAGTACTTTTTGTTGAAAGAAAGGCCATAATTAGTGCTGCCTTTAAGTTAGTAGATATACCAGTAAATTATAACTATTTGGGTTGCGCTTACATCCATATATTAATTTTGATGTTTTAAGCGAAATATATTTGTAACCTTTAACAAAAGCTTGTAGTTTTATGTTATGTTTATTTGTTATTTGCTCTTTTTTATGTATAAAAGAAGTGTTCGCACAGTAATATCATAGTATGCGCCATGTTTAAGATTTAAATACATTGTTTTAAGAAATTGCAAAACAATGACTTAATGTGTAAACTTTGTAAATAGTTAATATTAATGGCATTGTATGTTAATTACTGCATCTCCTTAAAAAATATGTGAATGTATTTACTTACGTTATTGAATTATTATACAATATTTGCCTTATTTTACCTGCTTAAATGGAATGCATTTATGGAGTGTAATTATATAATGTATTTATATCTATGTAAACACTCAAGCAAGGCATCTTATTTACTGACGATCATGACAATGCACGCTCATTATGTGTTATAAACACGAAGACTTGTATTGATAAACTAGCATGCTTGTAAGTTTTTGTTTTTTTGCGCTCAGTCATTGGGGGTGCAGCCAATAGCGGAGTTTATTATATCTACGTTTAAATCATTACAAACGACTTGTCTACAAACGTTAAATGTCATTGTATTTACTTATTCCTTTTGTCACTGGTTTACAATGAATATCGTTTTTGTATAGAATTTTTATAGATCTTATAGATTTTTTTACAGAAACAGCATTGATAAAAAAGGCATCAAAGGACACAAGGGTATATTTTAATTATACATTAAGTTGTATAAACGGTTGAACAAGACTGCGACTTGAAAGATATTACACAACTGTGAAAAGTAATTTAACACTTAAGACAGCATTGATGAAGGGTGTTATACGTGTTGTTACGTGGTTTGTTATACCACAACAAACGAAGTTGGGGGGGGGGGGGGTATATAGGAGTGAGCTTGTCGGTCTGTCGGTATGTCGGTCCGTCGGTCTGTCGGTCTGCCGGTCTGTCGGTCTGTTGGTTTGTTGATTTCCGGATGATAACTCAAGAAGAGCTTGGCATATTGAAAAAAAAGTTGGTATACACATGTAGCATCATAAAATACGGGTCAAGTTCGACTTTGGTTACAAACCACTAAATTTTGACAGAGTTAAGGCCCCTTTTCGACTTAAATTCCCTACAATTATGGTTTCCTTACGATAACTCAACAATGGCTTGACATATTCAAATAATTCTTGGTATTCATGTGTAGCATCATAAAATACGGGTTAAGTTTGCCTTTGGTTACACACCACTAAATTTTGACAGAGGGGTGGTGGCGTCAACTTTTCGTTTCCGCTCTCTAACTCGAGAACGAATTGAGCTATTGTAATGAAACTTCAAACATAGGTACGTTATATCGAGACCTCGCTTGGGATTGCATATGGGGTCAAGGTCAAGGTCACCGTTACTAAAAATAGAAAAACGGTTTCCGCTCAATAACTTGAGAATGCATTGAGATATTTTAATGAAACTTCATGCACAGATACCTTATATCAAGACCTCGCTTAGGAATGCATATGGGGTGGGTGGGATCAAGGTCACCATTATTTAAAATAGAAAAACAGTTTCCACTCAATAACTTGAGAACGCATTGAGATCTTTTAACAAAATTTCATACATAGATACCTAATATTGAGACCTTCCTTGGGATAGCATATGGGGTGGGTGGTGTCAGGGTCAAGATCACCATTACTAAAAATAGAAAATCAGGTTCTGTTAAATAAATTTAGAGCGCATTGAGATATTTTAATGAAACTTCATATGTAGATACCTCATATTGAGACCTTGCTTGGGATTGCATATGGGGTGGATGGGGTCAAGGTCACCATTACTAAAATTAGACACAAAGTTTCCACTCAATACCCAGAGAGCGAATTGATATATTTTTATGAAACTTCATATGTAGATACCTTATATCTAGACCTCTCTTGTGATTGCTTATGAAGTGGGTGGGGTCAAGGTCACCATTACTAAAAAAAAAACGGTTTGCACTCAATAACTAAAGAACTTATTTAGATATTTTAATGAAACTTCATATGTAGATACCTTATATTGAGACCTCGCTTTGGATTGCAAGGTCAAGGTCACCATTTCCTAGCCATAGGTGTATGAAATTCACCTTGCAACCAGAACTTTCTTTCATTATTGTGCTGACTTATGCATTTCATTACAAAAATTTGGTTTTCGTGGAATTTCCACATTTCTTGTTAAATTATGTTTGGTACACAGGTGTAACATCATAAAATACAGATCAAGTTTAACTTCAGTTACAAACTACTAAATGTTGACAGAGTTATTGCTGCTATTGAAATTAATTTTTTCCAAATACACTGTGAAATATTCACAAATTAAAGCATTCTCTCAGTGTCTATTTCTTTCAAATAGATGCCATAGTTTTGTGACAAGGCTATATTGTGGGGGTATATCTGTTACTCATGTGACAGTTCTAGGTACCTTAGAAGGTTAAGTTATAATTCACGCAACATGACAACTGTTGTATGTCAGTAGTGTTAAGCAGTAAAACAATAGGTAATAGTGAGTAAAGATGAAATAAGTCTAGAAACGGAAATGCTTTAAAAAAAAAAGTATATCATGATGTTTAAACGTATTTGTTTGCGATGGGTTTATATCTTAATCGTTTTTAACCAAATATTTCGTAGAAAAAATTAGGTTATTGGATTGAGGTATGTAATTATGCGGGCGGGTTTGGAGAGTAGTGGTGGCATCAACTTTTCATTTCCGCTCTCTTACTAAAGAACGGATTGAGCTGTTGTAATGAAACTCCATACATAGATACCTTATAGCGAGACCTCGCTTGGAATTGCATATGGGGTGGGTGGGGTCAAGTTTAATGGTCACTGTTCCTAAAATAGAAAAACGGTTTCTCTCAATAATTTGAGAACGCATTGCGATATTTTAATGAAACTTAATACATAGATACCTAATATCGAGACCTCGCTAGGGATTGCATATGGGATGGGTGGGGTCAACGTAAAGATAACTGTTACTTAGAATAAAAACACGGTTTCCGCTCAATAACTTGAGAACGCATTAAGATATTTGAATGAAACTTAATAGGTAGTTACCATTCTCGAGACCTGCTTGGAATTGCATATGGGATGGGCGGGTCAAGGTCAAGGTCACTGTTACTAAAAATAAAAAAACGGTTTCCGCTCAATACCTTGAGAACGCATTGAGATATTTTAATGACACTTTCTAGGTAGATAATATTATCAAGACTTCGCTTTGGAATGCATAAGGGGTGGGTGGGATCGAGGTCAAGGTCACCGTTACTAAAAATAGACAAACAGTTCCCGCTTAATAGCTTGAGAATACATCAAGATATTTTACTTGAAGTTCATATGTAGAATCCTTATATTTTGACCTTGCTTGGGATTGCATATGGGGAGGTTTCCAGTAATGCAATTCTGACAATAGTTTATGCATTCATTCTATAGCTAGTTGGCTTAAAATATATCCGTTTTACGATCATTTCGATAATATATTTGGTCAGTTTCGAAATAAAAGTCTATATACATACTGAAAGAAAGTCTATATAAATGTTATTCCTGTTTATACACATTTTATAAAAATAAACGCATGATGGAACAATTAGTGTAAACATATGGTATCATGTTTAGTTTAAATCGATCAGTATTTGGAACAGTGGTAGAAGTTAGTAAAGCATTTTTTAGCACACTGTATTAAGCAAAGGCCTCTATTGATGAATGACAATGAAATTTGGTTTCTTTCCACATGCATTTTGCTGCTTAATAGCATCACTTTAGTAGAGTGTGGATGTTCTAAGGGTAAAAACAATTGTCAATGGATATCGTGGGGTAGTTGGAGTTCTTGCAGCGCAACTTGTGGTGGTGGAGAACAATCTCGGTCGAGAAGTTTGAGCTGTAATACTGACTACATTTTGACTACTGCGTTCAAAATTGTGGTCTTGTTGATCATTCTCGGGAACATCAATATTGCAATACAGATTGCTACAACGGTGGATCGTTTTCGGTCTGGCGCTGTGATCGTCAGGATGTAAATTATGGGTCATGCTGTCAGTTAGGTAAACATTTATATATTTATATATTCATTAAGAATATTTGTCTTTTGCCTCAAAGACAAAACCCTATTTTCTTTTCAATTTTCTTTGCGCAACACGTGTTAGGTTATAAATAGAAATGACATTATAAAATACTCGGCGACTGCAAGTAAACGCAGTTCAATGCATAAATTATAATTTTATATTATTTACATGTATATTTATTTGCATTATACTAATCGACTAATGATTGACTTGGCAAAAAAAAAACCAGCAGCGGAAAAGCGAGTTTTTTTAAGTAAAATAAATTGCTAACCTTGGATTTTAGATTAATCAAATAAACCAAACCGATGTCTAATAAGTGGCATGGGAATTGTGTATAAATTATGTATTTCCATTTAAAGTAATAGCCACATTATGTTTTGCAGTATCGTATTTGTAATAAATAACGTGTGTACATGTATTTTGTACGGGATACACATATGTCCCATTGGCACAATTTATATTTGATATAATTTCATATTTGTATCGATACTCAATGTATCCGGCATTGTTAAATAAAAGTTTTGTTCATTCGTTATACATTTACTTCCATGTCTTACGAATCATAAATCACCCTTACATTACGAGATACCTATATATCAAACTGGCACATTTAATAATCTTTACAACTTCATATTCGTTTCGATACTCAATATATCCGGCATCGTTAAATAAATCAGTTTTGTTCATTCGTTTACTTCCATGTTAACACATCTATAGTCAATATTACAAATTTTATTATGAAAATACGTTACGCGCCCGTGCAATAATATGTGAATCGGACGGTCGTCGCACATGCATTGCAGATGATTGCAACAAAAGTTTATTGAAAGAGGTATCGAGTACCTGCAAGCCGACTGGCATTCGCCAGACAAAACGAGGACCGCCCGTCGCATGAACATGAAAGTGCCCGCACGGTCGCCGTTGAAATTGGACGATTTTTTAAAGTAGAAAAATAGAAAGACCAAAAGCAAACGCTGATCCAATCAAATCCCGTCCGGCGATCAGACGTTGCTCGGTCGACGTGTTTTCGCCCACCCTGGCCCCGAAAGAAATCGCCCGATCGTCGTTAACTTTTAAGTAGTCCTAAACCTTCGACGGGTGCCGCCCTATTAGCAAAATCTTCAGCTGCCATCGACCGATTGCAACTACTGCCTGGCGGACGCTGTCCGATTTTGGGTAACACAGACGCCGTTCGGTGGCAGTTCTTTATTTGTGACCAGGTAATAAAGAACTATTACACATTCATATTAAATATATTTACCATACGAATATATATTTATGTAGAGCTATAAACCTATTGGTTGCTTTGAAAATTCTCTATACGGTCTAGCTCAAACGAAACAAACAGATTTGTCGATTCACTAAGTTCGGGTGATCGAAGGCAATGAAATAACCATCAACCATAAGAAGGAAGGCAATCTAAGTAATTTCTTTATATGTAGACTTATTACGCTATACAATTTTAACATGCCGACGGCGAGTGAAATCTTTGTTGCGCTTGAGCAGTACTCTTATTCGAAATTTAGAAATAAATAATTTCATATAATTAAATAATTACAAACCTGTCGTATTGTATTTCAACATAGCCTTTCTATGTGGTGTAAACCAATATTCAATAAAATGGAAACATTGATTTTAGACATTGATTTCGATTGATGGAAACGTTTTCCAAACAAAAATCCTGTTCTAGTAAATCTGTTATATTAAACAGTTATATAGGTTATTTTATGTACTGAAGAATTAGCGGACGTTCGATCCGCTTACTGAAAACGTGTACTCAAAAATGTATATGAGTAGTTACATGTATAGTGTGTATAATGTATTGGCTTATTAGAAAATAAACAACGCTTGAAATATAAACTATTAAATATATATTAATAATATTTGTTATAATTGTTTTCTTAATGTTAGCTTAAATAAAATACAATAAAAGTTAGTCGACTAAAAGTAAATGTGGGAGGTTGCCGTAACATGTACATAGCGGCTTTTATTATTTCCGTCAAAGCATTTGTTGTTTGATGCTTTGAAGAGTGTAACGAGTTGCAAAAATTGGAGGATGCAGTATGGGCTAAACAGGTACAACCACTCAGGATCGTTGTGTATTTAAGAAATTGAATTTTGAAATTAAGGTATTAAAATCATTAAACTAGTATTTTGTTGTTTTCAGTTGCTGGCAGAAAGAAAAGACACAAAACATTGCAATACATGCGAGTGTAGCCCATTACTATCTACTATCTACTATCCAGTTAGACAATAAGAAACACAAAGTTATGTGAGGTAAACTATGCATTTAACGAAACGTCTTTTTAATATGTATATTGTACCAGAAGGTATAATTATAATAGGAATTATACTGTCATATTCAATAGATGTTCCTAACTGTATAACTCATAATATATAATACCATTAAGCAAATATATAAATTGACTGTATATGTATACAAAACATAAAGTTAAATGCTTCTGGCGAACTTCAGTTGATGTTCCAGTAATAATAGAAATACAATAATGTTAATTGCAGCCCTTGGTGATAAACATATTTGTTTTACTCCATATGTCTACTATGTAAAGCAATGAAGATTCGTATACATAATATGCACTATGCTTTTTCCAATCAGTAAATTCTAAAAACGTTTGGCGTATATAAGATGTATACGTAAACATCGTTCATGTAATGTACATGTAGAAAAACCTCTGCGCATCTCCTCAAAATCGCGCAGTCCCATGTAAAATTAGTATACGTTTAATAAAATATACAAAAGCTTGTCAGAGTGCATCAATCAGTTTTAAGAGCATTTGATACAAACTGCCATCAGGAATTCTTTGTACGTGTGTTTTTTTTTATTTCAAAAAAAATTGTTTTATTAAACCCTTGTATTAATGGATCATAGCTAATAATTCATGTTTGTAGATTGTCCTATAAATATTAAACACTCGCCCAGCTGTAAAATCCTCGTTTTCTGAATGTGATTCAATTGCGCGGTCAATACGTTACCTTGTTTTTACATAATTTGATAAGGGGATAAATATCAGGTTTTATATATATATGGGGGGGGGGGGTCGCATGCGTTTTTTGTTGTAAAGGCGGTTAATACGTAGTAAGGCTAACTGACGTTTTAATAAATTATTCTTTATAGTTACTAGTATTTAAATATTCGTATATGCGTTTTAAGGAAATTTGATCAAACGAGTAAATATACCATGATGACAATATTAAATGATAACATAGTGATTGATTAACCTTTAAAAGACTTTCTTACTTCCGTGTTTGCAGATTAATTTTAGATTGACATTTAAAAACACATTTGAAAACATCTAGAACATTCGAGCTATTGATTTAACGGACTGACAGCAATTAAGGCTTTCATAAACTTCTGTTCTCGTGCAGACACGGCAATCGGTTGAGATACCATCTGTTCATACCAAGTACTTGTGAAAATAGCCGGTTAACATTTCAATGGAACATAACGAACGTTTAGAGAGTTGTATCCGTTAAAGGCAAGACACTAATGAAAATGGTTATCGATAAAATTACAAAACACAATATATGTAATTCAATCCGATCACTACGTGCAGTTTCGCACCGAGTACTTTAAAATTTGAACTATTAAAAGTAAAATTTCAAATGGCCTTTTCCTGTACACGATAATTTTTAAATAACATCGTTTTAAGTGGTAACTTAATCTTGGAGAATTGGCACTTATTTGTTCTTTATACCAGACATTTCTTATTCAGTGGATTCAAATTGATGTACCATGGACTAAATTTCTTTTATACTACACACACAATGGTAGTTGTTATATTTCTTCTGCATGTCTGTATTTGCACAAATAATGGTAAATCTTAGACTAGAAATGAACGCTGTTTTCATAGTTGATGAGTATAACTTGTTTATCGATAGTTATGTAAATACAAAATCTTTTTTACACTTGTATGTTTAATTTTCGTTCCGTAAATAATATATAGGCTGTTATGCTGATATGTATCGGGAATCCTTTGGCACTTCGATTGTATCTAGTCGGTGGGCTAACCAATGAATTAGTAAAAGTGATTCTGGGTGCGTCTTATTTATCAAGCTAATAGTTGATTTATTTAAAATATCTAAATTCATTTCCTCTGGTTTGAATATCATGGATTATTGTTTCAAAATTAAATCATATATCATTATAACCATATCCTTTACCAGTATAATTATATTCTTTATAGTCCATTGTATCAAAAGTTCTAAAATATGTACAGATACATTCACGAAACTGGTTCAAACTCGCACGAAACTGGTTAACGCTCGCATTTATATTGTATTTGTATGCACCAGGTCTTGTTAAAATCAATGATCATTCAGACAAAATGTATTGAAATGTTATTGTCCGATGTCCTTGGTAGTGTAATCACCTGACAATGAGCTTTCCAAAACATGCAAAATAATTTCAGCAGATTTGTTCAAGTTTGATCATAAATATACTTCATATTATGGTGAAATGGATACGAAGTGTTTTCTTATATGGATAACCTTTACTTTTACTGTCACATGTAAGTACTGAAGTTGCATGCTTTGTAATATCTACACACCCGTGTAATCGATTTGTTTGAAAGAATCCGACATTTACATTGTAATTATGAGAGACAGGTTGCAATAATAAATATAGTTACTTCATAATATTATGGATGATTTTGGAAATAGAAAGAGTGAATATCGAATCATTTTATTTAAAAACCATATTTGAATCGTTGATGTTTTGCATACAGTGTGTAATTAATTAAATGATATTTGAAATCAGCAAACTATGAGAAAGGCTTGTTAAAATTCCCTTTTTGCAAATACACAATATTTTGCATATATATTAAAAACACAATGCAGCCTGCTTTTAACGTGTTATTCATTCAGATGCCTGTACATGGGGAAATTATGACGATTGTCCAGAGTGGGGAAGTTGTTCTAAAAGTTGTGGCGGAGGTAAAAGATGCAGGACATGCGAGTCATGCTTCTGGAAAATCGACAAGGAGTTCTGTGAGCCATGCAACAGCCACTGTAGCTATGGTTACCCATTCTCAGAACAAACATGTCAGTGTCCAACTTGGAGGAGCGGAGACTGTTGTGAAGGTTTGCAAGCTATAGTTTGATAAACACAATGAATGTCTAACTGATTGTAGTAGTAAGTTTTGATATCTCTAAGCTGATACGCCAGATATTTAAATTTCGGACCTGCCACAGCTCACAACCAATAGCTTCTCATGTATGAGACACAGCACAATTGGTCTAAAATACACGTAATGGAAATAGTTGTAAAGCCAATTTTGTTATACATAATAGCCAGTACAAAATCTTGAAAGTGTGTGTATACGATCTTTCATATCAGAATACGCAGATGAAAGTGACGATAAAACTTGAAAGCAAACATAAAAACATAAAAATGACCAAGGAAACACTTCAATATGAAACAAGTATACAAGTTCTAGTGTCGACTTTTGGTTCGTGTATTAGTCTTGTGTAACCCTAAACAACTATCAAATTTATGTTTATACATGTATTTAAGTTTACGCTTGTACAAAAACTATTTGGCGATTAAAAACTAGATTAGTGTGCGTTTCAAAGCAACGTTTGTTCATAACTTGCTTTCCATTTTAAATACAAATATATATTAATTAGCTTTGTTTTGTTAATTGTATGTATGTCACTATATCTGTTGTAAGATTGCACATACACGCATTAACACTTTTTCCTGCAATCTATTGTACGTGACGTTTTTATAACGCGAAAGAACCCTGTACAAACTGTTAGACATAAAACATATTCAATATTCCACTTTACTGTAAATATGCCCAATGATATTCGTAATGCGTCAAATAAGTAACCGTTCTATTTCTGTCCTTCATTTACAATTCATTTCATTTTCAGTATGCAGACATATAGGCATCGAACATTGCAAACACGATAAAGAAGACTGTGGTGGTTCTCCCGACAGTATTCAATGTACAGAATGTGAAGACCCCTACTATTCTGGCGGTTACAGTCAAGGGTGTAAAGGTATTCATCTATCGACAAGTAGTGTGCGAGGTAAAGGTATTCATCTATCGACAAATAGTGTGCGAGGTGCGGTGGTAGACTTTACTTAAACAATGTGCATATGTTGTCATGGTTTTGTAAAATTACAACTTAAATCGCAAAATATTTACAAATAAATTTGCAGAATGAATTCGTATTCATTCTTGATTACACCTATACTTTACATGTTTTTGTTAGATACCTCCTTGTTCGATTAAGGATAAAGCATTTAACATTTGTTGGGCAAAACTTGGCAGTTTCTTTTAGTCATCTATGCAATGAGACGGTTCTTGCACTTTGCTCTTTGTTTTTGACCATCCTTAATGCATGTATCTTTGGTGTCACAATTTTATTTACTGTACATGACTTAGCATAGCATTAATAGTGCAATAGGAAACCAAAATGTCGTTGACATAGTCCCTTAAAACTAATATTTGAACACACTGACATGAGTTGAATAAAAGACACTAGATGTATACACGTAGTAATTACCTGTCAAATATTATTGTACATAAGGCGCTTATATCACTGCTTTTCGTGGTATGCCTCTAGCCGAGACTGCTTAACCTTTTTTCAGTTAATTACATTGGCTGTTAATATGTTTGAAATACTCCTGGTTTTTAATTCTCTGTCATGGAAGTACGATAACAATGTTTAATACTTTTTTGTCTATACCTCTTAGTTGTTCATAATTGATATAAATATTTCAATAACTTTTTTATTGGGGTAAATGAATGTTTTAGGCTGCAGAGTTAAACATGTCAAATAAATCGATAAATCGGTAGTTGGAGAATTTCTTTCGGTATCCTGACTTTACTAAGTCGTCCTTTTTAATTTGTTACACACTTAGACATGTTTAGTGCACTCATGTTTGTAAACTGATCTACAAAGCACTTGCTTTCTTTTAAAAAGATTTCAATTGCTGTAAAATGGCATGTAATTTATCTTTAATAAATTCTTAATATTATATATTTAATATAATATTATATATACCAATGCACACGTTAAGGCTTTCCATTAATTCTTGACTTGTATTCATGAAAGCATATTATCAATCGTACCCTTGTTCAATAAGATTTAAGGCGTTTTTCGATAATCAATATTTTCGGACACAGATGATAGTTTAATTCATCAAATAATTCAGCTTATGTATTACGTTTCGTTAGTCACTCAGTATCGATGTTTTGAATGACTATTTAAAATCGACATAAAATCAGGAAATGAATTAGCGTATTTATTTTTTCTCTATTTGGCAGGTTGTTCAATTGGTATTTTGTAAACGAATCACTATATAATTGGGGGTTACAATAGTGCCGTGTCGTGAAACATATCAAATGTATAAATATGTTTAACATCACTTAAATGATTTTGAGGATTATATCAATAACTACGATAACTGCGAATGTTAAACCTTACATTTAAAAGTGTTTAGTTATTGAGTTAAAATGTGATATATATGCATTTATTTCCTAACCCTGTTATTGCTTGATGGGTCTTTTGCGGTTGCCCCGTCTCCAGATGTAACCGGTTTCCATGGGAACCGTGGTCGGAATGCTCTTAAACATGTGGTGGCGGTTCGCACTACAGGCGTAGGGATTTTGGGCTGCAAGGCAAGTTTAGCCAGTGATATCGATGCTTGTTTGAGTATTGCAACAAAGAATACATTAGCTCGGAATTCCATGATAACGGACCATGTAACCAGTGGTGTTATAACGATGGTACCGTCAGTTCATATGGCTATGGCTGCCTCTGTCAAGACATATGCCACGGATATGTTGCGAGAATTGTATGTTATTTATATTTATTGTACATGCTTAATAATTATAAACAAATATTCACTGCATTATATTTATATTATATAATTATACTACTTTAATTTAATTTCAAAATGATGCATGTAAATAAAAAAAGCGATCGATGCATCATTATTTCGTTTGCTTTTATTGCACCTGGTACATAATGCCAGATGAACTATTTGGATCACTAATGACTCTTCTGCGCCCCGTAACAATTGCCAATAGACGGGATAACATTTTCGTTGGATCACCATGGAACTTAGGTATAAATGTGTCCTGCGGGAGACCTCGGTAAGTTGTATCATGTTGTGTTATATACTATGCCACATTTACAGTGCACTGATTACTCAAGGTATGGTGTTGTATCACAATTAATACGTATTTTATTATTGTATGCTGACTGCATATGTATTCCAGTTAAAACAATTGGAAATGATATAAACCTCAACTTGCTCGGAGGAACCGTGCATTGTCTCTCCAATTCTTTACTCATTGGATTATATAATGTTGTTGTACTTCCCGTTATGTGTTTTCAGTATGTCCGGACATCATCCAGTGTAAGCACAGAAGCTGTACAGCTGCCGACAACACTGTGTGCATGGAATGCAATGAAAACAATGCGATATTCAAGAGATGGAACGGCGATAAGGAATGTCAACGTAAGATGCATGACATGTTATATTATTTCAACATTAAAATGAAATCATATAAGTATTATAGGCAAGTGTTTTAGATATCCATTTAAAAAATCATTTTTTAAACCTTATTTTATTTAGAAATTTATTTTGTTCTGTGATTGACTGAATGGTGACATAAGTGCATTATAATGTTTTATTGTATACTCTACGCCAAATTATAGTGCTTTCATATAAATATCAATTGATAATGAACAGTTTTAATTTCCATGTGTGTAAATATCCTTCGTTTAGGTATGTGCGCTTGGAACAATCACTATTGCTGGCCTGGAACATGCAGCACCACCGGACTGACAATGGATTGTCAATGTGCGGATGGGTTTTTTAAAAGTACTGCTGTGGATTACAGTTCGGGCAATTCTGGAGAAACAACCTGTCAACCCAACAAACCTCCTAATATATTAACATGCGACACCGTAGCGGTCGGACCAAACGGGGAAAAGAAACGAGCTATGAGCACCACTGGCGTTACTGCATGTGAACACCTGGCAGATATGTACGGCAATTACCAACCAAGTATTATGGCATTTACGATGGCTTCAGAATTTACAGTACAATTTGCACTTAACAAACCAGCTTTCATCGCAGAAGAAAGCTTTGGCATTAGCGATACTGCAATCAATATTAAGGTCCAAACTGTGACAGGTAATTTATTTTATGCATATATATTACTACCTTATATTAAATTACTAATATATTCTAGCAATTACCACTAATCAGTTATTCAGTTATTAGCTGTTTTAGCTTGTCATCATTATGTTGTGTGTAATATATTCATTTTGTAATCGTAATCTCGTTTTAGGGTCGTATCTAGATAAATCAACGCATGCACAGTTAGTTGATACATCATCTAGCACCAGTGTGAGACAAACACAACACGACGCGGACAATATAACCGTCAGCCAATCAAAATATAATCTGCAAAATGGAGAAGCGTAAGAAGTGTTCAATTATTTCAAATACGTATAAACATAAAGTATGTTTTATTGAATTTACATTTCAAGCTGAAACAAATGTTATTTTGTATAATACAAAATGATAGCTTCCGTATTTCTCAAATATCTTGTTAAGGGCTTTACATATTGCTTAGATTTTATACTTTATTTCGATTGCAGACTTTGTTTGGAGTTTGAAGCCAAAGGAGGTGGCTTTTTGAAAAGCATTGATACAAGAGCCTCAACTCACACCCCATCTGGACCTGTTCCGTACACAAAGGTCACAAAACAAAGGAAAGTATGTTACAGATACGACGTAGCACCTGCGGAACATTGCTCGAATTTTGGGTCTTGCTCTTCCGACCCATTAACTGTTCAGAACCGAGTGACACGATCCAAATCGTCGACTGTTCAATTCAACGGTTGGACGGACCCAGTTCCAAGTGGAGGACCAAGTTATACCGCTTCGTCTATTGAAAGTTACCAGATAACTGTTAACGAAGTGCCTCCTTCCAATGGAACCTTGAAAGTTGATTATACTAAGAACACGTATTCAAGAAAAGAGTATTCGACTGTGCGTGCAATGGAACTGAATCTAACTTCTGATTCTCCGCGCCTGTATTGTATAACGCTAGAGGTAAAAGATGTTGCAGACAACGTTCGCCAAAGTAGAAGATTTATGCTATACGACAACACAAGCTTCATTGAAACATGGAACGACAATCCATTCCGATTTGATTCGGCATCGCCAGAGACTAACTTCACTTGGCAAACACATTACAATGCTATTTGTCTTAACTGGAACGAATATTTCATAAACATGTTCTATTTGCAAAATGAACTTCTAAATCCAATTGAGCCAGAGCCTCATGGCCAAATTATCGGCATATATGAACAAACAACTGGTCTTCTGCCCGTTGGTGGTACACCGAATGTACATGGAATAATAAAATATTATGTATCCTGGAAACTAAACAATGGAGACTTTACGACAGAACAACTTGTACCAAACTTTCAGAATCAAAGATTCTGTATCAATTTAAATGTTTCTGATGGGCAAGCCTATACATTCAACATTCGTCCAGTAGACATCGTGAACAACACCTTCAATGATGATAGAAAAGTTTACATTGATAGATCGCAACCGCATATCAACAATATTTGGTTAAAGAAAGACGGGTTTGAGATATTGTATGTTCATAACAGCACCGACCTGTCTAAGATGCAGATGACATTCGACGCATTGGACCCACACAGCGGACTGCAAAATATCAAGTGGGAGTTTGGAATCGTCGATACGTCAACTGTGTTAACAAGTGGTCATTTGTCTGTAGGCCAAATTGAAAACGTAAGTTGAAATTCGTCCGAAATGTTTTCTTTTCTTCAAGGCATTATGTGCTTGATTTAGTAAATTATGGTAGCGAAACAAATCCTTTCAAAGTATGACAGCAAAGGTGTGCACTGTTTATTTTTCTATATTGAAAATTTGCATTATATATGTGCGGTTACTTTATTTTAGGAAACCTGTCCAACTGACACTGTAGATTGTTATTGTCCAGACATAGGAATGTGTGAATTCTTCAACTACTCAATCCCGCTCAATAAGCTTGTTGTTGAAGATAAGCAGACAGGAAACCACAATAGGAACTACTTCTTCACAATAACAGTAACTAACAACGCCTTGCTGACAACGACAGAACACATTGACATACTTGTTGACGATTCCCCGCCTGAAGAAGGAGTAGTCTATGAAGGTAGACTATTGGACCAAAGTGGAGACTATATAGAATGCTTGATAATATGCATTCCATTGCTTATATACAAGTATATAGGTCAACTTGCACATGATACGCGATGTTCAAACAGACATACAATATATATGTATTTATTGTTAAGGTAATCATTATGTTCAGCTTGATATCAAACGTTCTCAGCAAGTCCAATAACGTTCAATCAAAATATAATAATGATTATATTAACTGTTTTGGGACTTTACTGAAAGCCCTGCATGAACATTTGCCAGTATATATCTGTGTTTACAATGTTTTTAATAGGTCCTGTGGATTACAAAGATATCGATTACACAAGTGAAGATTCCTTTGTTGTACACTGGCATGGATTTATCGACCATGAAAGTGGAATCAAACTCTACAGACTAGGGCTCGCAGCCAGATGCTTAAGAAAAGATGAGCTATTCAACTTTACAGAAGTCACTGAGATTATGGTATACAAGGAACTTACTGAGACATCCGTTCGTCTCCCTGCAAACTTCACAGGAAAACGCTTTGTGACCGTCATTGCTCTAAACCATGCGATGGAATCATCAAACCCTGTTTGCTCGGATGGTATCACAAGAGATATCTTAGCCCCTCGTATTCGCAACTTAACACTGGAGCATGCGGCATGGACCGAGAGCGTAATCTGCCAAAATGGAATACCGTATTTATTGCAGTCGAATCTTCAGAAAGTTCCCATGCATAACTCAACAGCATGTTTAAGAACCTGTAGTTCAACAACGGAAAACATGGTAGCTGACTACCTACCTACTCATGTAAAGGGAAGCAAAGACGAGGATATTTCGGATTTCCTTTGTCAACAACTGTCTTTGTACACTAACGAAACGGTTGTCTACATGCCCAACGATCATATAGTTCTTCAATGGGAGGTCGACGAATCGGGTAGTCAAGTTGACGACTTCTATGTTGGGCTTGGCCTTGATGCGACAGAGAAGGACTCACCAGGTTTGGTTGACTATATTTCTACCGACAGAAAACCATACTTTAAACACCGACACGAAGGGATTGGATCAGATGAACTATTTTATGTCTTCATTAAAACAGTCAACAAAGCAGGATTGTCGAACATCGCAACTTTGGGTCCCATCTTGATCGACCAAACACCGCCATTACATAAATATATTCCACGAATTGCTATTGATGTTAACAATGTCGTGTTTGCCTGGGAATCAGACACCTTTTATGACGAAGAACAGACTGCACAAATAAACCAACTTGTATTTCAATTTTGTAAGTACTTTTCTAAATACATAATGCGCTCGTAGTTTCGCTGCGGTAGTGAATTCAGTTCAATGTCGAAATCATAGAAACTAGAATACTCCAAGTTAAAAATCCATCAAATATGTTTCAGGTCACGACGGAAAAGTAACAAGCCCACTACTTGAGTGGAGATTAGAGGATTCAGTACCTTGTTTTCCTCATACTGGAGGCTGCTTTAAGTACCCTCTTACCCGTCTCCAGAAACATGACACAGGCGATGGTATACAGTTCTATCTCATCGTCCACATATACAACAATGCCGGGCACTTTACGTCGATCAGAACTGAAACATTCCAATTGCCTTCGCGGTATCCACCAGGACACGGAATTGTGTTGGATTTGGACCCAGAGATGAGGAACACGTCAACAGACATTGACGTCCATTTTACGGAACACTTTATGTGTGCTCAATGGATGGGATTTAAACATCATGAAAATGTTTCTCTGGAAGTAGGCATAGGATTAGATCGCACTTCAGCAGATGTTGCTCCATTCCAGAGTATTCCAGACATTAACAAAATTTGCCTTAATTCAAGTTCACTTGTTAACAACCATGTTTACTTTTTCCTGGTAAGGGCAAGCTGTAGCGGAGGTTCTACAACATCCGCGTCTAACGGAGTCCGAATATATGATGAACAATCCCTGAAAAACCAACTAGAAATAAAAATTGGCCAAAACTGCTTCTCCAATAATGTTTTGGAAATAAACGTTTCAATTGCAAATGAAAGCACGTTAACGCAACTTCCATTTCCACTGAGCATAGGGCAGCGATATGTTTTGTTCGCCGAAGACAGTGAATGGAAAAAAGCCCTGAGCATTAACATAAGCGATGCTATGGTCCAAATCGAAGGTGATTACTATTATCTGATACCGTTTAGCGAAAAACCTACTCTTCATGTGAAACAAAACATCTCCAATGGAAACATCTTACGTTTGAAAATAAGTAAATGTCCTGGTGAGGATATCCTTCCGATAAACAATCAACTGAATATTAGTTGGGCATTTCATAATAAGGGACCTGTTGAAGATATTTTATTTTCTGTTGCAATAATTGAAGATGTTTCTGCTAACGGCTCGACCCTACAAAATGTGTTCGTGGCCTCTCAACCACCCGTTGATTCATCTCATATTACGTTCCGTGATACCAGTTTCCAAGATCAAACACGCTATATGTCAAGCATACAGATGTGCACCAATGTAAGATGCCTCAGTCCAATTCTCTCAAGAACATTTACAGTCGAATTCGAAACCCCAGGTGTTTCGTTTTTACAAACAGAGTTAAAGGTTCCAAATGTTGGAGAGTGTGTTGATGTTAAAGCGTCGTGGGAAATAATAGGATCGAACGAAAACGTTGCCTTCTACCAATGGTCTTTAAGCCGTGATAATATTGGTGGACAACTGCTGTCTGTCTGGGAGAATGTGTTGCCCAAGGAAACGCCTATGCAAGTATGCTATCTTTATGCAGTCATTTGATTGACACCATCTCTATACAAAGAAATTCAAACAGTGTTTGAATGCCTATTTCTTACAATAGTTCCTCAATAGCATACATTGTACATGACGTGTTACAGGTTGAGAAATGCGTCCTTCTGCCAGCCCATGGACATCTGACATCTTTTCTCTGCGTCCGGGTATTTTCCATGAGTGGTTTAGAAAAGACCACGTGTCAACAGTTGTATATAGGTGAAAGTGGGTCCTATTCCACAACTGCAGTCTACGATTTTGATTCGTCGTCAGGCAGTTGGGTCATAATCAAAAAGGTAATTAATGTTTAGCTACAAATATGTTGTTGTTTCTTGTAATCACCATTCCTAAAACGGAAAATGAATACATTAATATGTTTGGGTTAAATTTGCAGATGCTATCCAGTTCCGACATTGGTCAGCTTTATACCCTTCTTCACGATTCGGAACTGAACATAGGTAATGCCAATTCCACAGTTGCCGGTGCTCTGATGTACGCAACTGAGCGTTTAGTTACTTGGTATCTTATGAAGTTGCAGTACGTGCCACAAACGTGTGATTCAGATATTAACTGCGTTGCGAAATACGAAACTGCGAGTGGCTATATAGAATTTGACAAGAAGGATATATCTCTAAATGAATTATACTTCATATGTGCGTATTCGAATTTCACTGCGATTGAACGCGAATTTTTTACTGAAACTCTAGACGAAATAACGTCATGCAGCAATGGTTTCATACTGGACAGTTATCCACCCATGAAAGGTCAGGTGTATGTCCACAATCACAAAGGATTTATTACAAATCCACAACACGTCATAGTCTCATGGACTGGATTTGATGACAACATCGATGCCACCTTATTAGGATACCCTGGGAAACTGCATTATTTCTCTATTAAAATAGGCAAGAACAAAATCTCTGTTTGTATTTATCATAAATGTTTTGTATTGTTTCGTATCTTAGTGTGGTATATAACACGCTATGTTTATATGAATATAAACAAAGTCATACGAATTTAATTTAATTTTCAAATTATTTGTATTCCAGTGTAATAATAACAAAACTCCATAAATATTTTATTTTATTAATGTACATTTTTTTCACTTCAGGCACGAAAACTGGTTCGAACAATATAATGGATATTGTGAGAACTGGCATAGAAACTTCTGCTGTACTGAAACTGCCAGCACCGTCTGATGGAAGTCCAGTCTTCTTCACGGTCAATGGTATGACTTTAAAAAAAGCATTGTGCACACACGGTTTGAAATACATGTAGCACTTGTCTTGGTAACAATTTAGTGAAAATACTTTTAGTTAGCAAATTTTACATTGCACTTAAAATAGGAAAACTAGTGACCATAAATATTAATCAAAGACGGCTAGCTTTTGTACCAATCAAAATGATTTTTACCAGCAATGGATTACGCCGGTCTTGCCACCAGCTCGGAGTCATTGGAACTGATCATAGATACATCGCCACCTGTTTTTGGCAGTCTGACGATAATAAACAATCTTCAGAGAAATCAATACATTAACCAAGAATTGGTCACTGTTCGTTTCGAAGGATTTTCAGATCCGCACAGTGGGTTAGACTATTTCAAAGTTGGCATTGGTGCAATCGAAGGGGTGACAGATATCATGTCGGAAACTAAAGTATACACCGACTACATAGAATTGAATCTAGCACAGATGATCGATGGACATCTATATTTTATTATTGTGCAGGTAAGTTGTGTAAATTCAATTTCAGTAAGTATGTATACTTTCCTATTGGTAATATGTGTTAACAATTTCTATGGAATGTAATTTATGTTTTGACCTGCAGGTAAGTTACTACAAATTCATTTGAATGGCATTGTAGCCTGCACAATAAGTATTGGACATGTACTACCAATAACTATTAAAATGTTTATTATATTATTGAAAGGCGATTAATCGAGCAGGGCTGATTTCTAAAGCAGTATCAAAAAGATTTGTATTGGACCGAACTGCTCCCACCGGAGGACATATTCTTGAAGGCATCAACGGAGCTGGGGTACATTCGATATTGTCTTATATCAGTATAAGTGATAGTAACTGAATTAATGAACTTGCTACACATTCGTTCAATACGTTAAATTCATATTGTATACAACTTACAAGTATTTGTGTATCTGGACATATACTGTGTTTTGAAAAAAAAGTTCTGTCTGGACGGCATTGATTTTGTTACTTGCCAACACATAATTAAAAGCCAATACTGTATTTTTGGAACCGTGTTATGACTTACAGGACGTCGATTTCCAAAGTGGTATCTACGTTATCAACGCCTACTGGAAAGACTTTTATGACCTAGAGAGCGGCCTAGCTTTCTTTAAAGTTGGTCTTGGGACCGATTCATACCAAACCGATGTAAGGCCACTAACAGATGTTGGAATGATGACAGGTAATTAAAGTTGTATCTGCTTAATATACCACGCGGGTTATCTATTTAAAGTTTAGGAACGATCTATTAAATATTTCACACTTCAAAAATATTAACCCAAATCTTTTACAGATACTTCAATATTTAGACATACATGTGCATATATTGCAGAGGTTTCCTGGAATGGCCCGTTTATTTCTGGGCAGAAATACTTTGTTACCGTGGAGGCGTGTAACAAAGCAGACCTTTGTACCAGACGGGTATCAGACGGCATTATTGTCGACAACTCGCATCCCATACGCGGTCTTGTGCACGTGGGTCTCGGAGAAGGTCATCACAAATATTTAGGCCATCGGTAAATATATAATTATGTATTTCAGCTTACTAACTTATATAATATCATTCTATATTTAAGTGTTAATTTCCGTTTAATATTCATGTGAAGAACACTTTAAATTGCACTTTTATATCCTCAGATCATCCATAAAAATAAATTGGCAAGGTTTCGAAGATCCGCAATCAGAAATAAATCATTTCGAAGTATGTGTGTCAACCCCTAAAGGCGATTGTGACGTTGTTGTGCGATCAAATTGCCTTCTGCACTCTTCCATTATTATCTCCAATATATCGCTCCCGAGGGATAGTCCGCTTCTGGCAACAGTTTGGGCATTTAATGGAGTCGGCATGAATGCGTCAAAAGCGTCCGATATTTTTATTATTGATGACACACCACCAGCTGTAGTGAAAGCTCCGAAATTCCTACTAACATACACCTCTGCAAAAGGTAAACATTCACAATGGGAAAAATCAAACATGCGTATCGAATGGGAATTTCAAGACGACATAAGCCCGATTGTCCGACATGAGATTTCTTTAAAAACGCATCACGAAGGTCACACACCTGTTGAGCGTCTTGTTTTAGGATCGGAACGCCACGTGACTATCAGTTTAGATGGAAAAAACTGGCTAAATGACGGTGACAAGTACTTTGCAATTGTAACATCGTGTAACGCCGCTGGACTGTGCTCGTCTGATCGTACAAGCGACCTTTTAATTGATTCTACTCCACCGCACCTCGGTGGCTTTAAACCACCTATGATATGGGCGAACTACAATGATTCAAATGGAAATAAAGTAACCAATTTATCCCTGACATGGTATGGGTTCCATGACCAGGAGTCAGGAATCGAAAACTATTACGTTACGGTATCGCGGTCTTACAGTCTGCAAGAACTTTCACATGAAGTGATAACTGTTCCCAATACGTATCAACGCGAAAGCATTCAAACCTCATTCGCACTAACCGAAAACCTATTTCCCGATGAGTCCATTGTTATGTCTATATGGGCGCAAAACAACGTTGGACTTAACAGTTCAATTGCAAGAGTCACTGTGAACGTTTTATCTGGCACAACAAGCAATGAAATGGGAACTTTAGAAATCGAAAAGCATTCATGCGACGTACACTTTTGTAACAAAGACTGTACATGTGCAGTCATCGGGCGTCCGTGTGTCGAAGTGAGTACCAACGTTACATGTAGTAACATATCTAACACAGAAGCGCAAAATCAAAATTTTCCAACATTTAATGTATATGGAGGGCTTTCTCACGAAATTCTAAATATGTCAGCTTCATCAGCATGCCTGAGTGGACATTGGTCAAGAACAAATGGAGGTATAGCCTCAGAAAAAATTCATCGCTTTGAATGGAGCATCGGCGTTCACGGACACGCTATTGGTGAAGGAGTGTACGATCTGAAACTTGAAAACCCGTGGACAGATATTGGACTGCGATCCGAATTTATCCATTGCCTACCAATTAATCGTTCACTTTTGCACGAAGAAATGTATGTTGTATATATGAAGGCTTGGTATGGCGAAAATACATACACTGTTTTCGAATCGTTTCCTATTATGATAGATCAAACACCACCCAATGTAAGACGTGGTCGTTACATCAGAGACGGAAACTGTCTTCAAGATTTGGATTTTATCGACTGGACGGAAAATATCCTTTCCTGTTGGAATGGAGTGTTTACTGAACAGCAAAGTCACATAGATCATTTCAGCGTCAGCCTTGGGACGTCACCTCACAGTAAGTAAATTGCCGAAAGGTTTGTTTAATTTTAAATATGTAAAACATTATTAACATTTGTGTAATAATTGACATTAACCACTGATATCTAAACCATATCGTTTGTTTTCAGGTTACCCGACCTACCCTAAAAATGCTCAGACCCTAGAACATTTTCTTGAGTTTATTATATTTTTTTGTTTCATTTACTTTTTTCCAAAAATTTAATGTTTTTGGATAAATAAGTTTTTGTTTTGATAAAATCCACTTCAAAACAATGTTTAATGATCTTACCGAGATGTTTTTAATATTCATTTAGTTGTTGAATATTAAGTTGACCATTTATCAAATAAAAAAATAATTAAAAAAATATCTCCCTACCTACCTACCCTAATTTTTGGGGGCATGTAACCTGAAACAAACATTTTTTTACGCTTTGTATACGACTTTTCAGTACATTTTACATTTATTTCAGATGATGATTTACTTCCCCAAACTAATGTCGGATTGGCAACAAACATAAGTCTCGATAACTTATCCCTCAATCCAGGCACGCGCTATTATTTTACAGTTCTTGCTATAAATAGTGTTGGACTTCAAAGCGCTTTAGCATCGGATGGATTTATTATTGATACGGACAATCCAATCCATGGAGTTGTGTTTAATGCATTGCATCACACAAACTCCGCTTTCCAAAAATCAACCACAACCTTTGAAATATCTTGGCATGGATTCCAGGATCATTTTTCTGGAATAAAACACTATCTGGTTGCATTTTCCAAAGGCAGAAATTACAACGAGTCAAACATTATCTTTAAAAATGTTGGTTTATCGACCAAATATACGTTTCAGAATCTTAATCTCTTGCACGGTGAGTCTTATATTGGAATCGTGAAAGCAGAAGATGCAGCTGGACATGGAAGTACAACTGTTATCTCCCCAGAACAAACAGTCGATACGACTCCACCAAAAGGGTTTTCCTGTGAATCTACCAAACAAATACAAATAGATGTTTCTTACACAGTGACTGATGGCGAACTTTCTATTTCTTATAACGTCAACCTCACCAAAGATTACATGTATGTCATTCGCGGAAGAATCAAAAACGCTACGTATGATTTATACCCTATAGTACAAATGGACAGATACAGTTTGCCATTACCATTACAGAAACGTCATGATGGAGCCTTCGAATATAAGTACACGTTTATATCGCCGTTAACAAGGTCGCAAATCATGGCAATTGATTTTGGAACAACGCTTAGCGAGTTCTCTTTGCAAAACGTGAAATTTGAGGAGTGCCAAAATTTACTGGAAAACAACTCAGCTGCTATCTCTGTAAACCAAATTGGACCATATTCGCTGGCAGTGTCCTTGGGAATAATGGATTCGGAAAGCGAGTTGAAGAAGGTGAAAAACTCTTATTTCTTATTTTAGTGTGTATTTCTGTTATGTACTTTGTGTGAAATATATCAAACTGTTTGTATTCTTCAGGTCTCGATCGGAGCTGGTACAACCGAGGGAGGATTTCAGATCAGGTCTCCGTTTGAACTTCACAATCGAAATAACTTTGGGGTTATTCTAGCACCTTTTGTGCACGGGACACCAATATATATTACTGCAATTGCTGAAAACCATGTCGGCCTCACGACTGTGTTCAATTCGGGCAAAACACTTATAATTGATCACACTCCACCGGTCGTCGGCGATATCGATGTTACCGTTTCCATTACAAACGATACTTCTACAACATTGCTTGCAACATGGAAAGCTCGGGACGATGAAACTGATGTGCAATACTGCAGTTGTTCAATTGGTTAGTATATTAGTATGTCACTAATGTAGTCCTTCACCTGTAATAAAAGTAATACAATTAAAACTTGATACTCTCAATTCATAAATAAAAATAATGTGCATGAATGTAAAAATTAATTCAAAAACAAAAGTACACTAATGCATACTGCCTGTGATCGTGAATTTAGCAAGTAGAAATATGCTAAGTAAAATAAATTTTGCAACAAGTAGGATGTTAGCAAATAAAATGCATCTTAATGTGAAAACACAACATTGTTTATTGGTCTTATGTTAATAAAACTTTGTGACATGTATACCACTCATTATGCTGATATTCACTAAGGAGATGACCGGTACTATAACAAGAAATTAAATGCTATTTATTTAATGCAGACTCAATAAAATATATCAAATTATGTTGCAAAACTTATTTTACTAAGTATAGTTTACTGAAACAGTGCACGTGTTCAGAAAAAATGATTATATGCTATACATCTGCTTCGCATGTTACCCCAAAACAAAACAAAATATTGAGCCGATTGACATATTTATATGATCTTGATGTTATGTAACATTAATATGATATCCATTCCTTCCATGTTATGGTATCAACACCTGTGAGTTATCTTTATTATGTATGCATCAATAACATGATATGTTTCCATTCGTTTCATAGGATCTACACCTTTGTCAGCCGATATTCAGTTGGAAAGAGATTCGGAGGCGTTGCACTCTTGTTTATCCGACATGCTTGGCCTTGCTCATGGGGACAGAGTCTTTGTTACAGTCAAATGTGTGAACAAAGTCGAACTAGCAACGACGTTAGCATCAAAACCAGTTATCATTTATTTTGATCCGCCCAGCAGCTCGCATGCGTTCGTCCACTTTATGCCCAACAATCAAGAATCGTTTTCATTGATTGACACATTGTCGGGTGAGCCCTCTGTGCAGTCTAATTCAAGCATATTGCAAATGGAATGGGGCAACTTTGAAGATCCTTCACAGATAACGTCCTATAGTTACCGTATCCAAAGCAACGGTGACATCGTTGTGGACTGGACCAACGCTGATTTAAAGGACTTGATCATCAATGAGCATCTGAAGCTGAAGTCAGGGCAGACATACACGACCGAAGTAAAAGCTGTCAATGGTGGTGGTTTCGTCAGTTCCAGTGTCCAGTCCTCGATGATTGCAGCTTCAGAACCGCCAGCGCTTACAGGTGTGCTTTTTGTCGAATCCTGCATTGCAATCAATTGTTTCGCTTCTTAGTATTAAACTCCTCCTGTAACTCCTTTATTTGTTGTTTGACAGCCAAAATGTGTAAATTATTTTTAGTAATATACTTGAATCATATACATCGTATGTTATAATGCGGATTTTTTTTTGTTAGAACCATAACATGTTGTATTTACTATAAGCAGCTTTTCGTTTTCCAGGATACCCAATATCTGCTGTTTTCTCAAATGGCAAATTGAGACTTAATTGGGAGAGTGTCTTCACCACAATCACGGGAGTCCCACACCACTACAGTCTTGTTGTCGGGTCGCGTGACGTATTCTCTGACATCGCAGACGTCCACTACACCCGTGACCACGTGTATGATGTCAGCGTTCCGTCATCAACGCTGGTCTCCCCCAATCTCAACGAGCTGTACATTAAAGTCACGTGTACATACAGCACGGGATTGTTTTCAGTCTACAGCACATCGTACAAACTGTGAAGTTAATATAAAAGTCGGCGAATATCGCATCTACTTCTTTTGCTGGGCTGCAATTTTGTTTTTTCACCAGCTTATATATTATCTGGTAGAAACTTACACTCTTTTGCATTTGATTATAGTTATATTGTATATAAAATAGTCTTTGTTTGATACAACTCAATATAAATGTAGTTTGGTATATTTTCAATATTGGTACATGTATATTTCTTAATTTTGGTAAACCGTTTCTTGATAAATAATGATTATTTTGATTATATTTTTATCAGAGTTAACGGCTCGTAAAATAATCTTTTTATTATGATACCGCATGCATTTACGTATGTTTGATTCCTTTTACAGCCATGGAGTATGAAAACAAATGAATAAGTTACACGTGTCATCAGCCAATCAAAATGTTTTAAAGTATTTTATAATTTATGTACACATTTATGCATATGTGTTTTATTTGTGGATTGTTTGTGTTTGCTTTGCTTTATGCGCTGTCTATAATTCTGTGTGTTTCGGCTGTATTAAAATGTATCTGTTTTAATAAATAAACTATATATACGTTCCTTAACAGAGATTTTTAATAAACTAATTATTATCGATTCAAATGAGATAATTGTTCAATATACGTGATGTACTTTACATAGTTATAACATGTTTTGTTTAATTCAATAATATCCATTACATAAAGAAAATTGAAGTGATAGTTAATGAGTGTCTTTATATAGTCTGATAAACGTGAACAAATCTACATATCAGTGTCTTTTTCGACATAATGCTTTTTGTTGCAGTATTTGCGTGCTGTGGTTTATAATAAATAATCAGAAACAAGTTCCTATTCAAAGCATGCATGTCCTTTATTCTACCATTAACTAATCGATCAAAAAAGCGCTGCCGTCAGCTTGTATATAGAGCCTTTATATCGATGAGAAAAATGCACAACGTTTATACGACAATATAATTATGATAATTGAATGTGAGACGAAAGTTGATGTGTTCATTTATTAAAATGCATCGTTTCGATGCTTGCTGCACCTTAACACAATTATCAAGCTTTAAGTTAATATCATCCGTAAGACTGGATATATAGGATTTCCTTTGTTCATTAGAGTATTATTACAATAAAAACATACAAGAGCGTGTTTTCATGGAATATTAAGAATCAGTTTTAATAAATTGATAGGACGCATCATACTTTGAGTACTTTAACATACCTGGGAATGATGAATTTCACAAGTTTCTCAACAAAGTCAACTTTCGACACAAAGGTGCAGCTTGTCTGTGACACTGTTGATAACACGTATGCTATGGCAGAGAGTCGTATCATGAAATTATATTATAGTGGATAATATAACCAATTGTATGGAGTTTAACATTCTTAATTGTAAAAATAAAAAACGTATAATAATATACAAAAGTTAAAGCGAACTGATTTTAATAGAATGTTTAACCTAACACTATTAGTTATTTAACACTATATCATGGCAGTTATAAGTGCGCATTCCGAATGTTGCCGTGTGTTTGTTTTGACATTAAAGTAATATGTGTGCACATGATACTACTCTTTACTGATACGGACACGAACAATAAAATACTTCATGAATAAACCAGAGTGCAGATATCCCTTCGCCAAATCAGCTCATACCCCCAGATATTGTGCAGCGAATGAGTCATACAGCATTATGTGGGAATTTCGTTCCCAATAATGAAGAAAAAATTATTGTATCCAGACGGTGATCCGGACAGCCAAATATAATCATTCGTTCATTTGCCCATTTCAAACTGTCTGATATCATATTCTGTAATTTCATTCAATTCCTACGAATCTACAGTATTTACAATGCGTTGAAAATAGACTATCATAAAAAGCAATATCAATTATTTCTAAATTCAATTGTGTGCTGCTTAATTGTAGTACCAAATGTCATATGTTTGCGTTTCATCATAAATTATGTGATCGAAATGTTGCCATAAACACTGTGTTATTAAGTAATTCGAATTCAGTTCACAGACAATGCAATGGAAAAAATCATTGGAGAGCGGTTAAGCCGTTTATTTGGTAAAAAATATACGGAATATATAAAGTTGATAAAATCCAAGAATTCAAAAAAAGACAGTGAAAAAAAGAATAATGGGAGCACAGTGAACACAACATTAAACCAGGATGGTTGTTTGTGTTTTCCATAAGTCTCAAACACAACCGGGTTGCGGCGACTTTAAGCCTTTGTCACAACCCACTGCGTTTGGCGCACGTCTGTCGCGCGTTTTCAGTTTTTGCAGACGCAGTATTAGTGTTGTTTATCGGTGTCACAACCCACTGCGGTGGCCGCAGACCGCAGATTAAATGCACGATTTTGAGATCGCAAGGCAAACGCATGTATTTCGTAAGAACTTGTGGAATTCGTCCCTGCTTCGTGCGGCCAACTTACGGGCGACGTGCGTTCGCCGCACGTCTGTCGCGAATTTTCAGTTTTAGCAGACGCATTATTAGTGTTGTTAATCGGTGACCAAAATTATATTCGATTAATCAGCAACACGTTCTGACTAAATCAGTATCAGTATCCTTGAAAGTAAAGGAAATGCACCATGAGCTGCAACGTTTCAATGAGTTACATTGTTTTATTTAGTTTGGCAATAAATATGTGTCTGATTCATATAGCAGTTATGAAGGACAAAGGCATAAACATGTTTTTGGAAATACAGTTTGTGAACTGCATGCTACTAACATGCCGGGCTATTGACAATGTACATATTAGATATATTAATTATTGAAAAGTTAAGCAACCACACAAACCCTATAAATCTTTATCTTGCGTTGGGTAGAAACATGCAAAGTTTATATAAAAGGAAAAGAAATACAACAACATTGCATAGATAAAACAACATGTAATGCTTAGGGTCTGAAGAAATAAACACAACAATGTCATATAGATTTGTTTAGCTTTTTATTAATGTTGTTATTTTTAGCTCACCGCAGCATGAAATGCTTGGTTAGCAATTGGTATAGGGGACCTATCATGCATCGTTTGTATTCCGTCGTCAACAAATCTCAGATGGAATCCACAATGGGCCAAATCGGACCAGAAACACTAGAGTTATTTTGCTTTTTTCGAGGAAAATTCAAACTTTGCCTTTTTCCAACAGAGAGACTTCGTGTTTTATCCCATCTGTACCAATCATTCAGTTTGTGTGTGACAGTATGCCGCAAAAAATCATAAACATCAAAGTTATAATTTTAATATTATTATTTTTACATTTTATAACCTTTGTTCAAATCTTTCACAAAAGTCATATCTCCATCTTCAACAATACTGAGTGGAACCATCATGGACTTCTTTGTAATTAGGACATAACAGCTTGACAAGAGACGAATATTAGTTCTACAAAGCCTGTTAACATATATAAATGTATACATTGTATTCTATTGAACAATGTATTTATTTATATGTGCATGTGTGTTATTTAATTATATTATTTGGTCACTGAAACCTATCAATGAATCTGATCACTTGTTTAAGTTAAAAGATAGGGTTTGGAAATTTTTCAAGAAAGAAAACTCATGCATATATATCTTCAATTAATAGACGAATTCGTCATTGATTAATCGACGAAATTACTAATCGGCACAACACTACGCAGTATAGCTTACAACTTATGTAAATTCGAATAAAATATGCCCATCTGCTAGGCCCTACGTGATAAGCCCTCGAGAAGGCCTGTCGTTCAGTTTCTAAAATTCAAAAGTGGAAAGTTTATATCTTTATTTAAGAACAACCTAGCATTCTCAATTAACAAAATGAGTGCATCCGTGAATATAAAAGTATGTCCATTAGAATCGCCTATCCAAATCCATGACTGGCATTCATCGCAATATCAATTTCGGTTTTAATTATTAAATGTCAATTTAACGTCGCGATGATGGTTGTGGTCTTGTATGCCAGATTTATATGGAAAATCATGTTAAATCGTTCAAAATATGTGGGTTTGAGAATGAATAGTGTATGCCTTAGAAGTAATACTCTTCGTGTATAATATGTAAAAATGAAGTGTACCGTGGGAAAGCCGGGCTTATTGCATCTGCGTAAAGTGTCGTCCCGGATTAGCCTGTACTGTCCGCACAGGTTAATACGGGACGACCCTTTCCGCTTTTATGGTATTTTCTGTTTCAATGTTTCAATGAAGTCTCTTCTAAACATAAATCCACTGTAGGTTAATCCAGGACGTCACTTGACGCAGATGCATTAAGGTTCTCCATCCATCATTAGATCGTCAATTTCCGTGTAATCTCGCCACTATTTGGTAGTGCCGAACTATGCCGAAAACGTTCGGCTAACTGCGTAATATAAACATTACGCCAACATGAGCTAGGAAATAATATTTATGCAAAGATATAAAAAACGGTAAAAAATATTTCTTAAATACTAAAACATATGTAAAATGATTTATTTAAGAAAATCGCAATTTTAGATTAGGTAAATTTTGTTAGATATTATTTCCGGTGAATGGTAAATGGCTTCATTGTTGACAAAAAAACGAGACAGACGTGGAAGATTTCAATTTTCGAAACCAAAGATCATTTCAAATGCTGTTAAGTTAGGACTTCGATTCGTATCTACCACAACTATGTTTAAGGGCATAATGTAAGGGTTCAGATTGCCTAAGTCCTAATTCCTACTTGTAAATTTATATTAAACTTGGCAAACATGTCAAACGAAACAGTTGGCAGGAAGGTCGTCGAATTGTGGTGTGTAGTGTTTTGTTGAACAACTTTCAACCGTGTAAGCATTGTAGACTACACCCTGTACCACTTACTTACAACAATGTAGTTGGTGAATTGCAGCATGGAATTGGGGGACATTTGTGTGTTCAGTGTAGCCATGTAGAATGTGCCAAGGTGAATATTGTGCCATATGGAAAAGCTCATGTGAAAAAGAAAGTTAAGGAATCCCCAGCTCTGTGGTGAACACGAAAATTGGTACCAGTAAGTAATTAAATGCTTGGCTTTTAAGTTAAATATTATTGGTTTGGCGAGGACGCCGCGTAGTGGATATATGTCCGACGTCTAGCGATCGGGAGGTCCTGGGTTCGATCCCCTGTGAGCGTTCTCAAGATCTCCCCAAAAGACACCAAGAACTGGTTCTACCCAGGAAACGGACTCGAGTGTCTCAATAAGCCTACGGCTTATTGGTTATATAAAAAAAATTAAATTTTAAAATCTCAATATAACAATAGAACACTTGTTCACCAAGTATCATTCATTTCTTGTTATTGTTCAAACTTTAATGGAACTCAATAAGATCTCAAGTACATTTTACAATACTGATGTCACAAATTCAAAACAATATGAGGCCGGTATCCTCACTTGGTAAGCTTTGGCACTAGTACGCTACGGCAATAGTACGCTTCATCATGTACCTCTGAAAATCTTACCAAACATCCCTTGCTTGCAATTCGGGTGATCTAACAACTGAGCTAACAAGCCTGGATAGCACACATAATTCCTGAGTTTTATAAATTGGAACAATGACACTAAAATCCATAGCACTGACTGCCCATATGTTACATCTCTTCGTGGTGACAGTACATTCATGCACAAAAAGTAAAATCACATTTGTTTTGTTATATATACTTACAATTATTGTAACGACAATACATGTATTTAATATATTTAACAGAAGGTGATGGAACGCCATGCTGGAAAGCATTTGAAAGTTGTTGCTATGTCACCAAAAGAGATGCAGCGGATGCATTATTTTCAATGGAAATGCAGTAAGTTACAATATAAATAAATTAATTTCTTTTTAGCCATAATACTAGTAGGCAATTGTCTAAAGGGTGGATCAGCTGAAACGAAGTCTACGTGTCTTTATGATTTCTCATTTTCTAATGAGTTTTAGAGTTTAAAAAAATCAACAGCTTTTGTCACAATCAGGCTTATATATAAGCTGGTTTTAATATCTAAAACAAATCACAAACATTGATTTGCTCAAAAGGAGTTATATTTGCACTAAGAAATGTGACATTATATGAAATCAGTAATCCCAAATGTAATAACAATAGTAATTTCAATATACAGTGTATCTGTTGTGAATGTGGCATGTGTTTCTGTTTGATAAGTGTGTGTTTGTTCTGTTTGATAAGTGTGTGATTTCTTTGTTGATTTCTTTTTCAGAGCGATGGCTTTCAAAATGTATGTAGAAAACAATGTTTATATGAGGCGTGTCCTGGGAAACCCGGGCTTAATGCGTGTGCGTACAGTGTCGTCCTGGATTAGCTTGTGCAGTTCGTGCATGCTTATCCGGGACGACACTTTTCGCTGTTATGGTAGTTTCTGTTTCGATGTATAGTCTCTTATAACCATAAATTTGCTGTAGGCGAAAAGTGTTGTCCAAGTTTAGCCTGTGCGGACTGCACAGGCTGATCCGGGATGACACTTTACGCACATGCATTAAGCCTGGTTTTCCCACGACAGACCTATGTATTATATCATGCTATATAAACACATATGTATTGCAGGGATGTTGCAGAAGAACAAAGTATGCTGGCAAAAGCTGAAATGAAATGAGATGATTGGTGATGGTGTTGCAATTCATCCAGGAGCATCCCCTTCTCTGAAGTATGCAATATTTATACACAGATATATTTTTATAGACTTTTAAGAATAAAATTGTAATTTACTTACCGAAAATGTAAAGTATCCTAAAGACTTGTTAAGCATACGGATTTGTCAGAGAACATGTTACTTTTGTATATTTATTATTGTAAAAGAATATTACAACTGTCAAAACAGGACAGTTTTGGTGTCGCCTGAAAAAAAGGCGACATATAGGTGTTACTTTTGTCGGCGGTGTCGGCAGCAGCGTCCCCTTTCGCTTGTCCGGAGCATAACTCATAGACTATTAAAGCTACCAACATGAAACTTCATAGGTAGATAGATCTCATTGAGGGTGAGTGTGAGTGCACCTCATAAGAACCGTTACTCTGCACCTCATACTTTTGGAGTTATTGCCCTTTGTTTATTTTCATACTTTATATTGGTCCGGATCATAACTCTTAAGACTATGAAAGCTATCAACTTGAATCTTCATAGGTAGATAGATCTCATTGAGGGGAAGTGCAGTGCACAAGAACTGTTACTCTGCACCTCCTACTTTTGGAGTTATTGCCATTTATTTATTTTCATACTTAATTTTTGTCCGGAGCATAACTCTAAGACTATGAAGCTATCAACTTGAAACTTCATAGGTAGATAGATCTCAATGAGGAGAAGTGCAATGCACAAGAACTGTTAATCTGCATCACATACTTTTGGAGTTATTGCCCTTTGTTTATTTTCATAATTAATGTTTGTCCGGAACATAACTCTTAAGACTATGAAAGCTATCAACTTGAATCTTCATAGGTAGATAGATCTCATTGTAGAGAAGTGCAGTGCACAAGAACCGTTACTCTGCACCTTATACTTTCAGAGTTATTGCCCTTTGTAAATTTTCATACTTATTGTTGTGTCGCATTTTTTGTTTTAATAAGTCTTTTCTTTGCAATTAGCCAGAGTGCAGTGCTTTTGAATAAATCTGTTAAACAAAATTGAGCATTAACCTAAAGTGCTTCTTCATTTGGATTCACGTAAGCTACCTGGCGTCAGGCGACACATCCGACTCGTGGAGTTCTAGTTATTTGTTAAGTATCTAAAATAGCAAATCTGTTGAAAAAGTAGATGAACAAATTCTCAACTTCTTTAGGAAATCGAACCCGGAACCTTTGGAACGCGAGTCTGACATGCTAACCTCTAGGCTTCTGTATACGGTATAGCCACTACGACTTCCAGCATGTAAAATTCTGCCAATTGTAGTTTCTGATATAATATGATATAACCGACCTTAATTGTGATAAATCGACTATCTCCAGAATGCTCTTTAAAACTCGACCGCTACTGCCTAATAAACTCTAAGCTGTTCTTTATCATTATGATGGCCATGTCAATAATACAATAAGTATTAAACATTATATACTCAACAAATTTGCTACTCAACAACTTTACCTTTGCATGAGTTCGCGATAACAAGATGAATAGGTAAGGATTGGATATTTTCTACTCGGCTCCATTTGTGACACACAAACATTAATTCATTTATGAATTAGGACGCTGAGTAATATACTATTTTATTTTCGCTGCGAGTACAGTCATAATTTGATCCTGCATTGAAAGTTGTTAACTTAAATATTCCCACCATGTCATGTTCTAATCATATTCATTATCATAATGATTACCATTGGACAAATTAAATAATATTCAAAACGGCACTTCTTACTTTCGTGTAGTCGAATCTGCCTGGCATAAAGCTAAAGCTTAAAGCTATTGCTGTAAGGATCATAGTTATTTGATTGTTCGGCTTTTAAATAGCCGTACCTTTAGTTTTTCTGTGAACAACTAAACGAGTAACACTATAATTATGTGTAATTTGTCACTAGAGGATATTATCTTGTTATTGATTTCTGGCACACTAAGATTTTAACAAAACCTATCTACTACTTATTTTGAAAAATAACAGATCAATAACTACCGCTTTATTGGTGAGCATTGGAAATTGTGTTTATTATCATATCATGTTACAGTATTGTCCTTTACTTGTAGCAAATCAAATAGAATTAAGTCAAATTTTCTTCTATTTAGCAATACAATTACCGGTATGTTCATTTTATTTTGGGGGGGGGTGGGTCATACAAATATGTTGTACTTCCTTTTTGTGGACAAATTCGGTAATTTAGAGAGTTTACTGTTGTATCATGTCTTTCTATATTGCATGAAAAAACATCTGACACAAATAATATTATGATTTGGGCAGACCCTATCTCTGTGATTTTGTAGTATTAAGAAAACATCAAATTCTGTGGCATGGTCAATAAAGCAAATTTTATGTTCAAGTTGTTATAGCTCAACCAGTGTATCTGTTCCTATCATTCTATGACATTTCTATGTTATGGCAGTTATGATTTGGTACTGTCTGCCGAGATGGCGTGTGCATTATTACTCATAAGGCGTAACAAAAAAATATGTTTATTTCAGGTTACCCGACCTACCCTAAAACAAATTCCCGACCCTACAACATTTTATTGAGTTTGTCAGATATGTTTATGTTGTATTTACCTTTATCCAATAGTTATATGTTTTTTGACAAATAAGAGTCCACTTTAAAACAATGTTTAAGGATATTATCAGTATGTTTTGAATATTCATTTAGTTTTTGTGTCGCCTGACTAGGCGATATATCGGGGTAACTTATGGCGTCATCGGCGGTCACTTTCGCTTGTCCGGAGCATAACTCTAAGAAAATTAAAGCTATCAACTTAAAACTTCACAGGTAGATAGATCTCATTGAGGAGAAGTGCAGTGCACAAGAACCGTTACTCTGCATCCCATACTTTTGGAGTTATTGCCCTTTGTTTATTTGCATACTTAATTATTGTCCGGAGCATAACTCTAAGACTATGAAAGCTATCAACCTGAAACTTCACATGTAGATAGATCTCATTGAGGAGAAGTGCAGTGCACAAGAACCGTTACTCTGCACCTCATACTTTCGGAGTTGTTGCCCTTTGTAAATTTTCATACTTATTTTTGTGTCGCAGTTTTGGTTTTTATAAGTCTTTTCTTTGCAATTAGCCAGTGTGCAGTGCTTTTGAAGATTTCAATAAATCTGTTAAAATTAATTTGAGCATTAACCGTAAGCGCCTCTTCATTTGGATTTACGTAAGCTATCCGGCGTCAGGCGACACATCCGACTCGCTGAGTTCTAGTTTAGGCATTAATGTTTATATGGTACAATAATATATACCTATATGAAGAATAGTTTAAATACGATAATGACAAATATTTTGCATTGTTGAGTTATAAATCTTTCAGACATCTGTTGTCCCGGAAGTATATAGTGGATGCCAGATAGGCTATCGTCCGATTCCGAAGATGAAGCCAGCTGCGAAGCCCTCAGCGACACTCCAACTCATCCAATACTTCCATCCGATAGTGCGAAAAGAACATTAAAAACTGTTATTCCCAAGCTAGGACTTAAATGTTTGATGGACATATCTTATAAAAAACATTTGTTTACTGTCAATGGTGTTTGTCAGACTTTATCCTAGGTAGGCGAGGTTATAAATCCCATAGCATATCGTCAGTTAGAAAACTCAGACCCCTGTAACAGATCATTAGATGAAATAATTCCAGCATATTCATGTGCAATTTGACCTATCTGTTTCTCGTTTTCTGTAGATTATTACAGGATATTCGTGTACATATTTAGTTTCATCTTTTCATAATGTTCAAGATTAGCACTCTCAAGCTTACTGAACTTGGGAATAGGTTTGGAGGGCAAACACTTCTTATAGTGGGATCAATTTATGACATAATTTGGCCAAACACTTCAGAAAATGGGAAAAGCACAAAACTTGGTACGCAGGTTTATTGGGGCATTTAAAACATCTTTTTCATGAGACCCAATCTATATCTGTACAAATGGCGGACGGCGGCCGCCATCTGTCAGTCGTCGGTACGTCTGTTCCGAAACTTGTCCGGACTCTAACTTCCCCATGCATTGAATGATTTCGAAATTGATTGGCACAAATGTTAACCTAAGTCAGACGGTGTGTCGGGCCCCGCGAGAACCAGATGGCTTGATTTGAAGTCAAAGGTCAAAATACAGCACTTTATTGTCAAAATGCGGCTTGTCCGAGCTCTAACTTCCCCATGCATTGAAGGATTTCGAAATTTATTGGCACACCTGTTAATTTAAATGAGAAAGTGTTTTTCACGCAAGCATCTGATGGCTACCTTTAAGGTCAAAGCAGGGTTGGCATAAAACCTGGGTTTTACAATATTGACCGGCCCGGGCGGGTAATACTGGGAAAAACCGGATTTTACAGGGTTTTACTGGGCAATAGTGGGCAATACTGGGGAAAAAAGATAGCCCCAGTTTACAATTATGTTTACATTGCCTAATAATAATGAGTTTATATTAACAATTATATATACTGTAAGTTACATTGTTTACTATTTCATGTGGAAACATATTGATAATTTTTCTTCTTTTTCACAAAATTAAAGTTGGAATTTTTGGTCAGTCTGGACAATACTGAGTATTAGTTGGCAACTGTGTTTTTACTCACTTTCAATAAATTTTTCTCAGTATATTATGTAACAGAATAATGTGTATGAAAGAAAAAGAGAAAATGTATAAGTGAAATCTGAAAATTCTAACATATTTGTATGTTATAAAATATTTTAGTTGATGTCATGTTGCAACATGACAACCTTGCAGCCCCATGCTGTGTATTAATTAATGACACAATATTGTGATATGTACACCATCTTAAACAAACACACACATTGATTGAATTGGCAGATGCATTTGCTCAAAAAGCAATTAAACTTTTCACCTTGAATAAACATTAGAAAGTAAGTGATGAAAATAGAAGATAAAAGTGATTTGTCCAGTAATCCCCAATATTGCCCAATATAAGATTATAATAAATTTGATCGGACTGGAAATATTATCCAGAGAAGGCCTCCCTAAGTTTTATTCATCACAAGAAAGAACAGTTCAATGCAAGAAATAAAGAAGGATGAATAATTGTAGACGTATTTGATTATCAAGTGGAATCATTTCACACACAAAATATTTCATGAAAAGCAATGCCATCAAAAAATGAATGAATGGACCAGTGGATATGTGCTGGCACTTAAAAATACTTTAACTATGCATATATTGGATCTGCAATACTAAAAATAAGTAATTTTCTTTATCACAAACGTTAACTGAGCATTTAGATTTATAATAACAATTAAAACTGCATCTTAACTGAAGAAAAATTCTTATTGCCCAGTACTGCCCAGTATTACCCACTTTCCGAGTATTGACCGGGGCGGGAAAACCTGGTAAAACCCGCCGGGAAAACCCGGGGGCGGGTGATTCTTGCCAACCCTGGGTCAAAGTCATATTTTGAGGTCAAAGGTCAAAATTGAGCACTTTATTGTCAAATCCCGGTTTATCCAGGTTTTAAATTCCCAATACATGGCAGGATTTTGAAAGACTTTGGTACAAATGTTAACCTAAATAAGAAGGTGTGTCTCACACAAGAACTGTACGGCTACCTTTAAGGTTAAGGTCATACTTTGAGGTCAAAGGTCAAAATACAAGTGTTTTTTATTGTCAAAATATCGCTTGTCAAGCTCTAATTTCCTCGTGCATTTACGGATTCCAAAACAACTTGGCAAGAATGTTAACCTATAAGAGACGATATGTCGCGCACAAGAACCGGATGTTTACCTTAAAGGTTAAGGTCATACTTTGAGGTCAAAGGTCAAAATAGAACGCTTTGTTATCAAAATACTGCGTGTCCGTGCCTTAACCTCCCAATGCATTGACAGATTTTCAAATAACTTGTCACAATTAATGTTAACCGAGATAAGACAATGTATCGATCTCAAGAATTGGATAACTAACATAAAGGTAATTCTTTGAGGTAGTAAAATTTCAAAATAAAATGCTTAATTGCCAAAATAGTGCTTGTCCAAACCCTTACTTTCCGTGAATTGGATTTTGAAATAACTCATCATGCAAATGAAAACTAAAACTTCAAATATGATATATTTTCTTCTTTTACACTTTACAACCTATTGCCCCCCCCCCCCCCCCCACAAAAAGAGTTATCTTGCAATGCTTTTCAAATAACATTACTGTAAAAAAAAATGATTAAAGATAAATGCTGCTATATCACTGTAAGACAAAATGTCAACAATATACATACATAAACACAAGTATATTAACTGTATAAAATCAGCAAATAAATTACCATTTACTGCCAAATAAATTTACCATTTTGATGCCACGTCGTTTATTCTGAAAAGGGGTTAAACAGGTATCATTGTGTCATGACCATCTCCGACATAGATTATGTATTGTGAATTAATAGGAAACGATATAATAATTAAAATAACAAATTGCACTTAATAATGCTGTGCAGAGCGATTCAGCATTGCATCTTCCATAACAGCCCTTTTATGGGTTACAATCACACCCGAGAACCATGACACTGCAGCTTGAGACAAAGAAGACCAAACAGGTCTCCATTTGTCAGTCTTTACTCTGATCCAGCCCATTCGGCAGGACTAGTAGTCGGGAGAGAAATTTAGTGAGTTTGAAATAGCGTGAACTGTAATATATCAATAGATTTTTGCCAGCCCCAAAAGCTATCCACAATTCAGATACTGAAATCTGATTACTTCTACGGCAAGACCTAACCTCATATGTATCCACATTTTTTATCATAGCAGTCTGGTAGCCCTGCATCGCCACATCAGCCGCATGCAAAATGAGTTTTACACCCGCTTCTTCGTGACCACAGGGTGCTAATCTACTATACTGTAATTAACAACACCATCATTTTGATTAGAAAAAACAAACACCATCTTTGGGGTCCATGAGCACAACCTGCTAAGCTAAGAAATAGAACAACACCCTTTCGCATTGTTGCATATTTGAGGCTGTCCTGCTTGTACGCATCCCAAATGACACCAAGTCGCTTGACTGAATACATTTGACGACCAAGATATGGAGCAAAAATGGTGTCTGCATAATCTTGAAATGTCTGACAAGCAGTATGCTGACAACAACAGTACCATCTACTGTTAGTGTATCAATCTCTGGGGCGTCCAGTTTGACTTAAAAATGTTCTTTAAGACAGGATACAAGGTCAGACGTTTTTCCCATACATAAATTACCAATTTGTTATAGAGAAGGTGGAGACGCCGTGTTTTCATGGCCACAGAAATTATGAAGGTTGCCGTGCTGGACTTGGCAAGAAACATACAAACTGGAAAAAAGATAACAGTCTTGTTTTTGGTAGATAATTTATTTTTCTCATTGAACAGTTGCTTATGTGAAATGTAGACATTTCATGAATAAGCACAAACAGTTACTACAACAGTGACTTAAAATCTCAGAGTGCCTAACCAGAAAAGAAACATTAGATATGAGTTTTCCTTGTGCGTTCGCCACACATCAAGAGTAGTTCCATGACCGACTTCTGATGCACCAATGCCCTCTCCATTATTAAGTACAACAATGCTGCTGTCATTTTTTGTCTTACCCACATGGGAGGCTCTAAGAAAGGTGCTCAGCTGTACCAGAGACGCCATATTGGCCTGCTAAAGAGCACTTGTCCAACCACTGTTTTCAAGCCAATCACCAAGGGTCTTGAGAGCTACATTTCTACATGTACATGTAATCCACCTAACATCATTAAAAAGCAATTTTCGCACAAGTGGTCTACCCATATTTATTACACATGTATACATATGTTAAGCAATTGCAAAGCTAGACTTATCACATGCAATGAATGGAGTTTGGTCGTAGAATTATTTTAAGCTAATGTGTTATGTTCTGTTTACAATAGTAATTGAAATACTTAATCGTGGCAACATTTTCAGTTTGTTCTTTAAACAATGGAGGCAATGTAGAAATGTCAACTGGTTGTTCAGTGTAGATTCCTTCTAACTGCTTAGAGTGGTAAGCGGCCGAAGACAGGTCAAGGTATCCAACGTATGTATATACACTCAATCACACTTTTAACTCAACACTTTTATTTTTCACAATTTCTCAACTATTTATCAAGGGATTGCGTCAAAATTCGGAATATAAATAGATGTGTATATGTCTGATGGAATATTTATTCTGATCGATTAAATACACGATGAAAATAAATAAAAATAATAACAAGCGCACCTGTCCCAGATGTGACTGAGCGTCATGGATGAATGATTTCAGTGCACAAGTGTTAATACAAAATATTCTTGAAACACAAATTAATGGGACTATGTCAACGAAAAATTGGCTTCCTATTGCACTATGAATGATATTATTGGATCTAAATGCGCTTTACTAAGACATGTGCATTAAATAAATAAAAATAATATAATACACAATATGATATTTGATAAATACAAATTAGCAAAAACGCCTGAAAAAAACACCCCAAGCGGGTATCGAACTCACGACTTAGGAGCCATACGAAGAAATGACAGTAGACAGCGCTTTGACCAACTGCGCTATCATGCTTGGTAGGAGTTGTTTGTAACCTGTAGTTTTACAAAATGCTCACAATTCTGACGTTAAAATATAAACAGGAAAAGGCCCAAACAAACACAACCCAATTTATAAATTGATTTTTATCTCAGAATGCGTGCACTCTTTTCCCATTATATATATCCTGTTTTAACCGTTATTTTATACCAGTATTAATATCTAAATTTCATATTTTTAAAAGAAATTGCCCACCCCCCTTGAGGCCCTTTTCAATGACATAATAACTTCTGAGAAGTTAGAACTATACGTGTTGTGTTAGAAATGTCATTAGGTGTATGTTATTTACAGCTATTAAAAAAAAACTCAAGATTTTTTGACATATTTGTATTTTCATTCACAAAGTGTGCGCGAGGTTTAAGCTTAACATATTTACATGAAAACAATGACACAGCTAACAAATAAAGTAACTGCTTTATTGAAATGATTTTGATAATTAGTTTGTATTTATTTTCATTAAATATAATTATACAGGAGTTAAATGCACATTGACATATTCCTCGCCATGATTGTTGTGGTTTTATTCATCTTCTGCTATTGATATACATGGCAAAACTATAACAAAGGGAGACAACTAATACTGAGTGTTTTAATAATTTATGCTTTTTAAGGTAAGTTGTATATCCCCTATACCACATTAAATATCTTAATATGTTTTAAATAGTGTTTATTTAATAGTTCATGTTTTATTTATGGATATGATGATTATAATAATAATAACTGTGACTTTTTACAGCTTTTAAAGATAAATTTACCCACACAATGACATAAAAGATCAGCAGAAGTTAAAAATAAATGATGTTTTATATGAATATTAATATAACAAGGTTAACTATATTAAGATTAAACATGTTAGATAATATTTTCATCATTTTCACGTGCTCTATATAGATATCTTCCTTAATATGTCTTATTGCTAAAAACTATGTATGTATATGGCGGCCATCTTGGATTTGTCGGCCATCTTGGATTTTTGGGGTTGGGTCTCATGCTCATTTTTTTTTGTTTTACCTTTATGTGCAACTGTGCCAAATATGGTGATTTTCCCATTTTCTGAAGCATTTTGTGAAGAATTGATCTCACTATCATAAAGAAATGTATGTTAATATGAATTAGAGCAAATACAAAGATCAGTTTTACAGTGTTTGCATTGATTAGAATTGTATTGTCATAGGAAAGTGTGAATTTCTTTTTTTCAAATAGAAGTGGTTTTGCCAATAAGATGTAATTACTAATTGTGACCTATTTTCGTTGAAACAACTGAATGGATGATGATACATTTTGAGCTTCAATTTATACAAAACAGCTTTGATATCCTTCATTATGTTTATTTTTTCAAAATATACATGTACAGGCATTACTTGAAATTGATTGAAAGCATTTAAATGGACCTATATGACGACAAATGAGAAATGGACACACTTTTGTGCAATTCCATGTAGGTAAATTAGGTCTAATAAAGTAGGGGGTGCATATAGAAAAGTACATGGCCTGAAATAAATCTGTGGTAAACTTTTTGTATTTTGTTGTTTTCTAATACCATATAGATTACATATGTAACCATTATGGTGGTCCAACCTTTCTATAAGGTGAATTTACACCAATCTTAATAGGGCAAATCTTCTTATAAGTTTGAAATGTTTTGAGGACTGGAACTGAAAGATGCAAGTAAAAAAAATATGTGTTCATAGTCATTTGCAAATTTTTGTTGCATTTTATTTAAAATACATATACTTGACTATTTAAAAACATAAAGCTCTGCACAATATATAGATTTTACAAACACAAAACGATAGAAAAAGAGATTTGGTGCCTTTCTGGAAATTGCCCTTTTTCGAACCATACTTACAATTGAATTTTTATAAAATGCGATGGTAAATTGTTACAATACATATGTATTTAGAATAGCCTTAGGCTACTATTAGTGAAAAAAGTACTTTTATTGGGAATCTTAATATTGCTAATGATGGATGGATTACCTTAAGGCCTTGTTTCTCACGACAAACCTCATATATTATTCAAGTTACGTTATTCAATTTGGCTTCGCTGTGCATTTACGACATTTTTCGAGTCAACTATGCTTGTATTTAGTTTCAGGTGTATTTATAAAGAAAAACAATAGACAGGAAACCAGACACATCGATAGCGCATGGCGTGGTACAGTTCTGCATAGTTGTTTAAAATAGTTCCCATAGAATCATGTTATTTCGCAGTGTCTAAATATCGCGCATTCTTGGAAAACGTCTATGCGTGGTACTTAGGTTCAAGCACGTTTCTATCATTTGTATGTAATATTTAGTAATCATTCAAAATCGAAACAATATGCTTCCTGTTCTTTTCACAACTAGCGTTCTGTCTAAAATAACCGTTAAAATAGTAATGGCTTACAATAAAAGTTTAAATTTTCCAAAGGATAAACGATTAAAAAACCATTAAATCGGACAAGTTTAAAGACAACAAACACAAAAATGTACGAGAAAGAAACAACTAAATAAATGAATGACATATTTACGCTAGGTCTTCAATTCGCGCTACGTTCGTACGCGTAATACGCGGAAATTGGACCACTGCGAAATAAAAACGAGTTTACATGGTAAAACTATGAACCAGATTTTAAGAATGATATGTTTCACTTAAATAAGAACAGGAATAATATAATATGAGTCATATAATATTCAAAGGAATCAATGTACTTATAAAGGCGAACGTTTATACACAGACAACGAACGCCTCAATTACGTGTTGCACGCAACAACCGAAGTATTAGGATGAAAGTTGCGGACAATGATTTACATATTATTAAGTAAAACATTAATCATGACACATATTTTTGTTGTCAGGATCGCTTTCTAAATACAATGAGGTTTTTATTGTACTCGTATGAAGTTATTAATTTAATTTAAACCTGTTTATTTAAGCTCGATTGCATCGAAAGCCTAAGGCTTATTGGGACACTCTGGAGTCCGTTTCCTGGGTAGAACTAGTATTTTGTGTCTTTGGGGGAGATCATGAGAACGCTCCCGGAGTGGAGATCGAACCCGGGACCTCCCGATCGCTAGGCGGACACCATATCCACTTCGCCACCGCGACCTTATTAATATAATTATGTTTGGAAATCAAACAACTCATGAGTTGTTCCTGAAAATTGCACATTCCTATATCAGTTCAAGGGAGATAAACATCTGTCATTGACAAGTTTTTTACAGTTACCACATTTACGTTATGTATCGGCGAATTGAATGGATCGAATATGTTCACCGTTTAAGAGTATGTTCCTGTTGTGCAACTGCGCGTGTAAAGTGCAATTTACTTAACATAACATTTACATTTGCAATAATTAACCAGCAGACAGCGAGGAGATAGCTCCGCCCACTGATCACGTGACCAAACCCTTGGACAACTTTCGACGACAAAATGGCCGACACGCTATCGTTGAGTGCTATTCCCAGCGCGTTTGGCAAATATTTTTTTAAATATAAACCGTCATAGCGACAAAGAATTAAAGGGCGAAAGTTTGCGAATGAGTCGTACATTGCCTTTGTGAATTTTTATGAAGGTTTGGATACGGAAATCTTGGTTAAAGCCGGGGTTTATCGAAGCCAGAGGCGTAATGACGATGCGCATAAAATCAACTTGTCGGTGGAGGGAGATTCGATTTCGTATGCACTTTGCAGTTCCACGGCAGGGTATATCAAGCTAACGTGTTCTTAGTTTGTAATTAAATTGTATAAAACCAAAATTTAAACAATTAATCATAATTAGCTATTGTCGAAAGTCCTTATTGTTCAAGATCATTATGTAAACATGGCATCAGTGTGCTAATTAAATTGCCTATACTACATTTGATCTGCATTCTACAGTACTATATTATAATAATTTATATATTGTACACCACTACGCAGTGTAGACAGTATCAATGTTTGCTCCAGCGTTGGAAGTGTTTTATTGCATTTAAGAAATAGTTTTTGATTTATCGTTGTTTATCGGTCAATAAACAACATTATGGAGTTATGATGCGTAGGAATTAAACCACAAGGGCTTTAAATTATTCCATTTATAACATGATCTGTCAAATTATTTTGCTATTGTAATGAGGAATACATTTTACTATGCTCAGCTGCGCTAGGAATCTGGAGTACTTTTTTTTTTGTTTATTGTGTATTTTAACAACAAAAATTTTGTCCTTTGTCTATAGAAGCGAGTATCATGTTAGAATGAGAATTAGGTCTCTGATTCCTTGGTCATACAAGAGACTGGCGTGCATTAAACATATAATGTATGATTTTGTTTGTTATTTAAGACAAAAAAGTCACGATGAATAGTAAAAACAATTTCGCTTTTTGCAGTGCATCTGGTGAGTGTGCACACATCTTGGCAGTTGTGTTCAAGATCACAGATTGGATTCTGCTCGGTTTGAAAGAGGTGCCTGTAGACCCAGCCTGCACGTCTCGTCCCCAACAATGGGATCGACCCCGCGGTACAAAGATATTGCCAGAACCAGTTGCCACCATGGTGATATCAAAACTACTACAAGAAAGAAGCGACCACATGTTGCAGACTTTATTGATAACAGGTATATACTTTCATGAACAGATTACTGGTATTAGACTAAGGATAACTAACAATAAGTGTAAAATATATTAACTTTTACTTTATTTTAGATTAACGCAGCTTTGCATGTCACATTTATGTAACAAGTAAATCCTTGATTTCTTTGAGTACAAAGTAACCAACATGTTTAGTTGTATTTTGCTCTCTTATTCACACCAACACATTTCATAGAACATATTTATGACATTTATGACAACAATTTTTTGGTAGCAAGTATATTTATACATCAGTTTTGTTTTTCAATGTTCTACATTCCCAAAACATATATATTTTATTTCCAGAAAATACAGTTGCTGAAGACTGACATTGAACATCTGCAGTCGCTGGATAGATGCCCAATTGCATATTTGGCGCATGATCCTGGTCAGAACGGAACTGCCTGTGGATATCAGAATTTAGGCAGTGCTCTAAGATATCATGTATATTACATGATTACTAGTCCTGTATCAACAATGGCATAAATTGTGTTAGAAAACAGCAACTGAATCAAATATGATTCACAACAGGAAACAGGGAAAGGTCCACACGATTGTCAACTATTTTAAATTTCTTCACACGAGCTATTGCTTGATCGACATGTACACGATGTTGTGCAATTTGGCGTGTTAATGTAACATCACTGGGTGTCATTTGCGTTGCTTTTGATGCAAATGGTGGAATAAGCAATTTAAGTCCAAGCATTTTAATTTCATCCTCAATGAGAAAGCCCTTGTCAACCATAACTGAGTCGCCTTTTTTCAACTTCCCAGCTGTTATTAAATCACGAAGTAAATCCAGTAAACCACTTTGCTTTGTAATTTCTTTGTCTGATATGGAGCCAGAGAAAAGCATATATATAAAGCCAGAGAAAAGCATAGATATAAATATAAATGAGCCCCTTGGGATCTATGCCAACTAAACCCTTAAGTGTAGTGGCCGACTCATAATCTGAGTAACACTGACTTTGAGATTTTAAAGAAGAAGGTTTTCTACTTTAATCTCAGTTCCATATAATATAACCATGGTTTCTGGAAATACTTCTTTGAACTTTGGTGGCATATTGTCTATTATCACATCTCTATTAGGCCAAATGTGTACAGATCCAAATCTAAAAACAACATATAGTTCATCCAATTTCGAAACAATAACCCAGCATCGGGTGGGGTGATACTGAAAAGGTTAGCTAAATGAATAAAGTCCAAATTCAAACGCAGTTGAATGAGCACCATTACAAACTGGTCTTGAAGCCTCATCTACTTGAACACTGAAATTCTTTTTGATATTTCAAATGGGATCTGTGATTAATTTGGCACCAGAAACATAAATATATTCATGAATTGTGTGTACACGAATCCAGTGTAGTACTTAAAGTTATTTTTAATGGATGAATCTCTCACAGATTCAACAGTCATTGGTTGACTTTGTTGGTGGCTTTTGCTTTGTTTCTCTACCTTGTTTATAATATTTTTGAACTTTAAATGTTCACGTCTAAGTTCTTCATTACTGCTAGTTGCCTCTTCAACGAGTCATTTTCAGCTGTGATTGCCAAAAGCTGCAATGGTGCCACACCAGAATCTGGAAAAAAGTAATTATATACAGCTATTGTTTATGGACATGCTACATATTTTGTATCATTAATTTATTTCAGTTGCCCCTGGTTGAACAAGCAGACAACCCTGTCGGTCAGTTCTTTCCATGTGGACAGCTGGCCTTTCCAGTGGTTACAGACACTGACTGGAGCAAGGCTGATGATGAAGACTAGTAAAAAGTTGAGTTGACTTTGTCGGAGGCTGTCCAGTTGAAAAAAACCCACAAGACAACAGAACAGCTGTAAGTTGTGGATGGACCAGCGGAAGCACAGAATTACTGCGTCCAATTTGGGCCGCTATATGAACAGACGCGTGTCTTACACACCGAAACTTGTGGATTCTGTTCAAAAACAGAAGCCATTTAAATCACCCGCAACGTCATATGGCTCTGCAAATGAAAAGGTTGCCCGACTGATGTATCAGAAGAAAACTGGCAATCATGTGCATGACTGCGGGCTTGTAGTCAACCCGGCATTCCCATTCATTGGAACCACACCCGATGGAAAAGTGTGCGACTCCAAGACAATGGAAACGGGTATCCTAGAAATAAAGTGCCCATTTTCCATCAGGGACATGAGCATTATGGATGGTATCACTGCCATGAAAGGTCGCACTCAATTACATTTGGAAATGGATGAGAACAAAATGAAAAAGATTTTTTAAAAAAATCATGCATATTTCTTTCAAGTGCAGGGACAGTTGCCTGCTACAGGAGCCCAGTTTTGTGATTTTGTAACTTTTACAAAGTGTGAAATTCTTGTCGAAAGAATTTTTCATGACAAATCTGTCCAGCCTGATATAGTAAAAAAAGCTAGAATGTTGTATAAAACTTTCCACTTTTAAAATATACCTGAAGTAGAGCTGTCTTGTGATTGAACTTGACTGCAAACGTCTTGATTAATCTTGCGGTCCGTTGCAACATTATCTTTATTGCTGAAAGAATTATTGTTATGTTTTACAAATAATGGAAGATTGTAACTTTAAGATGTCAATGTTATTGATATGATTGTTTGATATATTGTCAGGAAGCATTTAATGGCTCTTCTAATTTTACTAATTTATTTAGTAAAACAAATATGTTATGTCATAAAAAAGTGACAAACTTGTGAAGACATAATTATGTTATGGATAAGGCTTTGTTTCAAAGGATTTTTTTTTTTTTTTTTTTGCTGATGGCTTGAGAGGTGTATTAATAAACTGCATGATAATTGATATATATTTGTTGTTATTCCTTGTTTCATGATGTAGAAATCACTAGACTACATAAAAGTGCAGGCTGTTTTTTCAATTAATCACTTTTGCCAGTATATAAAAATGTATTTGAAATAACCCACTGGCCTGAAGCCCGGGACCAGTAAAAATCTATACCGGCAAGTTAAAATGTTGACCTGCCTGCCCAAACGAGCATGTACAAGAAGGATGAACAGTTTTGAAATTAAGATTCAATAATACAACAATGTTCATAATTTTTTCTCAAATATATCATCGCCTGATTTTCTTTCCATATGACAGACTACATCAAAACATCACTATCAGTTATAACGTTAAATTAGTATCTGAGTTTTATTTCCTCATTTTGGACAAGTTCAGTTGAAATTGTATGGCTTATGCCCAAGTTCAGTTGAAATTGTATGGCTTATGCCCGAAGGCACAAGCCCTTTTAAACAAGTTATTGTGAAGACTACTAAAATGCATTTAACAAGTACATACTTGTTTGTTCGATCAGCAGAACTTGACAGTGGTATCAGGACCTTTTTTCAAAGTTGCGTATACTGAGCGGTACTTAGGTGGTGGCCGTCTTGGTGTAATTTCCTGTCTTGAATATGGGGTGATAGCAAGTATTGGGTCTGGATAAGCTTCACTTGGCCTTCCATCGTTGAAGTGCTAAAATAACATAACATTGATATGCATAAACTTGAAACTTATGCTGCTTCTCTTATAGCAAAATGTACAAATAAGTAAACATTTCCATATCAAGTTAAATAAGATAATGTGCTGTCAAGAATACAACAGTAAAATACAATATAGACTCTTACTTGTCATCATACAAGATTTTCATACAAATAAACGTTGATCTGGATAAGTGAGAAGTCGTTATTTACACTGTGCCATATAAGGAGTTTTACAACCGAAGTTGGCAATATAGTAAGTTTTCATTGGTCAATAAATCGAATTACAATGACATAAGCAGCTCATAACCATAGATGGAAATAAAACATTCAAGCGATTGTATTGATCAAGAGCATAAGCCTTCATGCAATATTAAAAACTTTCTAACCTTACTGCAGACGTAAAGGCAGCAGTTTCCTCTTACGATCTCTACATCTAGCTAGTGTTTGGGCCGACCGCAAGCTTTAATCCACTGCTTGCATCGCTCAAGCTGATATTTCGGTTTCGGGAACGGATGGAACACAACACCACCTTTCAGACGTTCTTTATACCTACTATCGCTGTTACACAGCCCCCACTGGCACCGTTTAACCATTTTCGCGAATTAAAATAAGCTGCAATTATCACTTAGTTAGAGAATAAACCAGATCTCCTTTCGGTTAGGTTGTCCAAGAAAAACGCTCGGATGTAAAACTTTACTAGGTGCGCGTCAACGGACGATTTTCATTGGTTAATCGGTTATCGGTTCTAGAATTGTGGGCGGAGCCGTCTACTGGTTAATTAGTATCGCCAATTAGATCTGGCGTTGTTGTTGTATTGCCACTTGTGAACATTTTAATTGATATACCAGAACTTTGGTCATATATTAATTGTATTACAGACAAACAATAATGTTTAATAATATGATTCATAAAATACGTATGTTTTAAAACGAGTGTTGAGCTTTTATGTCAATAATTCGTTACAAGCCGAGTTAAATGTAGGTTAGCAAAACTGACAGTGTTTGGGAGTTGATGCCTCTGTGAACACGTACCAGCAAGGAAGTATTTACACAAACTTTAAACTTTGGAAACTTATATCGCAACATCTAATAAATATATTATTTCTGTGCATTTAGTAATTATACAAATTTTACCACTATCAAACACTACAATGGCATATCTTCATCACTATTAAACACCTAACACTTAATATACTAACTGGGTAATCATAGTGAGTTCTTACTTGTTCTAACATGGCAATATGTCAAATTAAATGCAGATGTGGAATGTTTATTTATCAAAACATAACATATTGTAAACACAATCAATGTACATGTAGACATTCCAGTCCGTGTTTAAAAAGCAACATTACGGAACGTGTATATGCTTCAGTCTTATTCCACTCTTGCACAGACATGCACGATGTAGCATTCTTTTATATATAGTTGTATTAATGTTGGTATGTATTGATGAATGTCTATGTAAATTCTGAAATGAAACTGTATCGGCAAAATGCTACAGTTCAATTCACCATTGGATTTATCATAAACACTATACACAAATTTATTATCGGTAAACACTCTGGGTTGTATTTATTACACGTGTTGGATCAATTACACGATATCCTATTTGTTTGATTCATATAATGCCAAAACTCAACTTAAACTCTCTGGATGAGGTGACTATTTTATGCGTTGATTGGTAAAACTGAAAAATACTTTGGAACTATTCCACTACTTTTGAACAATTATTTAATTTTTTATTTCAAAATCAAGTAATATTCCTGACCTCGTTACGGCCCCTACTTCTGGTAAAGACTGGTCGTGGTATTTCGCTAAAATCCCACGTCATTAATGCTGTATTTCCGACCTATGCAAATTTAAACATGAACTTAAGATTCTTTAATAACCACGACAATGTTATTTGTATTTCTTTTCACATACATCGTTTTATGTTCATGTTCGCGTTTACCGATCATCTATTTAATGTCTGGCTGTATGATTACCATTGTGATATCAATTCTTTTTTAATTCGATCCGTACACTCCTACACATTCAAGCGGTATCGTGTGCGTGTGTGTAGAATAAAACACGGTACTGTTTGTACACTGAGTATGTGAAGGTTTACTATTTGTGCCAGAAAAGGTAACAACTACTCTATTTGAAACGTGCATATAAATCCCTAATAGCACTGTATGATCTTTTTATAATTGCCTGCTTTGTCTGACGTTTACTCAGCTATTGTCTGATATTTATTCAACGTTTTACAATATTGTACCAAAGTTTCTTAGTTGTCGAATCAACACATATGTCTTCATGTGATACTGTTGTCAAAGTCTTAACTATAAAAATATGTGTTCTTGGCGTCTGCGAACAACTTCGAATGTGGATACGGCATTATTCTCTACAGCATTGAAAATAGCCATTGTCACCTGGTCGAAATATTGTTGCCAAGTGTTCATAGTGAGAAATATACTACAAGGATTCATTGAGCACGCCCACTGTCCGTCGATCATGTTCTTTCGTTAAACAGCGTGGCAACTAGAGAGTCAAGGAGTTGTCCTTATAGAAGTAAAGTGCAAACTGTGCACATATACTTGTCTGAAACTAAGAGACACATTTAGAGACCAATGGAGCAACCATGGGCTATTTTTTAACACCGTTTTATAAAGTTAATGTTCATATTTACATTGTGTTCAATTGTTCCAATGCGTTGTATATATGCAACAACATTAAAATATACGAGTATAAGCATTAAAATGTTTAATATTTCTATACCCACTTATACATAAATCTTCGATATATTGCTGCAGTTTGCAGATAAAACATTGAAAACCCCAATGCTTTTATTGACCGTTCCAAGTCGCTGACGCCGGTTTTGATCATTTTATTTAACTGTAGTTTGTTGTTTATGGAACTGGTCACTTGCCTTAAATAAAGGACCCGAGGATGTTTATAAGCGTCCCTCTCTTGCTGATTGTTCTTAGGTTTTATTTGTCTTATATTGAATGATATCTTTTTTTCTAAATGCAATGGTTATTCGGAAACTGTAGAATGCCAAAATTCATTAGTTATGTAGGACACAATCACATAGTAAACCAATAATGAGGATTATATTTATTGAACGAACCATGTGCGTTTTCTCTCGTACGTCCCTTTTCTAAGTTTCAACTGGCGTAAGAAGCACAAATAATTCGGTTAACATGTGAAAAAAATTAATATAATTTGAAACAACATTAATTGTATATATAATTGTGTCAGTAGATCTAGTGAATTTTAAAGGTATGTGCCATAATGTTTGTTTCATCTTGCGGTTAATTTACCATGGACTACTAATTACGGGTGCCTTCGTTAATATTTATTCATTACCTGAGTACGATAAGATATTTCCTATTTGTATACATTTATGATGAATCTACGTATCAATAAAAAAAAACCCGGCTAACGCTTGTCGAGACAGTATTTGCAAGATGTAAGAGGATACATCCATTTAATGACACATTGTGATCTGTGTTGATCTGTGTTTAGTGCACATTTTACCGCTTAAGTTTCCAGCTCATCCTCTGCACATCGTTAACACATATATTTAAAATGAAATTGTGGTTCCAAATATTGTTGATGTTCACTATCCTAACTACAATACATTGTGAATGTGAAAATATATGTGTCTGGAAACCGTGGGAAAGTTGGGGTTATTGCAACTCAAGTTGTGGTGGTACACAAAGGAGGTCGAGAGAGTTGTGCTGCCGTTTTTTTGAGAAAAATATACATCACTGTGTTGATTAATGTGGTACAAGTACACGTTTGAAGTTTGAATCTAAAAACTGTGATATACACTGTTTGAACGGAGGATCTTTATCAGAGAAACACTGTATATGTCAGGAAATAAACTATGGATCTTGCTGTCAGTCAGGTAATATATATGTATAATTCACCGATTCCGTTTTGACTATTAATATTTTTATATTTTCATATGCCTCAAATAATTAAGATTTAATATGCAGTGTTAAAATCAAAGATGTCAAAGACACGTCATACTAATTCCAGTGAATACGCATATTACTTATTCTAAAATTGTACTGTTTAGATTTAAACGATGATACAACTTTTTGTTGTGATGCGTTTACCTTTCTGTTCCTATCATACGTTATTACGCGCCCCTCAAAATGCATATCAATAATTATCTCTATAAAACGAAAATATTTTACGATGATTAACGTTGTTCGATAAAGAAACCTGTGCGCTTTAAATACAGCAAGTACTGCGTAGTTTACGTTTTTTCTTTTTTTATTTCAAATATTAGCAAATCATTGTTGATAAACATAATTTACATGTTTACGCGACTGTTGAGGGTGAAATAAAATTTGTAAAATATCACTAATTACTAATTATATAATTACTTACTTACTCCAATAAACTCTGAATGCTTGGACAATTGGGATCCATGTGACTGGGAAACGTGGGCAAGTTGGAGTGCTTGCAGTCAAATTTGTAGTGGTAGACAAAAACGATTTACACAGTTGTGTTGCTTAAGACATGGAAGCAGTTTTAGCGCGAACGAATGTGGACATGTAACTAATTATTACATGGATACTACCACGGATTGTGCTATCCGTTGCTTCAATGGAGGCTCGTTTTATGAGGATCATTGTATCTGTCCGGATATAAACTACGCTTCTTGCTGACAATCAGGTAAAACATGTATGTGCAAGCCAACGCTTTGAATAACAACTTGATATAATTTTTTAGACCTCTATTCCGAACATAACGACATTAATACATAATAGCATAGTATATAAATGCAGATATCGTTTATAGAAAAACAATCGGCGTCTATGAGGTTTCAACGCGTGTTTGATATTTGAATATGTGTAAGCTAAGTAAACTAAAGAGTAACTTCTGGGAAAACAAAGGTAAAGTATACTTTCTTCAACGTCGCAATGGATTTGTCTGGGGGAATACGCGAAATAATACAATGAACACCATTTCTTTTTACTGTTTTGAAGTAAACAAAATTAAGTAAAAGAAATCTTCAATGAACATAGACATCATAGACAATAAATTGATTTGATAACTATACAACATAAAGCCCCATAAATATTAAAATCATGGTTATAATAATACAAATTGGGAACACTATGTGTGTGTAGTACATTTTTATCGAGTGCACCGGGATTCTCTCCCATATGGCCATCGCCCCCAGAAGACTTGTTATTTGGGTTACGAGGGATAGTGCAAGATACAGGAGAAACCCCGTTCCAGAGACGACCCTGGTGTGAAGCACCTAGTACACTGCACCTCGGTTTAACGTCTCATGCGAAAGACGAGTTAGTAGGTTAGGGTGTAGCGGGGGCTCGAACCTGCGACCCCTGAGTTGTGAAACCAGTGCGTTACCACTAGACCACGGATCCGCCACAAAAAACATTATTTTTGGTAGACACCGTTATATATAGTGCGAAATTATTAACCTGACACTCATTAATCTTCGTGACAAACCGTAAGTGTGTGTTCGGTTGTTTGCGTTGTTTTGGACGAGTTTCTGTTATAGGAATTTATGTTGATATAGATGTAAATGCGGGAAAGCGAGAGTGATATTCACTAGTCTTGTGGTATACGTGCTTGCGCTTCACGCCATCGAACCGAGTTCAATGCCGTCTGATGACCTTTTTTTTAAATGGTATGAGTTATTCTCAAAATATGCAGATCATGAGATATTAATTTATAAAATGTCGAATAATTTATTGTGTAACTGGTATGTTTCAATTATTTTTATAGTACAATTACCAATGTTTCAATTACAATCACACACTCAGTGGATAAATCGTGAACAAGTGAGTACTAACCCTCTACAAAATGTGTAAAATAAAATGTTTTTAAAATATCGATGCCGAGAATCGAACTAAAAACATGGCAACGCAAGCGCGGCATCTGTTCCACTACACCATTCGCGCTGTACGATATCTAAACCAATACGATATCAATTTATATTGTAGTATTGCCAACGCAACGCTCGATACATATGGTCGTATTGATAAATAAATCTCGATTGCATACGGAATATTCATGAGTGTCAGGTTAATAATTTCGCACTATACAGTCGGTTTAAATTTTGTTGAAAATGATGGGATCAACCATTTATTGTAAATAGGGGACATCATGGTTTTCTGTTAACAAAACACACTGTAATCGTCTGCAATTTAAATCGTTGAATTTACATGTATCGATCAGTCCATGTTTATAAAGGTTCTCACTTGCATTTCTACCGACTGTACTAATATCATCCTATACAGTCGGTAAAAATGCAAGTGTATGGTGGCTGATTTCAGCCATATCATTCTGCCGTCACGCCAGAACGACAAATATACGCGCCGATACGACAAATAAATGTACTTGTCGTTTGGCGTGTCGGCGTGTTGGCGCCCTTCAAACGCGCCAACACGCCAGAACGACAAAGTAAGAGCGCCAAAAACGACAAGTTTGTACCCGCCAGAACGACAACAAGACACATAAATCTCTCGTTCTGGTGCCCATTATTTGGCGTGTTGACGCCTCGGATCTGTCGTTCTGGCGTTCTGGCTGGTTTGAAGGACGCCAAAGCGCCGACACGCTAGAACGACAAAAAAGCGCGCCGATACGAGAAATAAGGTATTTGTCGTTCTTTCGTTTTGGCGAGCATGCTTAGTGGAAGGCGCCAACACGCCAAAACGAACGGACGACAAATATCTTAATTTTCGTATCGGCGCGCTTATTTGTCGGTTTGGCGTGTTGTCGTTTTGGCGCCCTTCACATCCGCCAGAACGCCAGAACGACAAATCTGAGGTGCCAATACGCCAAATAAAGACCGCCATAACGAGATATTTAAGTGTCGTGTTGTCGTTCTGGCGCGTACAAATTTGTCGTATTGTCGCCCTTATTTTATCGTTGTGGCGCGTTGGCGCGTTAGAAGGCCGCCAACACGCCGTCATCCAGAACGATAAATATGCGCGCCGATACGACAAATCAGGTATTTGTCGTTCTGGCGTGTTGTCGTTTTGGCGCCCTTCAAAGGCGCCAACACGCCAAAACGACATGGCAGAAATCAGCCACCATACAAGTGAAACACGTTATAAACATTGACTAATCGATACAGGTAAAATAAGACGATTTATAAATACAGACGATTGCAGCGTTTTTATAAAATGAAAATCACGATTCCCCCTATTTAGGTAAAAGGTCAATCCCTTCATTATCAACAAACTTTAAACCGACTATATATTTTTGTTAAATTTTGTTGATAATGAGGGGATCAACCATTTATTGTAAATAGGGGAAATCATGGTTTTCTGTTAACAAACACGCTGTAATCGTCTGCAAATTAAATCGTTTATTTTACCTGTATCGATTAGTCAATGTTTATAACGGTTCTCACTTGCATTTTTACGGACTGTAGTTTGACCAACTTGACCGGTCTAAAAATAGTAACCGTAAATAAACATAGACCAGTCCTAAATATCGGTTTGATGTGATAAATCTTTTCTACCAACAGTTAATTGTTTCCGCAGCAGTTTTTCAAAACATATTTCGGTAACGAGTTGGAATCCCACCATATGCTACAGTGTTTCTTTTAAATGTACAAGCGCTTTCTTTTTTAACTATGATATTTTTTCATCGCGCAAAAAGTTCTCGGGTGCAGTTCATTTTCTTTTTACACTCCTGTTGGTATGCTTAAAAGTGTATGAATAAAAGTAAGGTCAAGACAACTTTTAATGGATTAGAACAAAAATATCAACACTCTGTCTAAGTTCTAAAATAAAGAAAGTAATCCAATTGGTTAATGTTTATACATATAATATGAAATTGTGATTAAAAATGTTCAAATGAATGTTCCGCCCGTGATTCAAACACAAACGCAGCAAAATTACCTTGACATTATTACAAACCCGACACGTTACCAGTTGCGCCACAAGTACCTCGATAGCACAATGACGAAAATATAGACATTCAATGTGAACTTCGGTTGTGAATGTTTTGTTACTATAATTAGGCCGGCCAATTTATCTTGTTTCGATTATACAATTAAATACTGTTAATAAACATATTCTTTGTTTGCATACAGAATATCGAGGAGATATGGATTTAATCTGAATATTAACTGTTAATGTTCCGCAAGCTGCACCATACGTACTCTAAATAAACCTAATGTATTTAGTTTAGTTTTGTTTCTCTGGAAGTTTACAATATAATGAAATTCTAATTTTTAAAATGATGATTTTTATCTGATCGACAATGTTTTCCAATGACCAATCTCCTATTTGCTGCGGATGGTGTTCCATTCTATGAGAAAAACTCCTTATTAAAGAAACCAGTGGACAGCAACAGAAGCAACTTAGGCCCATTATATTTAAGAATGACATATGGAATATTTCTTCAAAAGCAGTTTGTATTGATTGCAGTGTGATAAACTTGCCTGTCTTGTATTGTTTTCTGTGATTATCACAAATGACATCACATACAATTGGGATATGTTTAATGTTAATATTAATTTGGTAGACACGTATTTGTTCCTGAATGTTACTGTGATGTCGGATAAAAAGTTGTCCGACGTAAAATGAATGCTTTGGAAATACCATTATATATTGTCATTGAAATTGTATATATGGATTGTTAACTATGTTAAGTAATATATCTCGAATTTGTGTTAATTGTGTAATACATATTATAAGTTGATCATATTAACTTTATCTTAATTGTAACCAAATATTTTGAAAAGAAATTTGCTTAACGGACATTTAAAAGTCTATGTTGCTTTTATAATTAGTGTATTAAATCTGGTAAAAAGGCCTTTGTAAAGTATTTTAATTCAACAACTTCAGATGATGCCGTATGTAGCAGTTTGAACAGTTATTATTTAAGAAATGTTCTTTCTTTTCAGAAAAGGCATATACAAAGTGTTAAACCAAAGTGGACCCGGAGCCTTTAAGTCTATTAGCTACTTGATATACATATTTTTCGTATTTGTATGCATTCCTTATATCTGTGTCTATTTTGTATGCGATCAAACACCACGAGTTATTTCAATCATAGTGTTTGCTCCGTAACGTCCGTATTTTAAATGTAAATACATATAAGGCAAGGTGAACATGTCATTTGAAGGTATTGCAAAATAATATGCAGCCGAAGTCTGACGATTACCTTCAATTTATGCCATGATGTTTGAAAACGCATAATGTGTTTATAATCTGTGAGTATATGTCATTTTAGCATTTTGGTTTCTGTGCTTGCGTTAATAATCTTAGTAATTATATATGACGCATGTCTTTTATATTACACAAATAAAACCTTAAAGAATATAGCTTTGTTAATATCCTTTGGGAATTAAAATATTTTCAATACAATGGTAATAACTGTTGTTACTTTTTATGCATTTTTTGTTTTCTGGTTTGCTGAAAATTTCGTACTTCGTAAAAAAATGTAAGAGTACTAAATGACCAATTTCTTAACAGTTTATAGAACAACAAAATATTAGTACATGTAACAATGTATATATTATTTTTACGGGCGTATTCTCACTAAAGTACAAGACCTATCTTGACACAGTCGTAAACAAATTAGTAAATGTCTAACAACCATCAATTTCGTTCAGTCTCTGTGGCTATTTATATTATTTATGAAACGGTTATTTTCTGGTTGTCATCAAATGCTTCTTATTTTACCATACAGCTGCGCAACCCTTTTACCTGCGTAAAATATCATTCAATTATGTTCAAAAACGTAGAGCTTATAGTCAAGAAACAAGAGTCAGTAATTCTTAAATACAATTAACTAGTGTTATTTTAAATCACTTCAATACTAATACAGTTATGAACTGCACAAGAAAATTAACTGAAAGCCAATAACTCCATAAATATTGAAGAAAGAGTTATGGTCCTTGTACTCTGCACTTCTTCTCAACATCCTCTATCCATATACGTGGTTTTATTATGAATCACATCAATACTAATGAAGTTATTCACTGTACAAGAAAATTAAGTGCAATAACTCGCATAAGAAAATTCATGCTTCGCACAAGCAAATAAAACAAAGGGCAATACATTCATAAATATTGAAGAAAGAGTTGTGGTCATTCTGCTCTGCAATTTCCCTCATTGTCCTCTATCATTATACAAAATTTCATTTGAATCCCTTTATTACTAATGGAGTTGTGCTTTGCACAAGAAAATAAAACAAATGGCAGTAACTCTGTAAATATTGAATAACGTGTTGTGGTCCTTGCACGCTGCACTTCCTCTCATTGTCCTATATCATTATAAGAAGTTTCACTTGAATCCCTTCAATATTAATGGAGGTATGCTCCGCACAAGAAAATTAAACAAGGGTAATAACTCCGTAAATATTGAAGAACGTGTTATAGTCAGTGTGCTCTGCACTTCCTCTCATTGTCCTCTATCATTATATGAAGTTTCATTTGAATCCCTTCTATACTAATGGAGTTATGCTCCGCGTAAGAAAATTAATTCTTCACATAAGGAAATAAAAAACAAAGGGCAATAACTCTGTACATATTAAAGAAAGAGTTGTGGTCCTTGTGCTCTGCACTTTCTCCCATTGTCCTCTATCATTTAATGAAGTTAATTTGAATCCCTTTAACAATAATGGAGTTATGCCTCGTACAAAAAATAATGCTTCACATAAGGAAATAAAACAAAGGGCAATAACTTTATAAATGTTAAAGAAATAGTTGTGGTTCATGGGCTCTGCACTTTTTCTCCTTGTCCTCTATCATTATATGAAGTTTCATTTACAATACAAATGGAAATATGCTCCGCACAAGAAAATACATGCTTCACATAAGGAAATAAAACAAAGGGCAATAACTTCATAAATATTGAAGAAAGAGTTGTGGTCCTTGTGCTCTACACTTTCTCTCATTGTCCTCTATTTTTATATGAAGTTTCATTTGAATCCCTTCAACACTAATGGATTTAAGGTCCGCCAAAAAATTAAACAAAGGGCAATAACTCTGTAAATATTGAAGAAGTAGTAATGGTCCCTGTGCTCTGCACTTCCTCTCATTATCCTCTATCATTAAATGCAGTTTCATTTGAGTCCTTTCAATACTAATGGAGTTATGCTCCGCACAAGAAGCGTGACGGACAGACGGACAGACGGACAGATGGACAGATGGACAGACGGACGGAAGATGCATTTACTTAAATTAATTTAAAGTTTATTTATATATCGGCAAAATGAATGGAACGAATATTGCCACAGTTTAAGAGCACGTTCCTGTTGTGCAACTGCGCGTGTACAGCAGCAGTTTAATTTGCTTTAAAACATGTGCGTTTGTCACTATTAGTTTTATCAATCAGATCTGGCTTCCGATATGTACTTTGTGAACATTTTAACTGACATAATATTCGGACGTTTATTTATTGTATTACTTCTAAAATTGTTTGCTAAAAACATGCAATAATAAACATACACACACAACTCTTATGTTTACATATTTTACGACCTTTTCTTTGATTGGAATCTTGTGAGAATAAAAGAATGTTTAAGCGTCTATGTCAACTAAAGAAATCGTTATCAACCGACTGAATGTGGGTCAGCAAACAATGTTTTGCTTTTCCATTTTCTACTGATGAGAGTTGACACCTCTGTGTACCTGTACAAACGAGGAAGATTTTACACTAACTTCTCATTTTTTGAACGAAAAACGCAGTAGAAAAAAAAAATCGATATTTGATAGGTCTCACACGTTTTTGCAATGTATTTTTTGTTTTTACATTTCATTTCTTAGCATATAGTAATTGTAAAATTATACCACTATCAAACATATTTTCTACTGGATGCAATGACATATTTTCATTTATGTTAAAAGAAAACTTACACTTCATATTTATCAAAATGTTTCATATGTGTAAGCACGATCAATGTACATGTAGACATTCCAGTCCTGGTTCAGAAATCAACATTACATCATTGTTCGAGACCTAACATAGACAAACGCGTTTATGCTTTAGTCAAATGCCTTTCTTGCACAGAAATGCACGGTGTAGCATATTTCTTTTTGTGGTATTTTGTAATGAATTTTTGTTTTAATTCTGAAATAAATATGTATCTGAAAAATGCTACAATTATTCAATTCAACAATGACTTTACCATAAACACTATACCCAAATTTTACAAATAATCCGTGTATACACTGGGTTACATTTATTACAGTTGTTTGATCAGTTAAATGATATCAACGTTGAAGGATACATTTAATGTCAGACACTGCATTCCCGTTCGGTGCCCCTTTTGTGACAGGACAAACTAAATTGTGTGTGTTTATTTACGTTAATACGAAATGTTTTTCGGATAATCGCTATACTATTTCGTAATGATTAATGTTATTTCCTAAAAACGGAATAATATTTCGTAAGTACGAAATTATATTGCGTATTATTACAATAATATTACGTTCAAACATAATATTATATCGTAATAACGAAATGCATTTCGTTAAAGCGCAATATTAATTCTTATTTACGAAATAATTTTACGTTGTAACGTAATAGTATTACCTTTATACGATTATTTGCGTTTAACGAATACAAATATTTTAACGAATTAATAACATTTTAACGAAATAAAATTACATTTAACCAAATAATAATGATAGGTTTTAAAGGGACCGTCAATTGGTTCACAGATTGACCAGTTGACAGTTTTTCAACTTTGTGTTACCGATTCCGAAAACAATACACAAACAGTGTATACAAGGGAGAAAAATAACACAACGGACCAAGAAATATACTGTAAAAACCGTTCCGTTTATGAGTAATCATCAGTTGAAATTGATAAAATTATAAAGCGTTTGCAACGCTAAACGATGGAATAATTTGGAGTGTTTCTGTTGTTTTCGTTGAAACTGTTGACATCACGTGAAACACTTAGACGAAGTTGATAATTCAGGGTGAACTACAGAAGTCGGAATGGCCGAGTGGTTAATTCAATAGCCTTTTAATACGCAGGTCCCGGGTTCGAAATCCGGTGAGACCAATTTTTTGTTCTTTTTTTTTTTTAAATACTTTTCTTATTATTATACTTAAATGTTTAGTTCCTATGCATAAATCTGTCAAGTTAATACATTTAATGGCATACTTCAAAAATGTGAAAATCTGTGAACAAGTCCCTTTAACGAAATAATTTTTATTTACGAAAAAAATGAAATACACTTTGTATTTACAAAATAATAAAAAATAATTATGTTTGAAAATGATGTGTATGATGTCCTTTTAGGGCCACCGTAGTCTCGCTATTATCTAAATGAACATTGAACGTTAGATACAATCGCTTAAGGTCGATTTAACTAACATAAGTACCCCTTTTGTTATGACTATTGATGTTAATGTTTCTTAATGTAATGAATATGTCATCTATGAAAGCGGATTATAGCGTGTATTCACTGGTTCAAACTAGTTTTCTGTATTGATAAGCAGCAAGCGTGGTCCTCACTTGGTTTTATCGATTTGTTAACAGGAAGTAGAGTATTTGAAATTCATCGAGGCGTTGAAAAGATCTATTCACGTAATAATGTAAACGTTATTATTTAAAAACATGCCAATATTTTTTGTTTGCTTGTGATATGGCATACAATCGGTGCTGTAATAAAGTGAATAAAAGTATCCTGTGAAAGGACACATTATACAATGCACAATGTCATGAACGTTTCAACAAATGCCACTGTTGTGCTAAATTATAACAAATAAACATAAGTTATCAACATATTAAATCACACTTCGTTATTCCATTTTGCGAAAATTATCTGGTGCGTAGAAAGCAGACATATCAGCATTTCGTAATACACGATTCTAAGAATGTTGTTCTTTGACATAGGTTACGAACAATCATTTACGGGAATTTTCGCTATTAAACTACATAATATACAATAAAACTAAATGTGTATAATGATTGTATGTCGGTGTAAGTTCTGTGGAAGTAATATTTTCATCTTCTCCACTAGAATGTAGGAAACGTGCAGATGAAACCTTAGTACCACTTGCTGTAGTTTTTACAATGACCTGTCAGGTACTCAGTCATTGTCCGATATCTATTCATCACTGGAGCTACAACATCGTTCACCTTCTTTTAGCAGTGCAACCATAACGACATCAGTGATTTTTATTTGTTCCTGCATCAACAGCTGCATGGTTTAGCATTGATATGTATTTACCCCCAATTGATATATGTTCTAAACGACCGAGGAAGTACCGGGGATACGAATTTTTTCCCATAAATATATCAATTAAACTTCGAAAATAAAAACACATTTTGTATAATGAGTGTACGGTGGTGTACTTTCTATGGAAGTAATATTCTTGAAGGTAGTAGCACTTGAAATTTTTACAATGACCTTCCAGGTCATACTAAGCTTACACCTAATATGTATTTATATGATGGGGCGTAAAAACTACCCAAGTTTCATTCATAAAAAGAAGATTCACAGAACTTTCATTTGAATTAAAATTTATAAGTCTATAGAGTGAGCTCTTTGCACACTAGTATATCGTGCGGCTTCTTCTACCAGAGTCCTAACGCTATTACCATGCAGTTTTGCAACCTTTTCTCATAGTTCTGAAATACGTCACTATTAGAAAAGGTATCCTCTTGTCTGAAACTGATGAACCAGAAATACCATAAATATTTCACAAACGTGTATTGAGAGTACCTAACGCTATTGTCATGCAATTTTGCAACCTTTTCATAGTTCTGAAATACGTCATTATTAGAAAAACATATCCTCTTGACTGAAACTGATGAACAGAAATACTATAATTATTTCACACATGTTCATTACGTGTGCAAACTGCCCTTTGATCATATTCGTTAAACAACATGGTTGATTCCAGAGATTGTGTCATAGAATGCTTCAATGGAGGATAGTTTTCATTGGATCATTGTATTTGTCCGGATACATCCTATGGGTCATGTTGTCAATCAGGTAAAAGTATGTTTTAAACAAGGAATTTGCTTTACACAACACTTTTTTTCATATTTCAAAAGTCATTTAGATTTGCAATACAGTTTCACAAAAGCGTTTTCAATGACATGTTAAGCTTTAAATGCTGTTTACACGTTCTGAAAATGTATTGTCAACAAACATTGGTAAACATTCAGTTTTGTCGGTAATTCCTGCAGTGTTGCAATTATGCGTCTGTATGCATTGTATGTATTACTCGATGAAAAGTGTGACAGCATTGAAGAGTAGTGTGTTTTGCTTGTTTAACGTAATAACACTTTGTAGAAAACAGACAGGACTATTATGTATCACAGTCTGAACATATTCATTGGCAGTTTGTCTTCTTAAAGATAGGTTGTATGTATCTATATTTAAATAAAAAGACAGCTGAGAAAACGAAAACGAAAACAAAGCAGAAAAGTTTGTATGTAATAATGTACCTATGCAAAATATTTGTAATAATAAATGCGATATTTGTAAAAAAAAAAAAAAAAAAAAAAATATATACACTATAACTCCGCGAGTCGGATGTGTCGACAGACGAGGTATTATTGAAGTACGACAAGAGCAATTATGCCGAAAACTAAACCTTTTTATGTCTACTAACACTTCTTTAAAGTTTCATAATGACTGTACAAAAACTTCTGAATTTATTGTCTGCATAATACTTATTTCAACTATGTTTTTTAAAGAAGGGTCATAATTCAAGTACGATTAAAGCAAATATGCCAAAAATCGAACTTAACCTTCCTTTTATGCGTACTAACACATCCCTAAAGTTTCCCAATGATAGCACAAAAACTCAAGTTATTCTCTTCACAAACTAAACGGGACGACGCTAAACCCGCCCCTATATGTCGCCTTTTTAGGCGACACAAAAAAATATCCTATTTTTTCTATAACAACAAATGTAGGGCACTTCAACAATACCAATACCATTAAGCAAATATCTTATCACGTGTTTATAATTTTAAACAAGATTAAAATATGTCTCTTTGTTTAAATTGCAGATACTAATTCGTGTAACGTTGTCACTTCAATACAACTGAAAACCCATTCTATTTAGTACTCATATTATTTTCTCTGTACTTCGCATTGCCTAACTTCAAACGTTGAAACTAACAAAATTAAACTAACTTATTTAAGTTGGCTGTTTTAAATTTTATATCAAATTGTATGGTAATATAAATAATAGCTATTTTATATTTAACTGGATGCGACACCATGTTCCGAAAATATCACATTGACATATGTTTATACTTTAGTATGTTTGTTCTAATTGTGATAATGCACGGACAGTTTATAAATAATTAGACACTTTATACTGTGAGTTTTCCAATGATATATATTTACTGTTATAAAACTTTCTGGAAAAATTTGGTGATTGAATGCTTAAATAGAGCCATCATCATAAATAAATACTCAACTAATAATTAATTAATAAGAAAAAGTACCGACTATGTCAAAGAAACTGGGTGTCGTTTTTATTAACAGGTTGTATCATAATCCTGTTAGTCCTGGACTTAAGGTCGAACTTATAACCTGTCCATGCTATTGAGTCAAAGGGCGACCAGCGAATACCCTGTCCATGCTATTGAGTCAAAGGGCGACCAGCGTATACCCTGTCCATGCTATTGAGTCAAAGGGCGACCAGCGTATACCCTGTCCATGCTATTGAGTCAAAGGGCGACCAGAGTATACCTTGTCCATGCTATTGAGTCAAAGGGCGACCAGCGTATAACCTGTCCATGCTATTGAGTCAAAGGTCAAATATAAGAATGAACTTTTTGTAGAAAGCATAATTTTGGAAGGATTTTTAAATTACTAGATTGGAATGATGGTGATAGGAAAGTGTGTAAACCGCAAACAGATATGTTGCTGAAAGGTCAAGGACACTCTTCAATGTCAAAATATTTGTCCATGGCATATACCTGTAATCTACCTTTTTCTGACGTTTCGTTGCTTTCTGCACACTCGCGTACGTTTCGGGGACATACGCCACAACATGTGACAAGCCTTGTTCGTTTTGAAAAAATGTTTTTGATTTTTTTTTAATCACGATTATTGTATAATGTGGATTAAACTAAAGGGGCATTTGCTTACTTGTGAGTCGGAAGTTTGACTATGTTTAGTTTAGTTTATACGTATTTTTCATTTTAGCTAGTCTGTGTCGAAAGCCTGTTGCTTAATGGAACATATTTGAGTCCGTTCCCTGGGTAGAACATGTACTTGATTTCTTCAGAAAGATTATTCGAACACTCCCCGAGAAGGGATCGACCACGATCGCAAGGTAGACAATATATCAATTACTATGTTTAGCATAGAATATACCTCATGCAAGTAGTAGAGAATGTTTTGTAACAAAAGTACATTTGATATGATTTTATCCGACATTGAATTTGAAAGGTTTTTTTTTAAAACAAGTGAAACTGTTTTGTATGTTGAGAGTTTAATTGAAGATTTGGCGATCAACCAGATTAAATAATACTTCCGTATTTAGGGTTTCCCTCCTGGTGATGTCTCTGGAGTTTCATTATTTCTATATTGAGTAATAACCAGATGATTGTATTGCATATTTTATCTAGTAAAATAAGATGCCTGGTTTAAATTGTGAAATGGAAGACAAGGTCTTACAGTCGAATAAAAAATAACTTCAGTTGAGGGTGTTCGAATATAAAAGATCACGTTATTTGTACGCCGTCTCTATTTAAGTTTATTGAACTACTTGATCCTTGATTACCATCAGAGCAGTGTGTAAAATTATTTCACATTGCTGCTTACACAAAGGTTTCTACTTTCAGTGACAGTGTTAACAATGACACATTAAATAAGATTTCCATTCGTATATAAATGGCATACTATTAAACTGGATGTCTATATGGATTCACTTGCTAATAAAAATATTATTCAATCGTTTAACAATATAAGTAACACTATTCATATTACGAAAGACCCGAAATGTTGAATCATTGGTAATGTTTAAAAAAAATAGTGTTGATTCATAAATAACTATGTTTGTTTACCTTTATTTAGGAAAACAATAAAAACTCAAATATAAACTAAATATTACCACAATAAGGTTCAAGTATGATATAATGATAATTTTCGATCAGCAAAATCAGCATTTTATAAACGATTAAATCAGATAAATAAATAGTATTTTGACAATCAACGCCAGAAGTAAATATACAGGATTAGTTCGAAAATATAAATACCACTATGATACAGAATAGACAAAAATAACTCAATAGAGTTTGTGTACTAATACATGTTTGACTCGGAAGTATCTGAATGAACATTGGGTTTAAGATACCATCGCATGAAGTCGCTTAAACTTAAATAAATATTTTGTTATAATCATCGATATTGATTTATCTGTAGCACTATTGATACAATAGGCAGTATTGTTTCTAAATGTAATAAATGTAACATTGTATGAATACCGATAATAACCTGTATTCTCTGGTTCAGGCTAGTTGTCTGCATTCATAAGCAGCCAGTGTGATCCTACTTGGCGTTTGACCATCGATTTATTAACGGGAAGTAAATTCTTTGCCATTCATGTAGGCGTTGAAGCGCAGTATCATCCCAGTAAATGTAAATACAAATTCTCATCTAATATTAACTGACATTTTAAGTAGTTTTACTACATGTCATGAAATTCAGTTTTTATGATGAGTTTACGTTCTTTGCAAAGAAGTTAAACAGTAACTGAAATTATGACATCGCAGATGAAATTGCAGAATAACTTTTTTTGTCGTTGCTAACATGACGTACTAGTCTCGTTTTTACAAGGCCATTAAATGGAAACTTTCGTCGCTAGTGCTTATAATAATAAAACCCAGTTTCAATCCCAATAACATCTCAGATATTACATTTGGATATCATTATAATATATGTCTATAGCTCTTTGGAAACTATTAAATCGTTCACCTTCTACCAGTCACAGCGCAATGCATATGTTTGTTCTTTCTTATTTAACTTTCTTCAATTTATTTAACGCATATGTATTATCAATTTTAAACTATAACTGCGAGGTTTGGGGATTTATCAAAGCGGAAAACATTGAACGCGTTCATCGTAAATTTTGTAAAAGACTATTAAATGTAAAAATGTCAACAAATTCATTATCGTTATATGCCGAAGTTGGTCGATTCCCCCTGTATATAGACAGATATGTCAGGATCGTTAAATATTTTTTTAAATTATACACTTTAAAACAGGGAAATTGTATTCTTAAACAAATTGCGTTATTACAGAGATTAGAAATTGAATGCAAAAATAACGCAAACAATTGGACATCGAAAGTACGGGACATTCTTAACCAAACCGGTTTTGCCGATGTATGGCTATTCCCTGAATCAGTGAACACAGATCAATTTATCCCGTTACTTAAAAACAGATTACGAGACCAGTACATCACTAGCTGGAATGTCAGTGTCACATCATCTAGCTCAATGATTCTATATAAGGAACTAAAACCAGTATTCGAAAGATCATCTTGATATTGTTGAAAATATCAAACATAGGAATATTATTTCTAAATTACGTTTGTCGTCTCACAAATTATTTATAGAAACGGGTAGACACCATAACATTGTCCGAGATCAACGCAACTGTGTGTTATGCAACCTAAATGACATCGAGGATGAATATCACTTTGTTCTTAAATGCCCTTATTATGCTGATGTCAGGAATACATTAATTCCAAAGTATTATAGATCCCGTCCAAATATCTACAAGTTTATCGAACTAATAAATAGTTCAAACAAAATATTGTTAAGAAAACTAGCTATTTTTTGTATAAAATGCTTTAAAATACGAGAAAATGTCATATATATGTAGTATAAAATATTTATATTTTTTCACAAAGAAAACATGTACAAATAATGTAATATTGTTGAAATTGTTAAAATACGTGTGACATTATGTAGTCACTATGTATTAACCTCATCCATGTGACATTCTCACGAAAACATGTTTATTTCGTGTCTATTTAAATTGATTTATCTTCGAAATGATGTATGTTTTGTATTTACTTCAAACGCATGTTGTTATTGTATATGTGTGTTAATGACGATGAGCTTTATATGCTTAAGTCGAAAATAAACTATTCTGATGATGATGATTTAACCAAAAACAATGTTTGCATGTGGTAACATTGTCCCATTTAACCAAAACGGGTAAATGGTATACTTTTTACATCTGTGGAATGCAATTGAACTGATAACATAAATAGTTTATATAAATGTTAATTAGTTCTATCCACTGTCAAATTCCATTCTTGTGGCCGTTTGCATTCGTTTAATGTCCACCAGAAAGCTAGGCAGTTTTTCGTATATGCATACACGTAAATTGCAATATTTGCATTGTTTTGTATAAAACTCAGAGACAAATTTTAATCATGAGGTGAACGCCCATGTGCAATTTGGCCTTCCTGATTTTAACGTTCTTCTGCATTTGAACATAATGTTCATGTGTGTCATTGCATTGTAGATACGTTGCACCATTTAAATATACGTACAAGTATGCAAATAGTAAAATGACCGAATATAAATGAATGTATGATAATAAATAATGCAATCGCTTGACATGCCAAGTACAAATTAACATCATTGGTTAGAATAGAAGTACTATTTTAAAAAGTATTCTCAATTTCTAAATGCAATAATTAGTAATGTAGATTGCTCCAAGATATTCGGTCATTATGTGTGCAATAAATAACAGTGGACCAATAATTGTCATACAAATATTTGAAAAACGATAAAACAAACCAAATATGTGTAGATTCTGTCTTACATCGCTTTTCTCCAGTTGCACTGGAGCAATAACCAACTTTCATTTAAGTATCATATTTAAATATTTTATCTGAAACAACATTTATTATACATCTTATACATTTAATTGAGCACTCGGTAAGGTTTACATGTATGTGTCATCATGCGTATTCTATTTGTCGATAAGTTAACTGACCTGCTAGTTACAACTGCATTCAGTAATATTTAATCATAACATGATTATGGCTTAGTCCTTTCTGTTTAGATATCGTATAAGGAATCTTTGTATTTATACAGAAACTGGTACCCATCTGTTGAGGCAGATATTGCAGGATATATCAGGTTATATCAAGTGAAACATTGAGATTTGTATATAGTGCACAACAAAATGTTTTAATTTCCAGTAAATCCTCTAAACATCATTATCATTATTTAAAATGAAAATGTGGTTCCAAATAATATTGATGTTAACTAGCCTTACTCCAATACACTCTGAATGTTCTGCAAATGGGGATATATGTCAATGGAAAACGTTTGAAGATTGGAGTGCATGCGATCAAGACTGTAATGGAAAACAGTCACGACCAATAGTGTTCTGTTGTTTGTATCTTTTTGATGCTAATGAATGCGATGCCAACTGTAGTCACATTACTCCATATAACATGATTGATACCAGGGCTTGTAATGTTAATTGCTACAGTGGAGGCTAGTTTAATATGACAATCAGTGTATATGTCAGAATATAAACTAACGATCTTGCTGTCGATCATGTAAAACATGTTGCCAACGCTTTGAAATAATATCGTGGTGTATATTTAAACCTACGGTCAAAACATTGTAACATCAGTAAATAGATATTTGAGTAAAAAACCGTGCAAAGTAGACCTCTCTGACCTCTTCTGGAGAGCGAAAGCGATCTGTTCTCAATCGCTTGATAAAGCTTGATCGGGTTAATATGATCGCAGGTGGAAACGCGGTTTTCCCGACGTTTTGGTCAAAAAAGACCAAACTTTGAGTTAATAAAATGACAACGTATTCACGATGGATACATTATTTTAGAATAAAGCGTAAAAGACTTACTTCATTTTTAATGAAACAAAGTAACACACAGATTAATCAACGTTGATACTATGTCATATGTCTGGAGTCTGATGATGGAACAACCTCATAATCTGACATCCATTTACTTTTTTATTTTCGTATTTTTTTTCAATTCTCTTGTGTTGGCTTTTAAACGTTGTTGCTTCTGTTGGCTGTATTAAGTTCATAAACAATACAATTAATAACAATGTGTTTTGAAAGACTTTTTTTCAAATTTAACGAAATATTCCATTTACTTATAAAAATTTCCTCATAAACGTCAGTGCCATTTACACAAAATTTAACGACAGATTCATGAAAATTATCAAATTAGGATTTAGACATTACAATGTATTCAACCGTATTCGTAATGCACGGTCTCATATTGACAGGAAATATATTATGTGCAGTTTTAAATACGGCAATGTCTTAACTGTACACAGATGGTTAATGTTATACGTTGAAACGGTGAAAACTGGTTTAATATATATTGAATTATATCAAATACCACTTTGCAAGGTTATATTTATATGTTGATTATTTGTTGTTGGTAACATGTAGAGATTATATTTCCATATATTTTACACAGCTTTTGAATTATCGTATATAATATGCTTATGCATTTTTTTACGAAAATAAATTCAGATGTATTCATGTGAAGTTATGTTTATTAAAACGTTTATATGATGAAATGTATATTATATTACTTATCTCTGTAATAAGCTTTCTATATTTCTTTTCTTTTATATCACTGAATATTCTGTGAGGGGATGATAAATGACGGCTCGTAATGCCCATACATGGTTTAATAAGTCATCTATGTTCATTAGAATCTATTTAGCTCACTCTGTGCTAAAGGCGGATATATCTCGTTTTGTAAACCAGCAACCAGTTCAAATCGGTCGCATATGGTGGCTGATTTCTGCCATATCGTTCTGGCGTGTTGGCACCTTTGAGGGGCGCAAACACGCCGACACGCCAGAACGACAAATATACGCGCCGATACGACAAATAAAGGTACTTGTCGTTTTGGCGTGTCGGCGTGTTGGCGCCCTTCAAACGCGCCAACACGCCAGAACGACAAAGTAAGAGCGCCAAAAACGACAAGTTTGTACCCGCCAGAACGACAACAAGACACATAAATCTCTCGTTCTGGTGCCCATTATTTGGCGTGTTGACGCCTCGGATCTGTCGTTCTGGCGTTCTGGCTGGTTTGAAGGACGCCAAAGCGCCGACACGCTAGAACGACAAAAAAGCGCGCCGATACGAGAAATAAGGTATTTGTCGTTCTTTCGTTTTGGCGAGCATGCTTAGTGGAAGGCGCCAACACGCCAAAACGAACGGACGACAAATATCTTAATTTTCGTATCGGCGCGCTTATTTGTCGGTTTGGCGTGTTGTCGTTTTGGCGCCCTTCACATCCGCCAGAACGCCAGAACGACAAATCTGAGGTGCCAATACGCCAAATAAAGACCGCCATAACGAGATATTTAAGTGTCGTGTTGTCGTTCTGGCGCGTACAAATTTGTCGTATTGTCGCCCTTATTTTATCGTTGTGGCGCGTTGGCGCGTTAGAAGGCCGCCAACACGCCGTCATCCAGAACGATAAATATGCGCGCCGATACGACAAATCAGGTATTTGTCGTTCTGGCGTGTTGTCGTTTTGGCGCCCTTCAAAGGCGCCAACACGCCAAAACGACATGGCAGAAATCAGCCACCATAGTCACACGAATAAACCTGACAGTATGTAGATAATTTTAACCAAATTGTTCCAAAAAAATATTATTCGGTTATTAGAGTGTAGTATTTAGTTGGGCGCACGTGCGGGTGATGTGCTTGCGACAACTTTTGGTCATCGCTTGGGATTGCATATGATTTTGGTGGCGTCAACGTTACTAAAAATAAAAAAATAAAACAGGTTTCTACTCAATACCTCGAGAACGATTAGAGCTATTGCAATGAAACTTCAAACATACATACATTATATCGAGACCTCGCTGGTGTGGGTGGAACCAAGATAAAGTTCCAGTCGAAACGCGATACTACGAATAGTCACGGGAGACACCGATTTGTTCGTAGTATCGCGTTTTTTCTTAGTATCGCATCTTTTGGAATTTACGGTATTCACGTAATATTCTTTAATTGTGTGTTAATTTGCGTCATGTCGTAGCATTTGAAAACATTAGCACATTTATTAAAGTACATGTAATTCCATTTGACATTACAATTGTGTACGTATTGCATTATAAATAAAACAAGTATAAAATCATTCCAGGCACAGTAAAGGAATTCGCTGTAACACATTACCGGCAAATACGTAAGTCGTTATGTCAAGCGTTAATCTCACAGTGCATCATTTCAAGGGGCTTTGAATTGTTAACAAACCTGTTAACAACTACTTTTGTCAACAATGCAAACAAACTTGCTAGGTGTATGACTGAACAGAGGTGTGAAATCTTCGTTGGGAAGGTGCGAACAGTCTCCTTGACAATATTGTTCGTAGTATCGCGTTAACATTTCAACACAAACATTATGATGGGACCGGACAATTTGTTCGTAGTAACGCATCTTTCGTAGTATCGCGAATTCGTAGTATCGCATCTTTTTGAAGTTAAACATGTAAGGAAAACGGACGTGACCGGCAGCCTTATTCGTAGTATCCCGTCAATTCGTAGTATCGCGATTCGCAGTATCGCTGTTCGGCTGTAATTGTAAAAAATAGAAAAACGGATCCCGCTCAATAACTGGAGAACAAACGTTTATTATTGAGGTGAGTTTAATGCATTTCGTTTGAAAATGGTTGGAATGTCCACGTTTTTTTTTAAATAATAAGATTTATGAATCAATACGGTGCTTCACTTGGCTATTGGACATACGTCATTTGATGGGATATTTAGCTGTTAAAAGCTTTAATATGTTGATGTTGCAACAATCTAGATGAATTACATTATATTTTAGTTGTTATAAATACATTATAAGTTTGACTTTGACCGACAATCTAGTTGAAAGACATGATATTTTTGGTGTCATCAATGCATGTTTACTTTGACTAGCATAGTTTGAATTATATCAAGTAGGTCTTAACCGAGTCCAGCTAGCTCACTTGGTAGAGCGCTGGACTGTCAATCCGGGAATCGTGAGTTCGTACCCCAGCTCGGTCGCATAACTTGTGTGGTCATGCAATTATTTCTACGGCCATTCTCCTCCTACCTCTGATTCAAGTAGGGCAGTTGTCAGTTACTGGCATAGTTATGTGCTTTTAGTACTGGTAAACCGCATATATCGGGTTAGCTTGCCCAAGAACAGTGTGAGTAGGTTAACTAATCGCCGTGATATGACTGAAATACTGTTAAACACGGCGAAAAATCCAAACAAACACACAAAAACAATAAATATGGTCTTATTGAAAACAGAGGTCAGCCCGTTATTGACCGTTGTTCAAAACATTCCATATGGGTTAAATATGTAGAATTCTGAACAACATGCATGTTTTCGTGGTATTTTTGTTAAGTATATAAACGGATTTGACATGCGAACACAGTATAAGTACTCGATATATCCAACAATATATTCTGTAAATTGCAGTATGTCCAAATATCACGCAATGCAAGCAACGAACATGTACCGATGCAAACAACACTGAGTGCATAGAATGCAATGAAAACAATGCGATATTCATGAGATGGAATAACAATAGGGAATGCCAACGTAGATGTTATTTGTTAAATTATTTCACCGTTAAAATGGAAATATATTGTATTAAATATTTTATTTTTATTATATTTGATTAACATCATTGAAGTGCATGTTTATTTATGATTTGTACAAGTACACCTGAACAAATGGTATTGCTTTTACATAAACATCAATTGATCATGGCAATTCAGTTTCCTTTTCAGTAAATAAAGTAAATAAACTAAATCTTACTATGATTTTCTAAGGTAAATGCGCTTGGAACTATCACTATTGCTGGCCTGGGACATGCAGCACCACCGGACTCACCAAGGATTGCCAATGTGCTGATGGGCTTGTAAACAGGTCTACTGTATATTACAGTTCAATCAACGCTGGAGAAACAACCTGTCAGCCAAACACACTTCCTGATATTTTAACATGTGATACCAAAGCGATCGGACCAAATCGTGAAAAGAGAAATTCTTCCTCTACTGAATGCCAATACCTCTCAGATATGTACGGAAATTACCAGCCAGTAACGATGCAATTTAAAATGACTTCGGAATATACTGTTGATAGTTCAAAATTCGCTATACGACCACCGTTCGTCACAGAAGAAAAGTTTGGTATTAGTGATACAACGATATATATCAAGATTCAAACTGTGTCAGGTAACATGAACATGTTGATTTTCATCGTATGATAAGTATGGATCGATTATAAATGAAACACACATAACCATAGTTGCTGAAGAATATATGTCCAAACCAGTGTTGTAATAATTAAGTGTATTCTTTAGTTATGAAGAGTTAATTATTAATTTTTGCAAGAATTATTTCCCTAAAAAGGGTCATATGTGGACAAATCAATCCATATGCAATTTGAAGACGCAACGTCCAGCACGAACGTGACGCAGATGCGCGAAGACGTGGGCACATTAAACGTTAACGACTCTACATACAATTTACTAAATGGACAAGCGTAAGATGGTTTCGTTCTATTTAAATAATCTGTTCCCAATCTTTCCATTCAGTTAAATTTCAAACCAATACAAAACATTGCTTCTATAACATTTATGCTACATATTTAATAAATTTGATAATGGCCACTTTTGTATGTTAAAATCATTTTTCAATAGTGCTTGCCTGGGTATTGTGTGCAATATATATATTTTTCGTAATATTTGCATTATGACTAAGGGAGATTATTTCAATTAGTTAACTTAACCTCTTGAAATAAGTTTCGCAGAGAAGACACAATTCATATACACGAGAAGATTTGTATATTAGAACTTTCAATATTTAAAATGAAATTCCATTACAGTACACAGCACTTCTAGCCCGACACTGACAAACTCGTAATAACATGGCCATCATTCGGGGAAGTTTGATCAAATTTAGTCAGTCATTAATTTATTGATATACGTATTCCTATGTAAAATTGTATTTCATTATTTGAACATCTTGATACGAAAGTTAACATAATAACACAATAACCCCAAAAATAACATTCGCAAAATATTGCAATGAATAACTTGAACGTTCTAGGGCACGAGATCGAGGTCCTTTTTTTATCATTTTGCACGAGGAAGGGTAGTTGTGTGTAAAATATCGAATTGTTGTTTTAATGTATCATTTCATACCAAACCATACAATGAACATTATGATCTTTTAATATTGTATAGTGTATTTTTAGATTTAAGTTTAATTGCAATAACGTTCATATTAAATTTTGCGTGGAATGCACTAAATGTAGAAGTGAATATCTGTGTGATTGATTTTATTGCTGTCAAAATTTGATCCAATAGATATTTTATGGAGTTTTATGTACGTGTCGCATTAATAGTGCTGTTCAGTGTAAATTATATTCAATCTCTGACTATGTGTCATATTAAAAGAAGGCATCTTGAAATGTCGAAATGTTTGGACTAATTGAATAAAAATAAATTAACAAAAACATACAAAAGCGGCAACAGTAGTTGGCGGCTGATCCAAAAATATCACGATCAAAAGTCTAGCGCTGTGTCACGGATAATTTTGACACAGTTGCTCGAGGCCGATAGATCTTGGGCAAAGGCTACAAACGTCGACCCTAACACCGAGGGACAACGGTGAAAACTGTTCCCAATACCCCCATGAAATAACTTCTTTTATGGATGTATTTCTAACTAGATATATCTTTTAAGCAGTTGTACGATATCATTAAAAAAAGACATACTTATCCAAAATATCATTTATTCACTTATTTTGTTTTGTTTTTGTAAATGTTTTGTATATATAATCAATGTATTAAATTAGTAACACAAATGTACGAATATAGCGCGCGACACTGACGTTACGTCATAGATTTAGTCTAGCATTTGTGCGCATTCTTCATGCGCATTAATAGATTATCCGACCGGGCAACTGTCGAAAATGTGTATCATTCATATATCTAGAGCTTGTTGAACTGTTGATATTAAATCTAAAGGTTTATTCTTTGATATTTAATCTCTATAAGAAAGTAGGCTAAGTAAGCAATACTAATGCATTGTTTCATTGTAAATTTTAAGTGTGTGTGTTGAAATAAACAACGGTTATTTTTTATTAATATTTATATATTTCTGTAATGCACATACGTTACCTATAACCAATACAATGGCATGAATATTTACAAACTTCGCATTTGAGCATTATGTCATCTTTAACATATTTCAAGTGATGACTCATGAATACGCAAAAATAGGCCTATAAAAATGAAACATTATTCAAATAGAAATATTCAAATAAATGATAGTTGAAATCAAAATTGAATCGAATCGAAATTGAAATCGTTGCAGCTAATGATGATGATGATGGTGATGATGATGATGATGATGATGATGATGACGACGATTATGATGAGGACGACGACGATGATGAGGATGATGATGATGATGATAAGCATATCGTCACATTAGTTCAAAAACTCACTAAGTGCTTATATTTTGTATTTCAGATACTGAGTTATTGAACTAAGTTGACGATATGTACTACATGTTACTATAAATTCGTGGCGAATCGAGTCGAAATTCGCGAGCTATTCATCGCACAATCTCGCGTGTTGATCTTTTCGCGAATTAGAAACACAGACTCGTCATCACAACGCGAATTTTCGTGGCACATATTGTATGTTTATAAGTTAAGTTTTAATATACATCATAAAATCCAATTTTCAAACACTGCAAAGTAAATAAATGCCTGGTTACATACTTCATAATTTACTCATATTTTGTACATCTTTGTAATTCTTGCAATTTAGCATTACAAGTTCAATGCAGACTCTGTTTGGAGTATGAGGCAAAGGGAGGTGGCTATTTGAAAAGCGAAGACAAACATCATATCGTATCTGGACCGGTTCCTTGCACAAAGGTCAAGAAGCGAAGGACAGTATGTTACAGATACGACACCGAACCACCGGAACATTGCTTGGAGCATGGGTCATGTTTATCAGAACCTTTAACGATTTTTAAAAGGGTCACAAGATCCAAAGTTCCGACAGTTCAGTTCAGTGGGTGGATTGACCCAGTCCCCAGTGGAGGACAAATTTATACCGCCTCGTCTATTGAAAGTTGCCAGATAACTGTTAACGAAGTGCCTCATTCCAACGGATCATTGAAAGTTTATACTGAGAGCACGTATTCCAGAATAGAGAATTCCACTGTGCGTGCGATGGAACCGAATCTACCTTCTGATTCTCCGCGCCTGTATTGCATAACGCTAGAGATAAACGATGTTGCAGACAACGTTCGCCAAAGTAGAAGATTTATGTTGTACGACAACACAAGCTTCATTGAAACATGGAACAACAATCCATTCCGATTTGATTCGGCATCGCCAGAGGCTAACTTCACTTGGCAAACACATCACAATGCTATTTGTCTTAACTGGAAAGAATATTTCATAAACATGTTCTATTTGCATAATGAACTTCTAAATCCGATTGAGCCAGAACCTCATGGCCAAATTACAGGCATATATGAACAAACAACTGGTCTTCTGCCCGTTGGTGGTGTTCACAACAGCATCGACTTGTCAAAGATGCAGATGACGTTCGACGTATTGGATCCCCACAGCGGACTGCTCAAAATTAAATGGGAGTTTGGAATCACCGATACGTCAACTGTGTTAACAAGTGGTTATTTGTCTGTAGGCCAAATTGAAAACGTAAGTTAAAATTCATCCGAATACATTATCATTATTAATCATTATGTAATGTTTTGTTTTCTTCAAGGCGTTACGTGCTTGATTTATTTAAGTAAGGTTGCGAACAAAATCCATTAAAAGTATGACATCAAAGTTATGCACTGGTGAATTTCCTATACTGAAGATTTGCATTTAATATTCGGGGTTACTGTACGTCAGGCAGCCTGTCCAACTGATACTGTAGATTGCTATTGCCCAGACATAGGCATGTGTGAATTCATGAACTACTCGATTCCGCTCAGTAAGCTCGTTAATGCAGATAAGCATACAGGGAACCACAATAGGAACTACTTCTTTACAATAACAGTCACTAACAACGCCTTGCTAACAGCGACAGAACGCATTGACGTACTTGTTGACAGTTTCCCTCCCGAAGAAGGAGTAGTCTTTGAAAGTAGAGTATAGGACCAAAGTAGAGCTTATATAACATGCTTGGTAATCTGCAGTCACTTGCTTATATAGAAATTAATAATACAATTATATAGCACAACTTGCACATGATACTCGATGCTGCAACAAACATAAACCATATATGTAATAATTGTTATCGTAAATCAATTTTTACAGCTTCATATTAAACGTTCTCAACAAGTCCAATAATTTTTAATCAAAATATAATAATGATTATTAAATGTGTTTGGACTTCGCCGAATGCCTTGTATAAACAGATATTTTAAAAGTTATTTTCAATACATATCTGTGTTTACAATGTTTTGTAATATGGTCCTGTAGAGTACAAAGATATCGATTACACAAATGAAGCTTCCTTTGTTGTACACTGGCATGGATTTATTGACCATGAAAGTGGAATCAAACTCTATAGACTAGGGCTCGCAGCCAGATGCTTAAGAAAGGATGAGCTATACAACTTTACAGAAGTCATTGAGATTGTGGTATACAAAGAAGTTACTGAGACATCCGTTCGTCTCCTTGCAAACTTCACTGGAAAACGCTTTGTGACGGTCATTGCTCTAAACCACGCTATGGAATCATCAAACCCTGTTTGCTCGTATGGTATCACAAGAGAAACCTCAGTCCCTCGTATTCGCAACTTAACACTGGAGCATGCGGCATGGACAGAGAGTGAAATCTGCCAAAATGGAATACCGTATTTATTGCAGTCGAATCTTCAGAAAGTTCCCATGTATAACTCAACATCTTGTTTAAGAACCTGTAGTTCAACAACGGAAATCATGGTAGCTGACTACCTACCTACTCATGTAAAGGGAAGCAAAGACGATGATATTTCGGATTTCCTTTGTCAGCAACTGTCTTTGTACACTAACGAAACGGTTGTCTACATGCCCAACGATCATATATTTCTTCAATGGGAGGTCGACGAATCGGGTAGTCAAGTTGATGACTTTAATGTTGGGCTTGGCCTTGATGCGACAGAAAAGGACTCACCAAGTTTGGTTGACTATATTTCTACCGGAAAAAACCATACTTTAGACACCGACACGAAGGGATTGGATCAGATGAACTGTTTTATGTCTTCATCGAAACAGTCAACAAAGCAGGATTGTCGAACATCGCAACTTTGGGACCCATCTTGATCGACCAAACACCACCATTGTATAAATATATGCCACGAATTGCTATTGATGTTAACAATGTCGTGTTTGCCTGGGAATCAGACACCTTTTATGACGATGAACAGACTGCACAAATAACGAACTTGTATTTCAATTTGGTAAGTACTTTTCTAAATACATAATACGCTCGTTGCGTCGCTACGGTAGTGAATACAGTTCAATGTCGAACTCATAGAAACTAAAAATCCATCAAATATGTTTCAGGTCACGACGGAAAAGTAATAAGTCCGCTTCTTGAATGGAGATTAGAGGATTCAGTACCTTGTTACTCTCATACTGGCGGCTGCTTTAAGTACCCTCTTACCCGTCTCCAGAAACATGACACAGGCGATGGTATACAGTTCTATCTCATCGTACACATATACAACAATGCCGGGCACGTTACGCCGATCAGAACTGAAACATTCAAATTGCCTTCGCGGTATCCACCAGGACACGACATTGTGTTGGATTTGGACCCAAAGATGAAGAACACGTCAACAGACATTGACGTCCATTTTACGGAACACTTTATGTGTGCTGAATGGATGGGATTTAAACATCATGAAAATATTTCTCTGGAAGTAGGCATAGGCTTAGATCGCACTTCAGCAGATGTTACTCCATTTCAGAGTGTTTCAGACATTAACAAAATTTTCCTTAATTAAAGTTCACTTGTTAACAACAATGTTTACTTTTTCCTGGTAAGGGCAAGCTGTAGCGGAGGTTCTAGAACATCCGCGTCTAACGGAGTCCGAATATATGATGAACAACCCCTGAAAAATCAGCTGGAAATAAAAATTGGCCAAAACTGCTTCTCCAATAATATTTTGGAAATAAACGTTTCAAAATTGCAAATGAAAGCACGTTAACGCAACTTCCATTTCCACTGAGCATAGGGCAACGATATGTTTTGTTCGCCGAAGACAGTGAATGGAAAAAAGTCCTGAGCATTAAGTGATGCTATGGTCCAAATCGAAGGTGATTACTATTATCTGATACCGTTTAGCGAGAAATTTACTCTTCATGTGAAACAAAACATCTCCAATGGAAACATCTTACGTTTGAAAATAAGTAAATTTCCTGGAGAGAATATACTTCCAATCAACAATATTAGTTGGGCCTTTCATAGAAAGGAAACTGTTGAAGATATTTTATTTTCTGTTGCAATAATTAAAGATGTTTCTTCTAACGGTTCGACCCTACGAAATATGTTCGTGGCATCTCAACCACCCCTTGATTCATTCAATATTACGTTCCGTGATACAAGTTTCGAAGATCAAACACGCTATATGTCAAGTATACAGATGTGCACCAATATAAGATGCCTCAGTCCAATTCTCTCAAGAACATTTATAGTCGAATTCCAAGCCCCAGGAGTTTTGTTTTTACAAACAGAGTTAAAGGTTCGAACTGTTGGAGAGTGTGTTGATGTTAAAGCGTCGTGGGAAATAATAGGATCGAACGAAAACGTTGCCTTCTACCAATGGTCTTTAAGCCGTGATAATATTGGTGGACAACTACTGTCTGTCTGGGAGAATGTGTTGCCCAAGGAAACGCCTATGCAAGTATGCTCTCTTTATGCAGTCATTTTATTGACAACATCTCTATACAAAGAAATTCAACCAGTGTTTGAATGCCTATTTCTTGCAATAGTTCCACAATAGCATTGTACATGACGTATTACAGATTGACAAATGCATCCTGCTGCCAGCCCTTGGACATCTGACATCTTTTCTCTGCGTCCGGGTATTTTCCATGAGTGGTTTAGAAAAGACCACGTGTCAACAGGTATATAGAGGTGAAAGTGGGTCCTATTCCACAACTGCAGTATACGATTTTGACTCGTCGTCGGATAGTTGGGTCTTAATCAAAAAGGTAATTAATGTTTTAGCTACAAATATGTTGTTGTTTGTTGTAATCACCATTACTAAAACGGAAAATGAAAACATTAATATGTTTGGGTTAAATTTGCAGGTTCTATTCAGTTCTGACATTGGTCAGCTTTATACCCTTCTTCACGATTCGGAACTGAACATAGGTAATGCTGATTCTACAGTTGCAGGTGCTCTGATGTACGGAACTGAGCGTTTAGTTACTTGGTATCTTATGAAGTTGCAGTACGTGCCACAAACGTGTGATTCCGACAGCAACTGCGTTGCGAAATACGAAACTGCGAGTGGCTATATAGAATTTGACAAGAAGGATATATCTCTGAATGAATTATACTTCATATGTGCGTATTCGAATTTCACTGCGATAGAACGCGAATATTTCACTGAAACTCTAGACGAAATATCGTCATGCAGCAATGGTTCATATTGGACAGTTATCCACACATGAAAGGTCAGGTGTATGTCCACAATCACAAAGGATTTAATACAAATCCACAACACATCATAGTTTCATGGACTGGATTTGATGACAACATCGATGCCACCTTATTTGGATACCCTGGGAAACTGCATTATTTCGCTATTCAAATAGGCAAGAACAAAATGTATTTTTGTATTTATCATAAATGTTTTGTATTGTTTCATATCTTAGTGTGGTATATAACAAGCTATGTTTAAATGAATGTAAACAAAGTCATACGAACTTATTTTTATTTTCAAATGATTTGTATTCCAGTGTATAAATAAAGAAAATGCATAAATATTTTGTTTTATTAATGTACATTTTTTCACTTCAGGCACGAAAACCGGTTCGAACAATATAATGGATATTGTGAAAACTGGCATAGAAACATCTGCTGTACTGAAACTGCCAGCACCGTCTGATGGAAGTCCAGTTTTCTTCACGGTCAATGGTATGACTTTATAAAAGGCATTGTGCACGCACGGTTTGAAATACATGTAGTACTTGTCTTGGTAACAATTTAGTTAAGATACTTTTAGTTAGCAAATTTTGCATTGCACTTAAAATCGGAAAACTAGTGACCATAAATATCTATCAAAGACGGCTAGCTTTTGTACCAATCAAAATTATTTTTACCAGCAACGGATTACGCCGGTCTTGCCACTAGCTCGGAGTCCTTGGAACTGATTATAGATACATCGCCACCTGTTTGTGAAAATGAAAAGCATTCATGCGACGTACACTTTTGTAACAAAGACTGTTAGTGTGCAGTCATCGGGCGTCCGTGTGTTGAAGTAAGAACCAACGTTACATGCAGTAACATATCTAACACAGAAGCGCAAACTCAAAATTTACCAACATTTAATGTATATGGAAGGCTTTCTCACGAAATATGTCAGCTTCATTAGCATGCCTGAGTGAACATTGGTCAAGAACAAATGGAGGTATAGCCTCAGAAAATATTCATCGCTTTGAATGGAGCATCGGCGTTCACGGACACGCTGTTGGTGAAGGAGTGTACGAGTGAAAACCCGTGGACAGATATTGGACTGCGATCCGAATTTATCCATTGCCTACCAATTAATCGTTAACTTTTGCACGAGGAAATGTATGTTGTATATATTAAGGCTTGGTATGGCGAAAATACATACACTGTTTTCGAATCGTTTCCTATTATGATAGATAAAAAACCACCAATGTAAGACGTGGTCGTTACATCAGAGAGGGAAACTGTCTTCATGATTTGGATTTTATCGACTGGACGGAAAATATCCTTTCCTGTTGGAATGGAGTGTTCGCTGAACAGCAAAATCACATAGATCATTTCAGCGTCAGCCTTGGAACGTCACCTCACAGTAAGTAAATGAGCGTATGGTTTGTTTTATTTTAAATGTGTAAAACAGTATTAACATTTGTGTAATAATTGACATTGGCCACTGATATCTAAACCATATCGTTTGTTTTCAGGTTACCCGACCTACCCTAAAAATGCTCAGACCCTTGAACATTTCCTTGGGTTTATTATATTTTTTGTTTCATGTACTTTTTTTTCCCAATAATTTAATGTTTTTGGATAATTAAGTTTTTGTTTTGATAGCATCCACTTCAAAACAATGTTTAATGGTCTTACCGAGATGTTTTTAATATTAATTTAGTTGTAGAATATTAAGTTGACCATTTATCAAATAAAAAAAATAATTAAAAAAATATCTCCCTACCTACCTACCCTAATTTTTGGAGCATGTAACTTTAAACAAACATTTTTTTACGCTTTGTATACGACTTTTCAGTACATTTTACATTTATTTCAGATGATGATTTACTTCCCCAAACTAATGTCGGATTGGCAACAAACATAAGTCTCGATAACTTATCCCTCAATCCAGGCACGCGCTATTATTTTACCGTTCTTGCTGTAAATAGTGTTGGACTTCAAAGCGCTTTAGCATCGGATGGATTTATTATTGATACGGACAATCCAACCCATGGAGTTGTGTTTAATACATTGCATCACACAAACTGCGCTTTACAAAAATCAACCACAACCTTGGAAATATCTTGGCATGGATTTCAAGATCATTTTTCTGGAATAAAACACTCTCTGGTTGCATTTTCCAAAGGCAGAAATTGCAATGCGTCAAACATTATCTTTAAAAATGTTGGTTTATCGACCAAATATACGTTTCAGAATCTTACTCTCTTGCACGGTGAGTCTTATATTGGAATCGTGAAAGCTGAAGATGCAGCTGGACATGAAAGAAGAACTGTTATCTCCCCAGAACAAACAGTCGATACGACTCCACCAAAAGGGTTTTCCTGTGAATCTGCCAAACAAATGCAAATAGATGTTTCTTACACAGTGACTGATGGCGAACTTTCTATTTCTTATAACGTCAACCTCACCAAATATTACATGTATGTCATTCGCTGAAGAATCAAAAACGCTACGTATGATTTATACCCTATACTACAAATGGACAGATACAGTTTGCCATTACCATTACAGAAACGTCATGATGGAGCCTTCGAATATCAGCACACGTTTATATCGCCGTTAACAAGGTCGCAAATCATGGCAATTGATTTTGGAACAACGCTTAGCGAGTTCTCTTTGCTGAACGTGGAATTTGAGGAGTGCCAAAATCTACTGGAAAACAACTCAGCTGCAATTTCTGTAAACCAAATAGGACCATATTCGCTTTCAGTGTCCTTGGGAATAATGGATTCGGAAAGCGAGTTAAAGAAGGTGAGAAACTCTCATTTCGTATTTTAGTGTGTATATCTGTTATGTACTTTGTGTTAAATATATCAAACTGTTTGTATTCTTCAGGTCTCGATCGGAGCTGGTACAACCGAGGGAGGATTTCAGATCAGGTCTCCGTTTGATCTTTACAATCGAAATTACTTCGGGGTTATTCTTGCACCTTTTGTGCACGGGATACCAATATATGTTACTGCAATTGCTGAAAACCATGCCGGCCTCACGTTTGTGTTCAATTCGGGAACAACAATTATAACTGATCATACTCCAACGGTCGTCGGCGATATCGATGTTACCGTTTCCGCTACAACATTGCTTGCAATATGGAAAGCTCGAGACGATGAAACTGATGTGCAATACTGCATTTGTTCAATTGGTTAGTATATTAGTATGTCACTGATGTAGTGTATTTCCTTCACCTGTAATAAAAGTAATGAAATTTGAACTTGAAACTCTCAATTCATAAATAAAAATAATGTGCATGAATGTGAAATTAATTCAAAAACAAATGTACACTGACTAATGCATACTGCCTGTGATCGCAAATAGAAATATGCTAAGTAAAATAAATTTAGCAACAATTAGGATGTTAGCAGTGAAAACACAACATTGTTTATTGGTCTTATGTTAATAAAACATTGTGACATTTATACCAATCATGATGTTGATATTCACTAAGGAAAGGAACGGTACTATAAGAAGAAATTAAATGTTATTTATTTAATGAATACTCAATGAAACATATCAAATTTTGTTGCAAAACTTATTTTACTTATTAGAGTTTAATGAAACAGTGCACGTGTTCAGAAAACAATGATTATATGCAATACATCTGCCTCGAATGTTACCCAAAAAGAACAAAAATTATCGAGCCGATCGACATGTTTATATGATGTTTATGTTATGAAACAATAATATGATATCCATTCCATCCTTCTTATAGGATCAACACTTTTGAGTTATCTTTATTATGTATGCATCAATAATAATATATGTTTCCATACGTTTAATAGGATCTACAAATTTGTCAGCCGATATTCAGTTCGAAAGAGATTCGGAGGCTTTGCAGTCTTGTCAATCCGACATGCTTGGCCTTGCTAATGGGGATAGAGTCTTTGTAACAGTCAAATGTGTGAACAAAGTCGAACTAGCAACGACGCTAGCATCAAAACCAGTTATCGTTTATCTTGATCCGCCCAGCAGCTCGCATGCGTTCGTCCACTTTATGCCCAACTGTCAAGAGTCGTTTTCATTGATTGACACATTGTCGGGTGAGCCCTCTGTACAGTCCAATTCAAGCATGTTGCAAATGGAATGGGGCAACTTTGAAGATCCTTCACAGATAACGTCCTACAGTAACCGTATCTTCAATGAGCATCTGAAGCTGAAGTCAAGCCAGACATACACGACCGAAGTAAAAGCAGTCAATGGTGGTGGTTTCGTCAGTTCCAGTGTCAAGTCCCCGTTCATTGCAGCTTCAGAACCACCAGCGCTTACAGGTGTGATTTTTGTCGAATCCTGCATTGTAGTTAATTGTTCGGTTCTTAGTATTAAACTCCTCCTGTAACTCCTTGATTTGTTGTTTGACAGCCAAAATGTGTAATTTATTTTTAGTAATATACTTGAATCATATACATCGTATGTTATAATGCGGACTTTTTTTTTTTAGAACATTAACATGTTATAAATATAAGCAGCTTTTCGTTTTCCAGGATACCCAATATCTGCTGTTTTCTCAAATGGCAAATTGAGACTCAATTGGGAGAGTGTCTTCTTCACAATCACGGGAGTCCCACACCACTACAGTCTTGTTGTCGGGTCGCGTGACGGATTCTCTGACATCGCAGATGTCCACTACACCCGTGACCACGTGTATAATGTCAGCGTTCCGTCATCAACGCTGATCTCCCCCAATCTCAACGAGCTGTACATTAAAGTCACGTGTACATACAGCACGGGATTGTTTTCAGTCTACAGCACATCGTACAAACTGTGAAGTTAATATAAAAGTAGGCGAATTTCGCATCTACTTCTTTTGCTGGACTGCAATTTAGTTTTTTCATTAGCTTATATATTATCTCGTAGAAACGTACACTATTTTGCATTTGATTATCGTTATAGTGTATATAAAATAGTCTTTGTTTGAAACAACTCAATATAAATGTAGTTTGGTATATTTTCAATATTGGTACATGTATATTTCTTAATTTTGGTAAACCGTTTCTTGATAAATAATACTTATTTTGATTATATATTTATCAGAATTAAAGGCTCGTCAAATAATCTTTTTATTATGATACTGTATGCATTTACGTATGTTTCATTCCTTTTACAGCCATGTAATATGAAAACAAATGAGTAAGTGACACGTGTCATCAGCCAATCAAAATGTTTTAAAGTATTTTATAATTTATGTACACATTTATGCATTATGTGTTTTATTTGTGGATATTTGTGTTTGCTTTGCTTTATTCGCTGTCTGTAATTCTGCTTATCTGTGTGTTCGACTGTATCAAAATACATCTGTTTTAATTAACTAATACGTTCCTTAACAGAGATTTTTAATGAACTAATTATTATCGATTCATATGAGATAATTGTTCAATATACGTGATGCACTTTACAAAGTTATTACATGTTTTGTTAAATTCAATATTATCCATTACATAAAGAAAATTGAAATGATATTTAATGAGTGTCTTTATACAGCCTGATAAACGTGAACAGATCTACAAGTCAGTGTCTTTTTCGCCATAATGCTTTTTGTTGCAGTATTTGCGTGCTGCGGTTTGTAATAAATAATCAGAAACAAGTTCTTGTTTGTCATATATGTATTATATTCCTATTCAAAGCATGTAGGTCCTTTATTCTACCACTAACTAATCGATCAAAAAAGGGATGCCGTCATCTTGTATATCGAGCATTTATATTGATGAACTACAGTTCTAGGACAATATAATTATTATAATTACATGTGATACGCAAGTTGATGCGTTGATTTATTAAAATGCATCGTTTCGAAGCTTGCTGCACCTTAACATAATTATCAAGCTTTAAGTTAATATCATCCGTAAGACTGGATATTTAGGATTTCCTTTGTTGATTAGAGTATTATTGCAATAAAAGCATAAAAGTGCGTGTTTTCATGGAATATTAAGAATCAGTTTTAATAAATTGATAGGGGTACTATAACATACCTGGGAATGATGAATGTCACATGTTTCTCAACAAATTCAACTTTCAACACAACGGTGCAGCTTGTCTGTGACACTGTTGATAACACGTATGCTATGGCAGAGAGTCGTATCATGAAATTATTTTATACTGGATAATATAACCAATTGTTTGGAGTTTAACATTCTTAATTGTGAAAAAAAAAAAGTATAATAATATACAAAAGTTAAAGGGAACTAACTTTAATATAATGTTTAATCTGACACTATTAGTTATTTAACACTATATCTTGATTCACGTTTGCGTTATATGTCTCGGTTATAATAATATAAATAAGAGTTTTGAAAGAATGTATAGCCTGAAAATTGAACGAATTAATTATACTTCATATACAGTTCTATCAGAATCTTATATATAGATTATAAAATTTACATATGTAATAGTGTTACTTCATCAAACATTGACACGTTATAAAAATTAATAAGTAAATACAAACATGAATAATACAAAAAAACGCACAATAACCACACGATAACGCCTAAATGTGTCACAATAGCACCGGCTATAAAAAATAATATTGCGGTGTACATGTAATACAGATAAACATTTTTACATATGTAGAAAAATATTCTTTTCGTGCTTCATGACACGAAAGTAATCATAAACTCATTTCAAGGATTTCGTTAATTTCATGATTCTCAGTTATAGATCCCATATATGAAATGTATTACAAACAATTAAAGTAACCAAAGTAAGACGAATATCGCTCTTCGACATGTGATGCTAAGACATAAGATATTATAGTGTCATTAGGGCCCCGTAAATTTTTTGCGGGTGCCCTATGTCAACCCTGTCTGTCCGTCTGTCCGTCTGTCCACAATTTTCATGTTTTTCTTTCATAACTTCAAAACCGTTTCAGCTATTAATTTAAACTTCATGGGTTGATTTATCTTATTAAGGAAAAGTGCAGTGCACAAGAACCATTACTCTTCGTGGTTCTGGAGTTATTGCCTTTTGTTAATTTTTTATACTTCGTTTTTGCCTTGAGCATAACTCTTAGACTATAAGAGGTAATAACGTGAAACTTCAAAACCGTTTCAGCTATTAATTTGAAAGTTCATGGGTGGATAGATCTCATTGAGGAGAAGTGCAGAGCACAAGAACCGTTACTCTACACTTCATTATTCTTGAGTTATTGCCCTTTGTTAATTTTTCATTTTCAGGCGGAGTCAACTTTTGGTTTCAGCTCTCTAATTTGAGATGAATTGAATATTTTAATGAAACTTCATTCATAGATACCTTATATCGAGACATGGTTTGGGATTACATAGGGGGTGGATGGGGTCACTGTCAATGTCACCGTTACAAAAAAAAAAGTAAAACGGTTCCGCTCAATAACTTCAGAACGAATTGAGCTATTGCAATTCAACTTCATACATAGATACATTTTATCAAGACATCGCTTGATATTGCGTAGGGGGGTGTTGAGATCAAGGTAAGTCAACGTTACTAAACATAGAAAAACGGTTTCTTCACAATTACTTAATAACAGATCGAGCTATTGTAATGAATATAGAGGGAACATTCCTTTTGAATGCAACTCCTCCTACAGTTTCCAAAAGACTTTCTTGAAACTTGTCTTCATTGTTGAGGGTAATGTGTGGTTGTGCGTAAAGATGGGGATGTAAATTTGTCTCCCACATTCGGAAGTTATGTATATATTGCATTACATGTTTTCATTAGGGGCCCGCTGCCACTCCTGTGACAAAGCTGTAGTTTTAATTTGTATTGGATTAAATACATAATAAATCTATAGTAAGAAACGTTCGTAGACCAGTTAATACAAGCAATTTATTTATGTTTTATGTATTTCCACAAAATTAGATATCAAGCTGCAAGCACTCATGGCAGTAATAAATGCGCATTCCGAATGCAGCCGTGTGTTGTTTTGAGATTAAAGTAATCTGTTTACACATGATAATACTCTTTACTGATACGGAAACGAAAAATAATATACTTCATGAATAAACCAGAGCGCAGATATTCATGCGCCAATGCAGCTCATTCCCCCAGATGTTGTGTAGCAAATGAGCCATATAGCATTATGTGGGAATTTCGTTCCCAATAATGAAGAATCATTAACAAATTTATTGTTTCCAGACGGTGATCCGGACAGCCAAATCTAATCATTCGTTCATTTGCCCATTTCAAACTGTCTGATATCATATTCTGTAATTTCATTCAATTCCTACGAATCTACCGTATTTACAATGTGCTGAAAATAGTTTATGATAAAAAGCTATATCTTTTATTTCTAAATTCAATTGTGTGCTGCTTAATTGTAGTACAAAATGTCATATGTTTGTGTTTCATCATGAATTATCTTATCGAAATGTTGCCATAAACACTGTGTTATTAAGTGATTCAAATTCAGTGCACGGACACTGGACTGGTAATCATTGGAGAGAAGTTAAGCCGTTTATTTGGTAAAAAATATACTGAATTTATAAAGTTGATACAATCCAAGATTTCAAAAAAAAGACTGTGAAAAAAAGAAATAAAGGGAGCACAGTAAACACAACATTAAACCAGGATGGTTGTTTGTGTTTTCCATAAGCCTCGAACACAACCGGGTTGCGACGATTTTAAGCCTTTGTCACAACCCATTGCGGTGGCCGCAGACAGCAGACTAACCGCACAATTTTGAGATCGCCAGGCAAACGCATGTATTTCGTAAGAACTTTTGGAATTTGTACCTGAATCGTGTGGCCAAGTTACGGGCGAGGTGCGTTCGCCGCACGTCTGTCGCGCGTTTTCATTTTTAGCAGACGCAGTATTAGTGTTGTTAATCGGTGTCCAACATTTTAGTCGATTAATCAGCAACACGTTCTGACTAAATAACCGATCAAACAGTATTCTTGAAAGTAAAGGAAATGCACCGTGAACTGCAACGTTTCAATTATTTACATTGTTTTATTTAGTTTGGCAATAAATATGTGTCTGATTGATATAGCAGTTATGAAGGAAATAGGCATAAACATGTTTTTGTAAATACAGTTTGTGAACTGCATCCTACAAACATGCCGGACTATTGACAAGATACATATGAGATATATTAATTATTGAAAAGTTAAGCAACCACACAAACACTACAAATCTTTATCTTGCGTTGGGCACACAAATGCAAAATTTATTTAAAAAGAAAAGAACATAATAGATAAAACAACATGCAATGCTTAGGGTCTGCAGAAATTAGCAATACAATGTAATATAGTTTTGTTTAGCTTTTTATTCATTTTGTTATTTTTAGCTCAGCAATTGGTATAGGGGACCTATCATGCATCGTTTGTATTCCGTCGTCATGAAATCTCGGCGGATGGAATCCACAATGGGCCGAATTGGACCAGAAGCACTATAGTTATTTTTCTTTTTTCGATTAAAATTCAAAATTTGCCTTTTTCCAAGAGAGAGACTTCATGATTTATCTTATCTGTACCAATTATTCAGTTTGTGTGTGACAGTATGCCGCAAAAAATCATAAAAATCAATGTTATAATTTTCATTTTATTATTTTTATTTTTACATTTTATAACCTTTGTTCAAATCTTTCACAAAAGTAATATCTCCATATTTAACAATACTGAGTGGAACCATCATGGACTTCTTTGTATTAAGACATAAGAGCTTTACTAGAGACGAACATTAGTTCTACAAATCCTGTTAACATATATAAATGTATACATTGTATTCTATTGAACAATAAATTTATATATATGTGTGTTATTTAATTGTATTATTTGGTCACTGAAACCTATCAATGAATCTGATCACTTGTTCAAGTTAAAAGAAAGCGATTGGAAATTTTTCAGGAAAGAAAACTGATCCATATAATTATATCTTCAATTAATAGACGAATTCCAAATCTTACTCGATTAATTAATCATTGCCTAATAGTCATTGATAAATCGACGAAATTATTTTGTGTGTGTGTGTGTGTGTGTGTGTGTGTGTGTGTGTGTGTGTGTGTGTGTGTGTGTGTGTGTGTGTGTGTGTGTGTGTGTGTGTGTGTGTGTGTGTGTGTGTGTGTGTGTGTGTGTGTGTGTGTGTGTGTGTGTGTGCGTGTGTGTGTGTGTGTGTGTGTGTGTTGTTTTTTTTTTCTGAAAAAGTCATGATGTTCATTTGAAAAGTGTGTGTGTGTTTTTGTGTGTGTGTGTGTGTGTGTGTGTGCGTGCGTGCGTGCGTGCGTGCGTGCGTGCGTGCGTGCGTGCGTGCGTGCGTGCGTGCGTGCGTGCGTGCGTGCGTGCGTGCGTGCGTGCGTGCGTGTGTGTGTTTGTGTGTGTGTGTGTTTGTGTGTGTGTGTGTGTGTGTGTGTGTGTGTGTGTGTGTGTGTGTGTGTGTGTGTGTGTGTGTGTGTGTGTGTGTGTGTGTGTGTGTGTGTGTGTGTGTGTGTGTGTGTGTGTGTGTGTGTGTGTGTGTGTGTGTGTGTGTGTGTGTGTGTGTGTGCAAGTGGTTGTATGTGTGTGCATGTGTGCATATATCTGTGTACACAGTCATGCATGTAATGCGATTATCTGAGTTTGAGTATTTATTATATCTACATTACAATCATAGGCATACAATTTACTTAGAAGAAAACATTACTCTACATAGTATCCATAATTTAATGTAGTAATGAATCCTCTTTTTATTGTCATAACATCAATTACCTTATTTTTCGCATTGTCATTTTATAATTATTTTACATAGATTGAAGGTTAGCATCCACATTTTAATATATCAAAGGCAAAATGGTTCAATGCCCGATCAAACAATAAAGTGCAATAAAGTGCAGTCGTTATAAATAAATATAAATAAAAACCATTGACATGAATGTCATGTATTTTCATAATCTAAATACGTTAGTTTGATTATTGTAGAAAGCTCACAGATCTTCAGTCGTTATGCTCGAAATAATTATGTTGTGGACCAGTAATGACCAACACAACATTTGAATGACGATAAAAACAAACAAACTGAATGCATTATATCTTTAACGTCGTTTACATAGTGCGATTATGATAGGCTGCCACTATCACGATTCGCGTCACGATTGAAATCGTGGTCTTACATGTGGATCAATCTTGGTGATCGTATGAGATCTAATCAAATCTTAACATATCTTGAGGTCAGTCGTGGCAATCGCAGAAAAAAAATTGAACGGTCAAAAATTCTCTACGATTTACACGATTAACTGCGATCCATTGTCAATCGGGATCATCGTATCAGATGTTATTGCATCGTAACAAAGTGCGACAAATTGTATCTAATCGTGCATCCAAATCGTGGTGATCGGGATCATCGTAGACAAAAAGAAAAACCACGCTCTGTTAAGATGCGTTGCGATCTCAAGAAACAATGAAGTAAATAGTCAGTCGGGCTGTGTATCATTCGGTTTCAGTCGTAGCTTTAATCGTGATCTCCATCGATCATGTTCGATCATGATCGTGAAAGACATCGCGACCACAATCGTATCCTATCGTAACGGAGCGCACTGATTCGTGAAAAGCGTATAGGAACTTATCTGTAAGTACTAGAACGTCCTAATTCGGGGAAACCAATCATGATGATCCTGTTTGATCGAGACCCAATCGTGGACTCGACCGAAACAATCCCAACGGAACGTATGTAATCGTATCTGAACTGGCGATCAGACCATGACAAATCCTGACACCTGTAATTGACAAATCGTGACCAGATCGCAACAGAGCGCAAAACATCGTATCAAAACGTATGGACTCGCATCACATCGTATCCAAGCCTGAAATTTCAGAGAAATACCACGATCAGCTACGAGTGGTCAATCGCGGTGTTCGTGACAGATCGCACGATAGTGGGAACCTAGCATTGGCTTACTTGAATTTGTTCTTTAAGGCTGTCTTAATTATTATCATAAGTTGAATATGGTTTAGTTCTTTATGTTTAAATATCGTTATAAGGAATATTCGGGTTTATAGAAAAACTGGTTAATTCCAGTCGAGGCAGATTTTACAGGGTATCTCAGGGTAAATAAAAAGAGTCATTGGTTGCATAATATGGATGTTAAGTAGCCTTACTCCAATAAACTCTGAATGCTTGGACAATTGGGATCCATGTGACTGGGAAACGTGATCAAGTTGGAGCTCTTGCATTCAAACCTGTGGTGGTACACAAAAACGATCGACACAGTTGTGTTGTTTAAGACATGGAAGCAGTTTTTGCGCCGACGAATGTGGACACGTAACTAATTATTACATGGATACTACCACGGATTGTGCTATCCGTTGCTTCAATGGAGGCTCGTTTTGTGAGGATCATTGTATATGTCCGGATATAAACTGCTATTCTTGCTGTCAATCAGGTAAAACATATATGTGCAAGCCAACGCTTTGAGTAACAACTTGATATAATTTTTAGACCTCTATTCCGAACAAGTTTGTACCCGCCAGAACATAACGACATTAATACATAATAGCATAATATATAATGCGGATATCGTTGATAGAAAAACAATCGACGTCTATGAGGTTTCAACGCGTGTTTGATATTTGAATATGTGTAAGCTAAGTAAACTGAAGAGTAACTTCTGGGAAAACAAAGGTAAAGTATACTTTCTTCAACGTCGCAATGGATTTGTCAGGGGGAATATGCGAAATAATACAATGAACACCATTTGTTTTATTGTTTTGAAGTAAACAAAATTAAGTACATAGACATCATAGACAATAAATTGATTTGATAACTATGCAAACTAAAGCCCCATAAATATTAAAATCATATATATTTATATGATTTTAATATTTATGGGGCTTTAAATTGCACAAATAATGATAAAACAATTGTATAAACTCATCTTGTTACAAATGAGAATGTTTATATGGTTATAATCATTCAATTGGAAACATTATGTTTGGTAGACACCGTTATATATAGTGCGAATGATTAACCTGACACCCATTAATCTTCGTGGCAAACCGTAAGTGTGTTCGGTTGTTTGCATTGTTTTGGACGAGTTTCTGTTATAGGAATTTATGTTGATATAGATTTAAATGCGGGAAAGCGAGAGTGATATTCACTGGCCGAGTTCAATGCCTTCTGATGACCTTTTTTTTTTAAATGTTATGAGTTATTCTTAAAATATGCAGATCACGAGATATTAATTTATAAAATGTCGTATAATTTATTGTGTAACTGGTATGTTTCAATTATTTTTATAGTACAATTTACCAATGTTTCAATTAAAAATCACACACTCAGTGGATAAATCGTGAAAAAAGTGAGTACTAACCCTCAACACAATGTGTAAAATAAAATCTTTTTAAAATGTCGATGCCGAAACTCGAACTCAAAACATGGCAACGCAAGCGCGGCATCTGTTCCACTATACCATTCGCGCTGTGCGATATCAAAACCAATACAATATCAATTTACATTGTAGTATTGCCAACGCAACGCTCGATACATATGGTAGTATTTAAAAATAAATCTTTATTGCATACGGAATTTCATGAGTGTCAGGTTAATAATTTCGCACTTTACAGTCGGTTTAAATTTGTTGAAAATGATGGAATCAACCTTTTATTGTAAATAGGGGATATCATGGTTTTCTGTTAACAAAACACACTGTAATCGTCTGCAATTTAAATCGTTTAATTTATCTGTATCTTACCTTCATTACTACCGACTGTACTAATACCATCCTATACAGTCGGTAAAAATGCAAGTGAGAACCGTTATACCCATGGACGAGCCGATAGAGGTAAAAAAGACGATTTATAAATACAGACGATTGCAGCGTTTTTATAAAAATGAAAATCACGATTCCCCCTATTGCAGTAAATGGTCAATCCCTTCATTATCAACAAACTTTAAACCGACTATATAGTCGGTTTAAATTTTGTTAATAATTAGGGGATCAACAATTTATTGTAAATAGGGGGAATCATGGTTTTCTGTTTACAAGCACGCTGTAATCGTCTGTAATTTAAATCGTTTATTTTACCTGTATCGATTAATCCATGTTTATAACGGTTCTCACTTGCATTTTACGGACTGTAGTTCGACCAACTTGACCGATCTAAAAATAGTAACCGTAAATAGATCAGTCCTGAATATCGGTTTGATGGGATAAATCGTGCCTACCAACATATATTGTTCGATTGAATTGTTATTATTGTGGTAGCGTATCAGTTAATTGTTTGCGCAGCAGTTTTTCAAAAAATATTGCGGTAACGAGTTGGAATCCCACCATATGCTACAGTGTTTCTTTTAAATGTACCAGCGCTTTCTTTTTAGCTCGACTATTCGAAGATTTTCGGTTTAAAGTTTATATTCAAAAGTTTTGTAACTTCAACTCCAGTATCAAGGGCAGCATTCCCTATAACACTGTTTTGTATTTTGACAGAGTTATGCCCCTTTTTATGGCTAAAGTTTATATTCAAAAGTTTTGTAACTTCAATACTACAAAAAAATCTATTCACTTGTAACTTGGAATATACCTTTGTCATCAACTCCAGTATCAGTGTTATCATTCCCCATAACTCTATTTTGTATTTTGACAGAGCTGAGCACCTTTTTCACAAAGATTTTCTGGTTAAAGTTTATATTCAAAAGTTTTGTAACTTAAATGTACCTAAGTTATTCACTTGAAACATGGAACTAAACTTTGTCATCGACTCTAGTATCGGGGGCAACATTGCACATAACTATATTCTGTATTTTGACAGAGTTATGCCCCCTTTTCACATAGATTTTCTTTTTTAAGTTTATATTCAACAGCTTGGTTACTTCAAAACTACATAAGTTATTCACTTGAAACTTGAAACAACCTTTGTCATCAACTCTAGTATCGGGTCAACATTTCCCATAACTCTGTTTTGTATTTTGACAGAGTTATGCCCCTTTTTCACATAGCTTTTCTGGTTAAAGTTTATATTCAACAGTTTTGTAACTTCAAAACTAGATAAGTTATCCACTTGAAACTTGGAACTTACCTTTGTTAGCAACTTTAGTATCAGGGGCAACATTACCCATCACTATGTTTTGTATTTTGACAGAGTTAACCCACTTTTTACATAGAGTTTGTTGTTAAAGATTTTGTTCCAAAAATGTATAAATTATACAAGGCTTCACTTAAAAGTTTCGTATTTTAACAAATTTATGCCCCTTCCACTATGCAAAATATGTACCAACTGAAATACTTCGAATAGTCGAGCGCGCTGTCCTCTGACAGCTTTTGTTTAATTATGATTTTTTTCGCGCAAAAAGTTCTCGGGTGGAGTACATTTTCTTTTTACACTCCTGTTGGTATGCTTAAAAGTGTATGAATAGAAGTAATGTCACCACAACTTTTAATGGATTAAAACAAAAATATCAACACTCTGTCAAAGTTCTAAAATACAGAAAGTAATCCAACTAATTAATGTTTATACATATAATATGAAATTGTGATAAAAAATGTTGAAATGAATGTTCCGCCCGTGATTCAAACGCAGCAAAATTACCTTGCAATTATTACAAACCCGACACATTACCAGTTGCGCCACGAATACCTTGATAGCACAAGGCCGAAAATACAGACATTGAATGTGAACTTCGGTTGCGAATGTTTTGTTACTGTAATTAGGGCGGCCAATAATATCATGGTCCGATTATACAATTAAATACTGTTAATAAACATATTCTTTGTTTGCATACCGAATATCGTGGAGATAGGGATTAAATCTGAATATTAACTGTTAATGTACCGCAAGCTGCACCATACGTATTCTAAATAAAACCTAATGTATTTAGTTTAGTTTTGTGTTCCTGGAAGTTTACAATATAATGAAATTCTAATTTTTACAATGACAAATCTCCTATTTGCTGCGGATGGTATTTACATTCTATAAGAAAAACTCCTTATTAAAGAAACCAGTGGACAGCAACAGAAGCAACTTAGTCCCATTATATTTAAGGATGACATATGGAATATTTCTTAAAAGCAGTTTGTATTGATTGTGATACACTTGCCTTTCTTGTATTGTTTTCAAATTCTGTGATTCTCACAAACAACATCATATACAATTGGGATATGTTTAATGTTAAAATTGATTTGGTAGACACGTATATGTTCCTGAAAGTTACTGTGATGTCGGATTAAAAAGTTGTCCGACGTAAAATGAATGCTTTGGAAATACCATGATATATTGTCATTGAAACAAGTAACAACTACTCTATTGGAAACGTGCATATCAATCCATAATAGCACTGTTTGATCTATTCATAATGGCCTGCTTTGTCTGACGTTTACTCAGCTATTGTCTGATATCTATTCAACGTTTTACAATATTGTACCAACGTTTCTTAGTTGTCGAATCAACACATGTGTCTACATGTGATGCTGTTGACACATTCTTAACTATAAAAATATGTGTTCTTAACGTCAGCGAACAACTTCGAATGTGGATACGGCATTATTCACTACAGCATTGAAAACAGCCATTTTCACCTGGTCGAAATATTTTTGCAAAGTGTTCATAATGGACAATATACTATAAGTATTTATTGAGTACAATCACTGTCCGTCGATCATGTTCTTTCGTTAAACAGCGTGGCACACTAGAGCGTCAAGGAGTTGTTCTTATAGAAGTAAAGTGCAAACTGTGCACATATACTTGTCTGAAACTAAGAGACAAATTTAAAGACCACGGAAGCAAACATGGGCTATTTTTTAACACCGGTTTATAAAGTTAATGTTAATGTTAACATTGTGTTCAATTGCTCCAATGAGTTGTATATATGCAACACTATTAAAATATACGATTATAAGCATTAACATGTAAAATATATCTTCCCACATTATACATAAATGTTCGATATATTGCTGCAGTTTGCACATCAAACATTGAAAACCCCAATGCTTTCATTGACCGTTCCAAGTCGGTGACGCCGGTTTTGATTTTATTTTTATGTTATGTAGTGCGTACTGTACTTTGTTGTTTATGCAACTGGTCACTTGCCTTAAATAAAGGTCCCGAGGATGTTTATAAGCGTCTCTCTGTTGCTGATTGTTCTTAGGTTTTTACTTGTCTTATATAAAATGATACCATTTCTTTTCTAATGCGATGATTATTCGGAAACTGTAGAATGCCCAAATTCATTAGTTATGTTGGACACAATCACATAGTAAACCAAATAATGAGGATTATATTTTCTCTTGTACGTCCCTTTTCTAAGTTTCCACCCGGCGTAAGAAGCACAAATAATTCGATAAACATATGAACACAATTTAATATAATTTGAAACAACATTAATTATATATATAATTGTGTCAGTAGATCTAGTAAATTTTAATGGTATGTGCCATAATTTTTATTTCATCTTGCGGTTAATTTACCATGGACTACTAATATCAACTGCCTTCGCTAATATTTATTAAATACCTGAGTACGGTAATATGGCCTGTACCCGGATAATCCTAACGCAGAGAAGCGACCCTAACGCAGTGCCAAAATGGCGGATATTTTTCTTATGTAAAGGTATGTTTTAGTTGCAATAACCGCGCCATTAATCTGATAAGTATTAAATTGAATATACCTAATGTTACTTCTAGCAATTATTGGGTTGTAAGATGGAATGCTGAGGAACAATGCCAAACGTCCAATTAAAATATTTATAAAGAAAATCTGAAAAAAATACTTAGATGCTTTAAATTGCCATATTATTTCTCTGTTTGGAAGCAAACATATACTGCTTAAAAAACCCTTTTACACTGTGTTGTTATCCCATCGGATACGGACACAATACTCGTTCGAATGTGCAGACTGCGAGACAATGGATACAAAAGTACGTTTCTAGTTGATTATAATCGAACGCAATGTATACTAGAAACGGATAAAAACCAAACCAACGTATAAAACCTGAATAAAAAACACATAACCGGATAATATTCTATATAAATGAATGAATATACATGTATGCTGAACGACTATAATGGACCTCTATATATTTCTATTTTCATTCCAACCGTATTGTATAATTTGCTCGTTCAGCAGTGACAATTTTTAAAGTGTATTTACATATTAAACTTAACCATGAAAACCAGTGTTGAAAATCGCGAGCTATTGTTGGACGAATACCGTATATAGTTGCAAGTATGGGTATCGCTCGAAATTCTATCCTGATAGAGTGCCAAACGATTTGTAAAGACAGAAAACAATCAATTAGTATTATTATCTGAGTTTGAGTATTTATTATATCTACATTGCAAGCATAGGCATACAATTTACCTAGAAGAAAACATTACATAGTGTCCATAATTTAATGTAGTCATGAATCCAATTTTATTGTCATAACATCAATACCTTAAGTTTTGCATTGTTACTTTGAACATTATTTTATATATAGATTGAAGGTAAGCATCCACATTTTAATATATCTAAGGCTAAATGGTTCAATGCCCGATCATACAATAATGTGCAATAAAGTGCAGTCGTTATAAATAAATATAAATAAAAACCATTGACATGAAGGTCATGTTTTTTCATAATCTAAATATGTTTGTTTGATTATTGTAGAATGCTCGCAGATCTTCAGTCGTAATGTTCGAAATGATTATGTTGTGGACCAATACTGACAATAAAAACCAATTTACAGAATGCATTACATCTTCAATGTCGTTTCCATCGTGCGATTATGATAGGTTCCCACTATCACGATTCGCGTCACGATTGAAATCGTGGTCTTAATCGTGGACCAATCGTGGTGATCATGTGAGATATAATCAGATTTTACAGATCTTGAGATCAGTCATGGCAATCGCGTTAATCGTGGAACAATTTTGAACGATTCAAAATTCTCTACGATTCATTCGATCAGCTGCGATCCATTGTCAATCGGGATCATCGTATCAGATCTTATTGCATCGTAACAAAGCGCGACAAATCGTATCAAACCGTGAATCCGAATCGTGGTGATCGAAATCGATCATACACAAGAACAAACACCACGTTATGTTAAGATGCGTTGCGATCTCAAGAAACAACGAAGTCAATAGTCACTCGGGCTGTATTTATATCATTCGGGTCCAGTCGATGCTCCAATCGTGATATCCATCGATCATGATCGATCACGATCGTGAAAGATATCCTGACCACAATCGTATCCTATCGTAACGGAGCGCACTGATTCGTGATGGTCATATCGGCACTTATCTGTACGTACTAGCACGTCCTAATTCGGGGACCCGATCGTGATGATCGTGTTAGATCGGGAACTCGACCGAAACAGTCCCAATTGAACGTATGTAAGTGTATCTGAACTGGAGATAAGACCGTAAAAGATCGTGACACCTGGAATTGACAAATCGTGACCAGATCACTACAGAGCGCAAAACATCGTATCAAAACGTATGGATATCCAAGCCTGAAATCTTAAAGAAATACCACGATCAGCTACGAGTGGTCAATCGCGGCGTTCGTGACGGATCGCACGATAGTGGGAACTTAGCATTGTCTTACTTGGATTTGTTATTCAAGGCTGCCTTAATTATTACCATAAGTTGAATAAATGAAATTTGGACAAAAGGCATTATATAAGACGTGATTTAATTCGCCAAACAGACTTAGAGCTAAAGTTTAGCAATTGGTCAGAATCATTTAACCGCGGTTATAATTTTATGACGATTGCCATATTTTATAACTGTTGGTATAAATTATTACTGCAGTTATATTTGTAAATGTAACTGCCGTTACAAATTTATTACTGCAGTCATAAAGTTGTAACTGCGGTTACAATTTATAACAGAAGTCACATCTATATTCAAAAGCCGTGCATAAGTTTACAGCCAGTTTAAATTGTGTTGAAAATAATTGGATCAACGATTTATTGTAAATCATGAGAAAACATTGTTTTCTGTTAACAAACACACTGATCCTCTGCAATTTAAATCGGTTTATTTACCTGTATCGATCAGTTCATGTTTATCCAGGTTCTCATTTGCATTTCTACCGACTGTAGTTCTTCCTGTTTAAATATTGTTAAAAGGAACGCCCGTGTTTATAAAAAAAACTGGCGAATGCCAGTCGAGGCAGATTTTACAGGATATCTCAGGTTACATAAAAAGATACATAGTGATTTGTATTGAGGGCACATCAACACGTCTTAAAGTCCAGTTCATCCTCTGGACATCATTACATTATTTTGAAATGAAACCTTGGTTGCAAATTATATGGATGTTAAGTAGCCTGACTCCAATAAACTCTGAATGCCCGGTCAATTGGGCATCATTTGATCCATGTGATGAATGGGAAACGTGGTCAAGTTGGAGCTCTTGCAGTCAAACTTGTGGTGGTAGAAAAACACGATCGACACAGTTGTGTTGTTTAAGACTTGGAAGCAGCTTTTGCGCCGACGAATGTCGAAACGTGGCTAATTATTACAAGGATGATACCACGGATTGTGCCCGTTGCTTAAATGGTATGCTCGTTTTATGAGGATCATTGTGTATGTCCGAATATTAACTACGGTTCTTGCTGTCAATAAGGTAAAACATATATGTGCAAGCCAACGCCTTGAATTACAACTTGATATAATTTTTTAGACCTCTAGTCCGAACATAAAGACATTAATACATAATAGCATAGTATATAAATGCAGATATCGTTTATAGGAAAACAATCGGCGTCTATGAGGTTTAAACGCGTGTTTGATATTTGAATATGTGTACGCTAAGTAAACTGAAGAGTAACTTCTGGAAAAACAAAGGTAAGGTATACTTTGTTCAACGTCGCAATTGATTTGTCTGGGGAAATATGCGAAATAATGCAATGTACACCCTTTTTTTACTATTTTGAAGTAAACAAAATTACGTAAAAATAATCGTCAATGAACATATACATCATAGACAATAAATTAATTTGATAATTATTCAAAATAAAGCCCCATAAATATTGAAATCATGTATATATAAAATATATGTTGCAAATTACACAAATAATAATAAAACAATTGTATAAACTCATCTTTTTTCAATGAGAATGTTTATATGATTATAATCATACAATTGGAAACGTCATGTTTGGTACACCGTTATATATAGTGCGAAATTATTAAAATGACACTCATTAATCTTTGTGACAAAGCGTAAGTGTGTGTTCGGGTGTTTGTATTGTTTTGGACGAGTTTCTGTTCTAGGAATTTATGTTGATATAGATTTGAATTCGGGAAAGCGAGAGTGATATTTACTGGTCGTGTGGTATAAGTGCTTGCTCTTCACGCCATCGGACCGAGTTCAATGCCGTCTGACAGTGACCTTTTTTCTAATGTTTGAGTTAATTTTAAAATATGCAGATTATGATATATTAATTAAAACATGTCGAATATTTTATTGTGTTACTGTTATGTTTGAATTATTTTTATAATACAGTTTCCAATGTTTCAATTACAATCACACTCTCAGTGGAAAAATCGTGAAAAAGTAAGTACTAAACCGCAACAAATGTTTAGAAAACAAATAATTAAATGTCGATACCGAGACTCGAACTAAAAACTAGGCAACGCAAGCGCGGCATGTGTTCCGCTACACCATTCGCGCTGTACGACATCTAAACCGATACGATATCAATTTACATTGTAATATTACCTACGCAACGCTCGATACATATCGTAGTATCTATAAATAAATCTCGATTGCATACGGAATATTCATGAGAGTCAGGTTTATATGTAAAAATGCAAGTGAGAACCGTTATACCCATGGATAGAAGTAAAAACTGACGATTTATTAATACGTACGATTGCAACGTTGTTATAAAATGAAATCACGATACCCCCTATTGTAGTAAATGGTCAATCCCTTCATTATCAACAAACTTTAAACCAACTATATAGTAAATGTCTACCAACCATCAATTTCGTTCAGTCTCTGTGGCTATTTATATTATTTATAAAACGGTTATTTTCTGGTTGTCATCAAATACTTCTTATTTTACCATACAGCTGCGCAACCCTTCTATCTGCGTAAAATATTCAATTACGTTCAAAAACGTCGAGCTTATAGTCAAGAAACAAGAGTCAATAATTCTCAAATACAGTTAAATAGTGTTATTTTAAATCACTTCAGTACTTATAGAGTTATGAACTGCACAAGACAATTAACTGAAGGGCAATAACTCTATAAATATTGAAGAAAGAGTTATGGTCCTTGTAATGGGCTCTTCCTCTCAAAGTCCTCTTATCAATATGTGTGATGTTATGTTAAATTCCTTCAATTCTAAGGTTGCAATTATCTGCAAAAAGGACAATAACTCTTTTCTTTAATTGGAATCTTATAAGAATAAACGAATGGTTAAGCGATTATGTCAACTAAACAAATCGTTATCAACCGACTGAATGTGGGTCAGCAAACAATGTTTTGCTTTTCCATTTTCTGCTGATGAGAGTTGACGCCTGTGTGTACCTGTACAAACGAGGGTGATTGTACACAAACATCTCATTATTTGAACAAAAACCAAGTAGAAAAATACCTTCGATATTTGGTTTCACACGTTTTTGCAATATATGTTTTGTTTTTAAATTTCATTTCTTTGCATTTAGTAATCGTAAAATTATACCAATATCAAACATATTTTCTACTGGATGCAATGACATATTTTCATGTATGTTAAAAAAACTAACATTTCATATTGTTCAAAATGTTTCATATTTATAAGCACGATCAATGTACATGTAGACATTCCAGTCCTGGTTCAAAAATCAACATTACATCATTGTTCGAGAACTAATATGGCCACACGCGTTTATGCTTTAGTCAAATGCCTTTCTTGCACAGAAATGCACAGTGTAGCATACTACTTTTTGTTGTATTTTGTGATGAATGTTTGTTTTAATTAAAAAATAAGTATGTATTTAAAAATTGCTACATTTATGCAATTCAACAATGACTTTACCATAAACACTATACTCAAATGTTACAAATAATCCGTTTATACACTGGGTTACTGTTATTACGTTTTTTTTGATCAGTTATATGATATCAACGTTGAATGATACATTTAATGTCAGACACTGCATTCCCGTTCGGTGACCTAATGTGACTGCACAAACTAAATTGTGTGTGTTTATTTACGTTAATACGAAATGTTTTTCGGAGAATCGGTATACTATTTCGAAATGGTTAATGCTATTTCCTAAAAACGTAATAATATTTCGTAATTACGAAATGCAATTGTTTATTAACACAATAATATTACGCTAAAACTAAAAATAATATTATATCGAAATAACGAAATGCATTTTGTTAAAGCGTAATATTAATTCGTATTTACGAAATAATTTTACGTTTTAACGAAATAGTATTCCCTTATTACGATTATTGCGTTTAACGAATTAATAATATTTGAACGAATTTATAACATTATAAAGATATAATATTACATTTAACCAAATTATAATGATAGGTTTTAAAGGGACCTATTCATAGATTTACCAATTGACAGTTTTTCAACTTTTTGTTACCGATTCCAAAAACAAAACAAAAACAGTGTAAACAAGGGAGGAAAATAACACAACGGACCAAGAAATATATTGTAAAAACTGTTTCGTGTATGAGTAATCATTAGTTGAAATTGATAAAATTATAAAACGTTTGCAACGCTAAACGATGAAATAATTTGGAGTGTTTCTGTTGTTTTCGCTGAAACTGTTGACATCGAGTGAAACACTTACATGAAGTTAATAATTCAGGGTGAAATACAGAAGTCGGAATGGCCGAATGGTTATAGGGGCGATAGCCTTTTAATACGCAGGTCCAGGTTTCGAACCCAGGTGCGACCAATTTTTTTTTGTTTTCTTTTTTTTCTCAATACTTTTCTTATTATTATACTTAAATTCTAAGTTCCGATGCTTAAATCTGTGTCAAGTTAATACATTTAATGGCATACTTCAAAAATGCGAAAATCTGTTAACAGTCCCTTTAACGAAATAATTTGTATTTACGAAAAAAATAAAATACACATTGTATTTACGAAATAAACAAAAATAATGATGTTTGTTAATAAATATGTATGATCTTCCTTTAGGGCCACCGTAGTCTCGCGATTATTTAAATGAGCATTGAACGTAAGATACAATCGCTTAAAGTCGAATTATCTAAAACATGTACCTCTTTTGTTATGACCATTGATGTTAAATTATTTGTGGAATTGTAGATCCAGTAGGCATATTTGTTTCTTAATGTAATGAATATGTCATCTATGAAAACGGATAATAGCGTGTATTCACTGGTCCAAACTAGTTTTCTGTATTGATAAGCCTCACTTGGTGTCTTATCATAGATGTGTTAACAGCACGTAAAGTATTTGACATTCATTGAGGCGTTGAAAAGATCTATACCCGTAATAATGTAAACGTTATTATTTAAAAACTTGCCAATATTTTGTGTTTGCTTGTGATTTGGCATACAATCGGTGCAGTATTCAAGTGAATAAAAGTATCCTGTGAAGGACACATTATATAATGTACCATGTCATGAACGTTTCAACAAATGCCACTTTTGTGCTAAATTATAACAAATAAATAAAAGTTATCAACATATAAAATCACACTTTGTTATTCCAATTTCGGAAAATTATCTGGTGAGTAAAAAGGAAATATATCGGCATTTCGTAATACACCATTCTAAGAATTTTGTTGTTTGACAGAGGTTACGAACAAACATTTAGGGGATTTTTCGCTATTAAATTACATAATCTAAAATAAAAATAAATGTGTATAATGATTGTATGGTGGTGTACATTATGTAGAAGTAATATTTTTATCTTCTCCACTAGAATGTAGGAAACGTGCAGATGAAACCTTAGTACCACTTGCTGTAGTTTTTACAATAACCTGTCAGGTACTCTGTCATTGTCCGATATCTATTCATCACTGGAGTTTAACATCGTTCACCTTCTTTTAGCATTGCAACCATAACGCTATTAGTGATTTTTATTTGTTCCCGCATCAACAGCTGCATGGTTAAGAATTGATATGTATTTACCCCAAAAGGATATATGTTCTAAACGACCGAAGACGTAATCTGAATACGAATTTTTTTCTCACAAATATACCAATTAAACTTCGAAAATAAAAGTCAGGGAATCGTCCTTATATGGGTAATGTCAAACTTTGTACATATTTTTGTCGGAAAATAAGCGACAAATTTCAAACGCAGAGGATAGTCCATGTGCGTTTTTTTTGCAATCCACTTTATGTTATTGTTCATGATAACATTGTATTCATTTGTGTCAATGCAATGTAGATATGCAAGTATACAAATGTTTCTATACCCGACTATTCGAACGTTTGGTACATAGATAATACATGTTGATTTCGGTATAAGCTCGTATTTTTTTCCATGAGTGGTTATTTATTATGATATTTTCACAAGTGGCGAGGCTACGAGTGCAGATATCTATTTACTATGATCACGAGTGAATAAAAAAAACGATCTTACATTGAAATCAACAATTTTTCCTTTTATTTTATGCATTTTTTCCCCTCCGTTTTACATATAAAATTGCTATCTAGTTGAGTTAAATTGGAAAACCTCGCGGGACTCATAGCATTATGACGACATAGTCATGTCAAAGTTTTGAGTCCGAAATCGTATACGGTCCGTTATTTAATATGCAGTCGCTTTAAATACATTCACTTTAAAGGATTGATAATACCATTTATTTTCTAAATGTAATTGTTATTCGAAAACTGTTACTATGTGCGAAACAAACACATAGTGGAACAATTATAAAGTTTACATAGAGTTAATAAAACATGTGTATCCTCTTTATTTCAGTTTTTATTGGCGGAAGAAACACAACTTACCAGATTAAAATGTGCAACAAATATAAGTTGAAACAACATAATTTCTATATTTAACTGCGAACGTAGTAAGTTTTTAAGGTGTTTGTCTTCATAGTCTAGTCCAGCTTGTTATTAACTTTACTTTGAATTCTATTTACGACTGCCTTCTGAGTAAGCAAAGATACTTCCTATTAAAATATCGTTAAAACGAATCTCCGTATTAATAAATAATGCCTGCCGATGCTGCATTGGTAGGATAAAACCAGATATATTAAATGAAACATTGTAATATATGTACAGTGCACATAAGGTGTCTTGTTCATTCTCTGTATTATTAACAAATAAATATAGCTAAACAATGAAACATTGGTTCCAAATATTATGGATGCTTACTAGTCCTACTCCAGTATACACTGAAGGCGCAGGTGATATTATATTTAAATGGCTAACGTGGGACAATTGATGTCCTTGCTCAAGATGTGGCGATACACAAGCACGGTCAAGTGTTCTTGTGCTGCAGAGGTGCGTTGAGTTACGTGATTTTCCCAGAAAATGTCAGTCTCTTCTAGATAAATACATGGTTGATTCCAGTGATTGTGATATAGAATGCTTCAATGGAGGATCGTTTTCGTTTGATCATTGTATTTGTCCGGATACAGCCTATGGGTCATATTGTCAATCAGGTAAAATATATATGATTTAAACACCGAATCCGCTTCACACAACACTTTCTTCATATTTCAAAATTCAATTAGATTTGCAATGCAGTTTCAAAACAGCGTTTTTAATGACATGTTGTGCTTTGAATGCATTGTTGACGTTGTTTACATATTCTGGAAATGTATTGTCAACAAACATTGGTAAACATTCAGTTGTGTCGGTCATTCCTGTAGTGTTGCAATTATGCGTTTGTATGCATTGTATGTATTATTCGATGAAAAGTGTGACAGCTTTGAAGACTAGTGTGTTTTGCTTGTTTGACGTAATAACACTTTGTTGAAAACAGACAGGGCTATTATATGTCATAGTTTGAACACATTCACTGGAAGTTTGTCTTCTTAAAGATGGGTTGTATGTATGTTTAAAGTTTCATGATGACCAAAATGTCTGAACTTGATTTTTTTTTAAAGAAGGGGCATAATTGAAGTACTATAAATCAAATATGCCGAAAAATCGAACTTAACCTTCCTTTTGCACTAACACATCCCTAAAGTTGCCTAATGATTGCAAAACAAACTCTAGTTATTGTCTGCACAAACTAAAGGGGACGCCGCCAAACCCGCCATAAGTAGCCTCTATAGGTCGCCTTTTCAGGCGACACAAAAACTACCGTACATTAGTTCGTCTATAACAACAAATGTTGGGCACTTCAACAATACCAATACCATTAAGCAAATATCTTAACAAGTGTTTCCAATTTTAAACAAGATTAAAATATGTCTCTTTGTTTAAATTGCAGATACTAATTCGTGTAACGTTGTCACTTCAATACAACTGAAAACCCATTCTATTCAGTAGTCATATTATTTTTTCAGTACATCGCATTGCCTAACTTCAAAAGTTGAAACTAACAAAATTAAACTAACTTATTTACGTTGGCTGTTTTAAATTTTATATCAAATTTTATGCTTATATTGATAATAGCTATTTTATATTAAACTGGATGCGACACCATGTTTCGACAATATCACATTGACATATGGTTATACTTTAATATGTTTGTTCTAATTGTAATAATGCACTGACAGTTTGTAATTATTACACACTTTACACTGTGAGTTTTCCGAATGATATATATTTACTGTTATTAAACAATCTGAACATTTTGGTGATTGAGCTTTTAGATGTCTTTGTTTCAATATATCAAGTTAATTTACTTTTATTCCTGCACATTATGTTCGTACATAATAACATGCAAGACATACCACAGCGATACTATATGCTTTAATAGAGCCATCATAATCAATAAATACTTAACTAATAATTAATTAATAACAAAAAGGAGCGATTATGTAAAAGAAACTGGGTGTCGTTTTCTTAGCAGTTTGTTTCATAATCATTTTAGTCCTGGACTTAAGGTCGAACTTGCGACTAGCGTATACCCTGTCCATGCTATTGAGTCAAAGGTCAAATATAAGAAGGAACTTTTTGTAGAATGCATAATTTTGCAAGGATTTTAAATTAATAGATTGGAATGATAGTGATATGAAAGTGTGTCAACCGCAAAAAAACAAACCCAGATATGTTGTTGAAAGGTCAAGGACACTCTTCAATGTCAAAATATTTGTCCATGGCATATACATGTAATCTACCTTTGTTCTGACTTTTCGTTGCTTTCTGCACACATGCGTACGTTTCGGGGACATACGCCACAACGTGTGACAAGCCTTGTTCGTTTTGAAAAAAAATGGCGATTATTATTCTAAATAACGATTATTGTATAATTTGGATTAAACTAAAAGGGCATTTGCTTACTTGTGAGTCGGAAGTTTGAAATATGCTTAGTTTAGTTAATACGTATTTACATTTTAGCATCTAGTCTGTGTCGAAGGCCTGTTTCTTAATGGGACATTTTTCGGTCCGTTCCCTGGGTAGAACATGTACTTGGTTTCTTAAGAAAGATTATTCGAACACTCCCCGAGAAGGGATCGAACACGATCGCAAGGCAGACAATATATCAATCACTATGTTTAGCATAAAATATACTTCATGGAAGTAGTAGAGAAAGGTTTTGTAACAAAAGTACATTTGATATTATTTTATCCGACATTTTATTTGAAAGGGTTTTAAAAAAACAAGTGAAACTGTTTTGTAAGTTGAGAGTTTAATTGAAGATTTGGCGATCAACCAGATTAAATAATACTACCGTATTTTTCTCTCCTGGCGATGTCTCTGGAGTTTCATTATTCCTATGTTGAGTAATAACCAGGTGATTCTATTGCATATTTTACCGAGTAAAAGAAGATGCCTGGTTTAAATTGTGAAATGGAAGAGAAGGTCTTACAGTCGAATAACAAATTACTTCAGTTGAGGATGTTCGAGTGTAATAGATCGCGTTATTTGTACGCCATCTCTATTTAACTTTATTGATCAGTCTGAACTACTTGATCCTTGATTACCATCAGAGCAGTGTGTAGAATAATTTCACATTGCTGCTTACACCAGTGTTTCTTCTTTCAGTGACAGTGTTAACAATGACACATTAAATAAGATTTCCATTCGTATATAAATGGCATACTATTAAGGTGGATGTTTATATGGATTCACTTGCTAATAAAGATATTATTCAATCGTTTAACAATATAAGTAACACTATTCATATTACGAAAGGTCCGAAATGTTGAATCATTGGTAATGTTTAAAAAAATAGTGTTGATTCATAAATAACTTTGTTTGTTTACCTTTATTTAGGACAACAATAAAAACTCAAATATAAACTAAATATTACCACAATAAGGTTCAAGTATGATATCATGATAATTTTCGATCAGCAAAATCAGCATTTTATAAACGATTAAAAATCATATTAATAAATAGTATTTTGACAATCAACGCCAGAAGTAAATATACAGGATTAGTTCGAAAATATAAATACCACTATGATACAGAATAGACAAAAATAACTAGAGTTTGTGTACTAATACATGTTTGACTCGGAAATATCTGAATGAACATTGGGTTTAAGATACCATCGCATGAAGTCGCTTAAACTTAAATAAATATTTTGTTATAATCATCGATATTGAATTATCTGTAGCACTATTGATACAATAGGCAGTATTGTTTCTAAATGTAATAAATGTAGCATTGTATGAATACCGATAATAACCTGTATTCTCTGGTTCAGGCTAGTTGTCTGCATTCATAAGCAGCCAGTGTGATCCTACTTGGCGTTTGACCATCAATTTATTAACGGGAAGTAAATTCTTTGCCATTCATGTAGGCGTTGAAACGCAGTATCATCCCAGTAAATGTAAATACAAATTCTCATCTAATCATTAACTGACATTTTAAGTATTTTTACTACATGTCATGAAATTCAGTTTTTATGATGAGTTTACGTTCTTTGCAAAGAAGTTAAACAACAGTAACTGAAATTATGACATCGCAGACGAAATTGCAGAATAACTATTTTTGTCGTTGCTAACATGACGTACTAGTGTCGTTTTTACAAGGCCATTATATGGAAACTTTCGTCGCTAGTGCTTATCATAATAAAACCCAGTTTCAATCCCAATAACATCTCAGATATTACATTTTGATATCATTATAATATATGTCTATAGCTCTTTGGAACTATTACATCGTTCACCTTCTACCAGTCACAGCGCAATGCATATGTTTGTTCTTTCTTATTTAACCAAAAACAATGTTTGCATGTGGTAACATTGTCCCATTTAACCAAAACGGGTAAATGGTATACTTTTTACATCTGTGGAATGCAATTGAACTGATAACATAAATAGTTTATATAAATGTTAATTAGTTCTATCCACTGTCAAATATCATTCTTGTGGCCGTTTGCATTCGTTTAATGTCCACCAGAAAGCTAGGCAGTTTTTCGTATATGCATACACGTAAATTGCAATATTTGCATTGTTTTGCATAAAACTCAGGGACAAATTTTAATCATGAGGTGAACGCCCATGTGCAATTTGGCCTTCCTGATTTTAACGTTCTTCTGCATTTGAACATAATGTTCATGTGTGTCATTGCATTGTAGATACGTTGCACCATTTAAATATACGTACAAGTATGCAAATAGTAAAATGACCGAATATAAATGAATGTATGATAATAAATAATGCAATCGCTTGACATGCCAAGTAAAAATTAACATCATTGGTTAGAATAGAAGTACTATTTTAAAAAGTATTCTCAATTTCTAAATGCAATAATTAGTAATGTAGATTGCTCCAAGATATTCGGTCATTATGTGTGCAATGAATAATAGTGGACCAATAATTGTCATACAAATATTTGAAAAACGATAAAACAAACCAAATATGTGTAGATTCTGTCTTACATCGCTTTTCTCCAGTTGCACTGGAGCAATAACCAACTTTCATTTAAGTATCATATTTAAATATTTTATCTGAAACAACATTTATTATACAGTTAATTGAGCACTCGGTAAGGTTTACATGTATGTGTCATCATGCGTATTCTATTTGTCGATAAGTTAACTGACCTGCTAGTTACAACTGCATTCAGTAATATTTAATCATAACATGATTATGGCTTAGTCCTTTCTGTTTTGATATCGTATAAGGAATCTTTGTATTTATACAGAAACCGGTACCCATCTGTTGAGGCAGATATTGCAGGATATATCAGGTTATATCAAGTGAAACATTGAGATTTGTATATAGTGCACAACAAAATGTTTTAATTTCCAGTACATCCTCTAAACATCATTATCATTATTTAAAATGAAAATGTGGTTCCAAATAATATTGATGTTAACTAGCCTTACTACAATACACGCTGAATGTTCTGCAAATGGGGATATATGTCAATGGAAAACGTTTGAAGATTGGAGTGCATGCGATAAAGACTGTAATGGAAAACAGTCACGACCAATAGTGTTCTGTTGTTTGTATCTTTTTGATGCTAATGAATGCGATGCCAACTGTAGTCACATTACTCCATATAACATGATTGATACCAGGGCTTGTAATGTTAATTGCTACAGTGGAGGCTAGTTTAATATGACAATCAGTGTATATGTCAGAATATAAACTAACGATCTTGCTGTTGATCATGTAAAACATGTTGCCAACGCTTTGAAATAATATCGTGGTGTATATTTAAACCTACGGTCAAAACATTGTAACATCAGTAAATAAATATTTGAGTAAAAAACCGTGCAAAGAAGACCTCTTCGACCACTTCTAGAGAGCGAAAGCGATCAGTTCTCAATTGCTTGATAAAGCTTGATCGGGTTAATATGATCGCAGGTGGAAACGCGGTTTTCCCGACGTTTTGGTCGAAAAAGACCAAACTTTGAGTTAATAAAATGACAACGTATTCACGATGGATACATTATTTTAGAATAAAGCGTGAATCACTTACTTCATTTTTAATGAAACAAAGTAACAGACAGATTAATCAACGTTGATACTATGTCATATGTCTGGAGTCTGATGATGGAACAACCTCATAATCTGACATCCATTTACTTTTTTATTTTCGCATTTTTTTTCAATTCTCTTGTGTTGGCTTTTATACGTTGTTGTTTCTGTTGGCTATATTAAGTTCATAAACAGATCAATTAATAAAAAAAAAATTGAAAGACTTTTTTTTCAAATTTAACGAAATATTCCATTTACTTATAAAAATTTCCTCATAAACGTCAGTGCCATTTACACAAAATTTAACGACAGATTCATGAAAATTATCAAATTAGGATTTAGACGCTACAATTTATTCAACCGTATTCGTAATGCACGTCTAATATTGACGGGAAATATATTATTTGGAGTTTTAAATACGGCAATGTCTTAACTGTACACAGATGGCTAATGTTATACGTTGAAACAGTGAAAACTGGTTTAATATCTATTGCATTATATCAAATATCACTTATATATATTTATATGTTGATTATTTGCTGTTGGTAATATGTAGGGATTATATTTCCATATATTTTACACAGCTTTTGAATTATCGTATATAATATGCTTATGCATTTTTTACGAAAATAAATTCAAATGTATTCATGTGAAGTTATGTTTATTATAACGTTTATATGATGAAACGTATATTATATTGCTTATCTCTGTAATAAGCTTTCTATATTTCTTTTCTTTTATGTCACTGAATATTCTGTGAGGGGATGATAAATGACGGTTCGTAATGCCCATACATGGTTTAATAAGTCATCTATGTTCATTAGAATCTATTTAGCTCACTGTGTGGTAAAGGCGGATATATCTCGTTTTGTAAACCAGCAACCAGTTCAAATCGGTCAAATATGGTGGCTGATTTCTGCCATATCGTTCTGGCGTGTTGGCGCCTTTGAGGGGCGCCAACACGCCGACACGCCAGAACGACAAATATACGCGCCGATACGACAAATAAAGGTACTTGTCGTTTTGGCGTATCGGCGTGTTGGCGCCCTTGAAACGCGCCAATACGCCAGAACGACAAAGTAAGAGCGCCAATACGACAAGTTTGTACCCACCAGAACGACAACAAGACACATAAATCTCTCGTTCTGGTGCCCATTATTTGGCGTGTTGGCGCCTCGGATTTGTCGTTCTTGCGTTCTGGCTGGTTTGAAGGACGCCAACGCGCCGACACGCCAGAACGACAAAAAGCGCGCCGATATGAGAAATAAGGTATTTGTCGTCCTTTCATGTTGGCGTGCATGCTTAGCGCCAACACGCCAAAACGAAAGGACGACAAATATCTTAAATGTCGTATCTGCGCGCTTATTTGTCGTTCTGAGGCGCCAACACGCCAAATAAGGACCACCATAACAAGATATTTGAGTGTCGTGTTGTCGTTCTGGAGCGTACAAAATTGTCGTATTGTCGCCCTTATTTTATCGTTGTGGCGCGTTGGCGCGTTAGAAGGCCGCCAACACGCCGTCACGCCAGAACAATAAATATGCGCGCCGATACGACAAATAAGGTACCTCTGATTCAAGTAGGGCAGTTGTCAGTTACTGGCATAGGTATGTGCTTTTAGTATTGGTAAACCGCATAGATCGGGTTAGCTTGCCCAATAACAGTGTGAGTAGGTTAACTAACGGCGAAAAATCCAAACAAACACACAGAAACAATCAAGTAGGTCTTATCGAAAACAGAGTTCAGCCCGTTATTGACCGTTGTTCGAAACATTCCATACGGTTTACATAAATAGAATTCTGAACAAAATGCATGTTTTCGTGGTATTTTTGTTAAGTATATAAACGGATTTGACATGCGAATACAGTATAAGTACTTGCATATATCCAACAATATATTCTGTAAATTGGAGTATGTCCAAATATCACGCAATGCAAGCAACGAACATGTACCGATGCAAAAAACACTGAGTGCATAGAATACAATGAAAACAATGCGATATTCATGAGATGGAATAACAATAGGGAATGCCAACGTAAGATGTTATTTGTTAAATTATTTCACCGTTAAAATGGAAATATATTGTATTAAATATTTTATTTTTATTATATTTGATTAACATCATTGAAGTGCGTGTTTATCTATGATTTGTTCAAGTACACCTGAACAAATGGTATTGCTTTTACATAAACATCAATTGATCATGGCAATTAAGTTTCTTTTCAGTAAATAAAGTAAATAAACTAAATCTTACTATGATTTTCTAAGGAAAATGCGCTTGGAACAATCACTATTGCTGGCCTGGAACATACAGTACCACCGGACTGACCAAGGATTGCCAATGTGCTGATGGGTTTGTAAACAGGTCTACTGTAGATTACAGTTCAATCAACGCTGGAGAAACAACCTGTCATATAAATTGTTTATTTGGTCCGTTGTGTATGCATGTGACTATTAACAACAGTCCATAAAGATTAATTATGTGCGTCGAAACTCAGTATATTAACCATCGCTAAATACCAGTTTTGTTCATTTATAAAAGCATTTATTGTGTATTTTTTGGATCGATAGTCACTACTAATTTAGTGGCTTTATTGTACAAGTACTTTATCGTCCATTATGTCAAAATGACATGGTGGCGAATAGAGGACATGTTTAACATTTTTTCCTATTATGTGCTTAATTGCATACATATTAAATCATTACGTATTAGTTAGCAAAGGTCAAAACTTGTGCGTGCGCAAGTAATAGTTTTTGTGTAGCCACATAATTCTACTACGTAGCTCTTAATTGCACCCTTTGAAACCTTAAGGTAAAGACACAGTAGCTTTTGCATGCGTTCATATAATATTATATCCGAAGATAATTTCCTGTTTTGGACAACAAAATATTGATTGAATAGGTAAAAAGGAAACATATCTAAACATTTGTTTGGAAACACGGTTTCAGAACGAATCGGACTCACACCTACACAATCCCGCTAAAAAATAAAAACTGCCATCGTATTTTCAACGATTTATCACAGTCAGAGAGACATATAGCAATAGATGTGTTAAGTTGTATTATAAAAATTGTTCAATGTGCATATGTCAGTATATTTAAAAAGTAATTGATAATATTCAATGAATTCCAACATTAAGTGCACAGGCCCAATTTATGTGCATTAGTTTTTAAGTTTTGTTTTAATAACAATACCCAATGACCTCAATAACCAAAATTCAGTGACATGTCATATTTCTTTATGATTATGTGAATGTATTATTGTACTGTATATGTTGATGCATTTTTAGGAATGTTGCATATGAACTACATTGACAACTTGATTAAACTATTGTATTACTATAGCCAATGTAACTGGTACTTTGAAATACGTTGAAATATACAAGTGTTTTACAATATAATTAGTGTAGCACTCAGTGTTTTTGTTAATTAAAATAATATTAGTTTAAGTCATTTTTGCATTCAGTACAAAGAAAGACACATTATTTCGGAAACGTTAAACAGTTTTTAAAATTCCATTTCAACACTCTTTTTTAAATATAAACATGTGTTAAGTGGTGTTCAGAATATGTTTGCAGAAGTATGAATAGTTTGCAACCATGCAACGAGACGATGTCGACACGGAGGAAATCGATATTGTTTGTATATAGCCTTTAGACAATCTTGGTATATTGCGTTTTATTGTGTTGATCGTTGGTTTGATTTAACTTGTGTATTTTGGGCTGGATGTGTGTTTCATTAGTTACTTGATCAAATGCGAATTGCTATTATAGACTTAATCTCTCCTTATCTACTCATTGCGTTGGCCTTTCAGTGTATATGTTATTTAATTTCCCCCTATGTTTGTGTCCAGTATGTCCAGACATCATTCAGTGTAAGCACAGAAGCTGTACAACTGCCGACAATACTGTGTGCAAAGAATGCAATGAAGATAATGCGATATTCAAGAGATGGAACGGCGATAGGGAATGTCAACGTAAGATGCATTAGATGATATTTTATTTCAACATTAAAATTAACATTAAAAATCATATAAGTGTTATAGGCATTTGTTTTATATTTCAATTTAAAAATAAATTTTTAAAACCTTATCTTATTTAGAATTGATTTTGTATTGACTGTATTGAAGATGGCAGTGCGTTTAAATGTTTTATTGTATACTATGCGCCAGACAATAGTGCTTTAATATAAATATCAATTGATCGTGAACAATTTCAAGTTGAATTTGTGTAAATATGCTTCTTTTAGGTATGTGCGCTTGGAACAATCACTACTGCTGGCCTGGAACATGCACTGATGGACTGACCAAGGATTGTCAATGTGCAGATGGATTTGTGAAAAGGTCCGCCGTGGATTACAGTTCGGGCAATGCTGGTGAAACAAGCTGTCAACCCAACAAACTTCCTAATATATTAACATGCGACACCGTAGCGGTCGGACCAAAGGGGGAAAAGAAACAACTATGAGCACCACTGGCGTTACTTCATGTGAACACCTGGCAGATATGTACGGCAACTACCAACCAAGTATTATGGAATTTACGATGGCTTCAGAATTTACATTACAATTTGCTCTCAACAAACCAGCTGCAATCAACATTAAGGTCCAAATTGTGACAGGTAATTTATTGTATGCAGATATATGTAACTACCCTATATTTAATTACTAATGTTATACCTCACTTCTTTTTCACATTATGAAATCCCATATACCCATCCCTGCATACTTGTATTATGTCATGGCGTAGCAAAGTCATATACACCGCGCGGTGTATAATATTTATTATTATTCCTCACTTCGTTATCACCTTGTAAAATCCCATATCCTTGTATAATTTTAATATGTCGTGGTGTTGGAAAATAATATACAACGGGCGGGGTATAATTTGGAATATACCTCGCGCGTGGGCCTAAACATTATTCGTTTTTTCCGAGAAATCCGTATTAGCTAATGATCAGTAGGCGCTTATTAAAATGTATTTTTATAAAATCAATGTCTATGAGCGCTTGATTTTCCAACAATAAACTTTAGTTTACAATTTACGACTAGTTTTTTCTCTTTGAATTACAGTATTTTTGTTCGGTATTAACCGGGGTTTCCCGCAGGATTTCTTAAAGGCATGTCGGCATCCCCGCCCCCGCCCCCGCGTGAAAAAAATCGCTCGACCCCTATTTTATTTTCTTAACTTAAATCGCAATTACCGGGATATTCGTAATTGAATAAAAACGTGTTCACCGTTGGATGCATATTTTATTTGTGTAATTAATTTTCATGTATACATAGTATTCAGTATCGCTTCAATCCCTACTTGTTCCGCCTTTAAATTCTGCCATGACCGCTAGAAACTGTTGATTCAAAAACTTTTCTTTGTTATTAATTGTTTTCGGATGCGAAAAAAACCACATCAATAATGATCAGTTACACAACATTAAAAGCCGAAACAAATCACCTTTTTTATTAAATACTTGAATACATGGTTCTTAATCGACATAAAATACGGTCATGTATCTCCATGTAAAAAGCGTGTTTTGCTACAAAATCGCGAGAAACTTATGTCGCATCGCACAAGGTCGTTAAAAACGTGCGTGTAATAAATTAAATATCACAGGCATGTTGAGGGGTATAGTAAATAATGTCGATGAGCGCTTGGTTTTCCAAACATACACTATAGTTTACAATGTACGACTAGTTTGTACTTTGAATTCCAGTTTTTTTGTTCGGTATTACGTATAATAAATTAAATATCACATGCATGTTGAGGGGTATAGTAAATATTTCCCCCTCCACTCGAAGAGTAATGTCAACCGAGGCCGAAGGCCTCGGTTGACATCACTCTCCTCGGATGCAATATTTACTATACCCCTCAAATGACAATGATATTTATATAGTATATTCTGGCAGTTACCACTAATCAGTTATTCAGTTATTTAGTTGTTTTAGCCTGTCATAATATGTTGTGTGTAATATATTCATTTTGTAATCTTAATTTCGTTTAAGGGTCGTATCTAGATAAATCCACGCATGCACAGTTGGTTGATACGTCATCAAGCACCAGAGTGAGACAAACACAGCACGACACGGGCAATTTAACCGTCGGCGAATCAAAATATGATCTACGAAATGGAGAAGCATAATAAAGTTTTCAATTATTTCAAATACGTATGAAAATAAAGTATGCTGCATTGAATTTACAATCCAAGCTGAAACAAATGTTACTCAATATTACATACAAAATGATTGCTTCCTTATTTATCCCGTATATTGTTTAGGGCTTTATATATTGCTTACATTTTATACTATATTTCGATTGCAGACTTTGTTTGGAGTTTGAGTTTGAGTTTGGAGGTGGCTTTTCGAAAAGCATTGATACAAGAGCCTTAACTCATGCCCCGTCTGGACCGGTTCGTTACACAAAGTCACAAAACAAAGGAAAATATGTTACAGATATGACGTAGCACTACCGGAACATACCTCTAAGTTTGGATCATGCTCTTCCGACCCATTAACTTTTCAGAATCGAGTGACACGATCCAAATTGTCGACTGTTCAATTCGACGGTTGGACGGACCCAGTTCCAAGTGGAGGATCAAGTTATACCGCCTCGTATATTGAAAGTTACCAGATAACTGTTAACGAAGTGCCTCCTTCCAATGGAATCTTGAAAGATGATTATACTAAGAACACGTATTCAATAAAAGTGAATTCGTCTGTGCGTGCAATAGAACTGAATTTAACTTCTGATTCTCCGCGCCTGTATTGCATAACGCTAGAGGTAAAAGATGTGGCAGACAACGTTCGCCAAAGTAGAAGATTTATGTTGTACGACAACACAAGCTTCATAGCAACATGGAACGACAATCCATTTCGATTTGATTCAGCATCGCTAGAGACTAACTTCACTTGGCAAACACATCATAATGATATTTGTCTTAACTGGAAAGAATATTTCATAAACATGTTCTATTTGCAAAATGAACTTTTAAATCAGATTGAGCCCGAGCCTCATGGCCAAATTACCGGCGTATATGAACGAACATCTGGTCTTCTGCCCGTTGGTGGTACACCGAATGTACATGGAATAATAAAATATTATGTATCCTGGAAACTAAACAATGGCGACTTTACGACAGAACAGCTTGTACCAAACTTTCAGAATCAAAGATTCTGTATCAATTTAAATGTTTCTGATGGGCAAGTCTATAAACTCAACATTCGTCCCGTAGACATCGTGGACAACACCTTCAATGACTCTAGAACCGTTTACATTGATAGATCGCAACCACATGTCAACACTATTTGGTTAAAGAAAGACGGGTATGAGATGCTGTATGTTCACAACAGCACCGACCTGTCGAAGATGCAGATGACGTTCGATGCATTGGACCCACACAGCGGGCTGCAAAATATTAAGTCGGAGTTTGGAATCGCCGATACATCAACTGTGTTAACAAGTGGTCATTTGTCTGTAGTCCAAATTGAAAACGTAAGTTGAAATTCATCCGAATAATGTTTTGTTTTCTTCACGGCGTTATGTGCCTGATTTATTAAATTATGGTAGCGAAACAAATCGTTTCAAAGTATGACAGCAAAGGTGTGCACTAGTTAATTTCCTATATTGAAGATTTGAATTTTGTCTGCGTGGTTACTTTATTTCAGGCAACCTGTCCAAATGACACTGTAGATTGTTATTGTCCAGACATTGGAATGTGTGAATTCTTCAACTACTCAATCCCGCTCAATAAGCTCGTTGTTGAAGATAAGCATACTAGGGAACCACAATAGGAACTACTTCTTCACAATAACAGTCACTAACAACGCCTTGCTGACAACGACAGAACACATAGACGTACTTGTTAACGATTCCCCGCCTGAAGAAGGAGTAGTCTATAAAGGTAGAGTTTTCGACCAAAGTGGAGACTATATAGCATGCTTGATAATCTGCATTCACTTGCTTATATAGAAATTAATGGTACAAGTATATAGCTCAACTTGCACATGATACTCGATGTTGAAACCTTCATACAACATATATGTATGTATTGTTATAGTAAATAATTATGTTCAGCTTGATATCAAACGTTCTCAGCAAGTCCAATAACGTTCAATCAAAATATAATAATGATTATATTAACGGTTTTGGACTTCACTGATAGCCCTGTATAAACATTTTCCAGTATATATATGTGTTTACAATGTTTTTGATAGGTCCTGTGGATTACAAAGATATCGTTTACACAAGTGAAGATTCCTTTGTTGTACACTGGCATGGATTTATCGACCATGAAAGTGGAATTAAACTCTACAGATTAGGGCTTGCAGCCAGATGCTTAAGAAAAGATGAGCTATACAACTTTACAGATGTGACTGAGATTATGGTATACAAGGAACTTACTGAGACATCCGTTCGTCTCCCGAAACTTCACTGGAAAACGCTTTGTGACCGTCATTGCTTTAAACCATGCTATAGAATCTTCAAACCCTGTTTGCTCGGATGGTATAACAAGAGATATCTCAGTCCCTCGTATTCGCAACTTAACACTGGAGCATGCGGCATGGACCGAGAGCGTAATCTGCCAAAATGGAATACCGTATTTACTGCAGTCGAATAGTCAGAAAGTTCCCATGCATAACTCAACAGCTTGTTTAAGAATCTGTACTTCATCAACGGAAAACATGGTAGCTGACTACCTACCTACTTATGTAAAGGGAAGCAAAGACGATGATATTTCGGATTTCCTTTGTCAACACCTGTCTTTGTACACTAACGAAACGGTTGTCTACATGCCCAACGATCATATAGTTCTTGAATGGGAGGTCGACGAATCGGGTAGTCAAGTTGATGACTTTTATGTTGGGCTTGGCCTTGATGCTACAGAGAAGGACTCACCAAGTTTGGTTGACTATATTTCTACGGGAAGAAAACCATACTTTAAACACCGACACGAAGGGATTGGATCAGATGAACTGTTTTATGTATTCATCAAAACAGTCAACAAAGCAGGATTGTCGAACATCGCAACTTTGGGTCCAATCTTGATCGACCAAACACCACCATTGTATAAATATATTCCACGAATTGCTATCGATGTTAACAATGTCGTGTTTGCCTGGGAATCAGACTCGTTTTATGACGATGAACAGACTGCACAAATAAACCAACTTGTATTTCAATTTGGTAAGTACTTTTCAAAATACATAATACGCTCGTTGTGTCGCTACGGTAGTGAATACAGTTCAATGTCGAATTCCTAAAAACTAAAATCTATCAAATATGTTTCAGGTCACGACGGAAAAGTAACAAGCCCACTACTTGAATGGAGATTAGAGGATTCAGTACCTTGTTTACCTCATACTGGAGGCTGCTTTAAGTACCCTCTTACCCGTCTCCAGAAACATGACACAGGCGATGGTATACAGTTCTATCTCATCGTACACATAAAAAACAATGCCGGGCACTTTACGTCGATCAGAACTGAAACATTCCAATTGCCTTCGCGGTATCCACCAGGACACGGAATTGTGTTGGATTTGGACCCAGAGATGAGGAACACGTCAACAGACATTGACGTCCATTTTACGGAACACTTTATGTGTGCTGAATGGATGGGATTTAAACATCATGAAAAGGTTTCTCTGGAAGTAGGCATAGGATTAGATCGCACTTCAGCAGATGTTACTCCATTCCAGAGTATTTCAGACATTAACAAAATTTGCCTTAATTCAAGTTCACTTGTTAACAACCATGTTTACTTTTTCCTGGTAAGGGCAAGCTGTAGCGGAGGTTCTACAACATCCGCGTCTAACGGAGTCCGAATATATGATGAACAATCCCTGAAAAACCAACTGGAAATAACAATTGGCCAAAACTGCTTCTCCAATAATGTTTTGGAAATAAACGTTTCAATTGCAAATGAAAGCACGTTAACGCAACTTCCATTTCCACTGAGCATAGGGCAGCGATATGTTTTGTTCGCCGAAGACAGTGAATGGAAAAAAGCCCTGAGTCTTAACATAAGCGATGCTATGGTCCAAATCGAAGGTGATTACTATTATCTGATACCGTTTAGCGAAAAACCTACTCTTCATGTGAAACAAAACATCTCCAATGGAAACATCTTACGTTTGAAAATAAGTAAATGTCCTGGTGCGGATATCCTTCCGATCGACAATCAACTGAATATTAGTTGGGCATTTCATAATAAGGGACCTGTTGAAGATATTTTATTTTCTGTTGCAATAATTGAAGATGTTTCTGCTAACGGCTCGACCCTACAAAATGTGTTCGTGGCATCTCAACCACCCGTTGATTCATCTCATATTACGTTCCGTGATACAAGTTTCCAAGATCAAACACGCTATATGTCAAGCATACAGATGTGCACCAATGTAAGATGCCTCAGTCCAATTCTCTCAAGAACATTTACAGTCGAATTCGAAGCCCCAGGTGTTTCGTTTTTACAAACAGAGTTAAAGGTTCCAAATGTTGGAGAGTGTGTTGATGTTAAAGCGTCGTGGGAAATAATAGGATCGAACGAAAACGTTGCCTTCTACCAATGGTCTTTAAGACGTGATAATATTGGTGGACAACTGCTGTCTGTCTGGGAGAATGTGCTGCCCAAGGAAACGCCTATGCAAGTATGCTATCTTTATGCAGTCATTTTATTGACACCATCTCTATACAAAGAAATTCAAACAGTGTTTGAATGCCTATTTCTTACAATAGTTCCTCAATAGCATACATTGTACATGACGTGTTACAGGTTGAGAAATGCGTCCTTCTGCCAGCCCATGGACATCTGACGTCTTTTCTCTGCGTCCGGGTATTTTCCATGAGTGGTTTAGAAAAGACCTCGTGTCAACAGGTGTATATAGGTGAAAGTGGGTCCTATTCCACAACTGCAGTCTACGATTTTGATTCGTCGTCAGACAGTTGGGTCATAATCAAAAAGGTAATTAATGTTTAGCAACAAATATGTTGTTGTTTCTTGTAATTACCATTCCTAAAACGGAAAATGAATACATTAATATGTTTGGGTTGAAATTTGCAGATGCTATCCAGTTCCGACATTGGTCAGCTTTATACCCTTCTTCACGATTCGGAACTGAACATAGGTAATGCTGATTCTAGAGTTGCCGGTGCTCTGATGTACGCAACTGAGCGTTTAGTTACTTGGTATCTTATGAAGTTGCAGTACGTGCCACAAACGTGTGATTCAGATATTAACTGCGCTGCGAAATACGAAACTGCGAGTGGCTACATAGAATTTGACAAGAAGGATATATCTCTAAATGAATTATACTTCATATGTGCGTATTCGAATTTCACTGCGATAGAACGCGAATTTTTTACTGAAACTCTAGACGAAATAACGTCATGCAGCAATGGTTTCATACTGGACAGTTATCCACCCATGAAAGGTCAGGTGTATGTCCACAATCACAACAAAGGATTTATTACAAATCCACAACACGTCATAGTCTCATGGACTGGATTTGATGACAACATCGATGCCACCTTATTAGGATACCCTGGGAAACTGCATTATTTCTCTATTCAAATAGGCAAGAACAAAATCTCTGTTTGTATTTATCATAAATGTTTTGTATTGTTTCGTATCGTAGTGTGGTATATAAAACGCTATGTTTATATGAATGTAAACAAAGTGATACGAATTTAATTTTATTTTCAAATTATTTGTATTCCAATGTAATAATAACAAAACTCCATAAATATTTTATTTTATTCATGTACATTTTTTTCACTTCAGGCACGAAAACCGGTTCGAACAATATAATGGATATTGTGAGAACTGGCATAGAAACTTCTACTGTACTGAAACTGCCAGCACAGTCTGATGGAAGTCCAGTCTTCTTTACGGTCAATGGTATGACTTTAAAAAAAGCATTGAGCACACACGGTTTGAAATACATGTAGTACTTGTCTTGGTAACAATTTAGTGAAAATACTTTTAATTAGCAAATTTTACATTGCACTTAAAATAGGAAAACTAGTGACCATAAATATTAATAAAAGACGGCTAGCTTTTGTACCAATCAAAATGATTTTTACCAGCAACGGATTACGCCGGTCTTGCCACCAGCTCGGAGTCATTGGAACCGATCATAGATATATCGCCGCCTGTTTTTGGCAGTCTGACGATAATAAACAATCTTCAGAGAAAACAATACATTAGCCAAGAATTGGCCACTGTTCGTTTCGAAGGCGTTTCAGATCCGCACAGTGGGTTAGACTATTTCAATGTTGGTATTGGTACAATCGAAGGGGTGACAGATATCATGTCGGAAACTAAAGTATACACCGACTACATAGAATTGAATCTAGCACAGTTGATCGATGGACATCTATATTTATTATTGTGCAGGTAAGTTGTGTAAATTCAATTTCAGTAAGTATGTATACTTTCCTTTTGGTAATATGTGTTAACAATTTCTATGGAATGTAATTTATGTTTTGACCTGCAGGTAAGTTACTACAAATTCATTTGAATGGCATTGTAGCCTGCACAATAAGTATTGGACATGTACTACCAATAACTATTAAAATGTTTATTATATTATTGCCTAGGCGATTAATCGAGCAGGGCTGATTTCTAAACCAGTATCATAAAGATTTGTATTGGACCGAACTGCTCCCACCGGAGGACATATTCTTGAAGGCATCAACGGAGCTGGGGTACATTCGATATTGTCTTATATACGTATATGTGATAGTAACTGAATTAATGAACTTGCTACACATTCGTTCAATACGTTCAATTCATATTTTAAACAACTTACAAGTATTTGTGTATATGGACATATACTGTGTTTTGAAAAAAGTTCTGTTTGGACGGCATTGATTTTGTTACTTGCCAACACATAATTAAAAGCCAATACTGTATTTTTGGAACCGTGTTATGACTTACAGGACGTCGATTTCCAAAGTGGTATCTACGTTATCGACGCCTACTGGAAAGACTTTTATGACCCATAGAGCGGCCTAGCTTTCTTTAAAGTTGGTCTTGGGACCGATCAACCGATGTAAGGCCACTAACAGATGTTGGAATGATGACAGGTAATTAAAGTTGTATCTGCTTAATATACCGCGCGGGTTATTTATTTAAAGTTTAGGAAAGATCTATTAAATATTTCACACTTCAAAAATATTAACTCTTCTTACAGATAATTCAATATTTAGACATACATGTGCATATATTGCAGAGGTTTCCTGGAATGGCCCGTTTGTTTATGGGCATAAATACCGTGGAGGCGTGTAACAAAGCAGACCTTTGTACCAGACGGGTATCAGACGGCATTATTGTCGACAACTCGCCTCCCATACGCGGTCTTGTGCACGTGGGTCCCGGAGAAGGTCATCACAAATATTTAGGCCATCGGTATATATATACTGATGTATTTCAGCTTACTTACTTATTTCATTCTATATTTAAGTGTTAATTTCCGTTTAATATTCATGTGAAGAAAAATTTTAAGTGCACTTTTATATCCTCAGATCATCCATAAACATAAATTGGCAAGGTTTCGAAGATCCGCAATCAGAAATATATCATTTCGAAGTATGTGTGTCAACCCCTAAAGGCGATTGTGACGTTGTTGTGCGATCAAATCGCCTTCTGCACTCTTCCATTATTATCTCCAATATAACGCTCCCGAGGGATAGTCCGCTTCTGGCAACAGTTTGGTCATTTAATGGAGTCGGCATGAATGCGTCAAAAGCGTCCGATATTTTTATTATTGATGATACACCACCAGCTGTAGTGAAAGCTCCGAAATTCCTACTAACATACACCTCTGCAAAAGGTAAACATTCACAAAGGGAAAAATCAATCATGCGTATCGAATGGGAATTTCAAGACGACATAAGCCCGATTGTCCGACATGAGATTTCTTTAAAAACGCATCACGAAGGTCACACACCTGTTGAGCGTCTTGTTGTAGGATCGGAACGCCACGTGACTATCAGTTTAGATGGAAAAAACTGGCTAAATGACGGTGACAAGTACTTTGCAATTGTAACATCGTGTAACGCCGCTGGACTGTGCTCTTCTGATCGTACAAGCGACCTTTTAATTGATTCTACTCCACTGCACCTCGGTGGCTTTAAACCACCTATGATGTGGGTGGCCTACAATGATTCAAATGGAAATAAAGTAACCAATTTATCCCTGACATGGTATGGGTTCCATGACCAGGAGTCAGGAATCGAAAACTATTACGTTAAGGTATCGCGGTCTTACAGTCTGCAAGAACTTTCACATGAAGTGATAACTGTTCCCAATACGTATCAAAGCGAAAGCGTTCAAACCTCATTCGCACTAACCGAAAACCTATCTCCCGATGAGTCCATTGTTATGTCGGTATGGGCGCAAAACAACGTTGGACTTAACAGTTCAATTGCAAGAGTCACTGTGAACGTTTTATCTGGCACAACAAGCAATGAAATTGGAACTTAAGAAATCGAAAAGCATTCATGCGACGTACACTTTTGTAACAAAGACTGTACATGTGCAGTCATCGGGCGTCCGTGTGTCGAAGTGAGTACCAACGTTACATGTAGTAACATATCTAACACAGAAGCGCAAAATGAAAATTTTCCAACATTTAATGTATATGGAGGGCTTTCTCACGAAATTCTAAATATGTCAGCTTCATCAGCATGCCTGAGTGGACATTGGTCAAGAACAAATGGAGGTATAGCCTCAGAAAATATTCATCGCTTTGAATGGAGCATCGGCGTTCACGGACACGCTGTTGGTGAAGGAGTGTACGATCTGAAACTTGAAAACCCATGGACAGATATTGGACTGCGATCCGAATTTATCCATTGCCTACCAATTAATCGTTCACTTTTGCATGAAGAAATGTATGTTGTATATATGAAGGCTTGGTATGGCGAAAATACATACACTGTTTTCGAATCGTTTCCTATTATGATAGATCAAACACCACCCAATGTAAGATGTGGTCGTTACATCAGAGAGGGAAACTGTCTTCATGATTTGGATTTTATCGACTGGACGGAAAATATCCTTTCCTGTTGGAATGGAGTGTTCACTGAACAGCAAAGTCACATAGATCATTTCAGCGTCAGCCTTGGGACGTCACCTTACAGTAAGTAAATGCGCGAAAGGTTTGTTTAATTTTAAATGTGTAAAACATTATTAACATTTGTGTAATAATTGACATTAACCACTGATATCTAAACCATATCGTTTGTTTTCAGGTTACCCGACCTACCCTAAAAATGCTCAGACCCTAGAATATTTTATTGAGTTTATTATATTTTTTTCTTTCATTTACTTTTTTCCACAAATTTAATTTTTTTGGATAAATAAGTTTTTGTTTTGATAACATCCACTTCAAAACAATGTTTAATGATCTTACCGAGATGTTTTTAATATTCATTTAGTTGTAGAATATTAAGTTGACCATTTATCAAATAAAAACAATAATTAAAAAAATATCTCCCTACCTACCTACCCTAATTTTTTGGGGCATGTAACCTTAAACAAACATTTTTTTACGCTTTGTATACGACTTTTCAGTACATTTTACATTTATTTCAGATGATGATTTACTTCCCCAAACTAATGTCGGATTGGCAACAAACATAAGTCTCGATAACTTATCCTTCAATCCAGGCACGCGCTATTATTTTACAGTTCTTGCTGTAAATAGTGTTGGACTTGAAAGCGCTTTAGCATCGGATGGATTTATTATTGATACGGACAATCCAACCCATGGAGTTGTGTTTAATACATTGCATCACACAAACTCCGCTTTTCAAAAATCAACCACAACCTTGGAAATATCTTGGCATGGATTTCAAGATCATTTTTCTGGAATAAAACACTATCTGGTTGCATTTTCCAAAGGCAGAAATTACAATGAGTCAAACATTATCTTTAAAAATGTTGGTGTATCGACCAAATATACGTTTCAGAATCTTAGTCTCTTGCACGGTGAGTCTTATATTGGAATCGTGAAAGCTGAAGATGGACATGAAAGTACAACTATTATCTCCCCAGAACAAACAGTCGATACGACTCCACCAAAAGGGTTTTCCTGTGAATCTGCCAAACAAATACAAATAGATGTTTCTTACACAGTGACTGATGGCTAACTTTGTATTTCTTACAACGTCAACCTCACCAAAGTTTACATGTATGTCATTCGCGGAAGAATCAAAAACGCTACGTATGATTTATACCCTATACTACAAATGGACAGATACAGTTTGCCATTACCATTACAGAAACGTCATGATGGAGCCTTCGAATATCAGTACACGTTTATATCGCCGTTAAAAACGTTGCAAATCACGGCAATTGATTTTGGAACAACGCTTAGCGAGTTCTCTTTGCTAAACGTGGAATTTGAGGAGTGCAAAAATTTACTGGAAAACAACTCAGCTGCAATTTCTGTAAACCAAATAGGACCATATTCGCTGGCAGTGTCCTTGGGAATAATGGATTCGGAAAGCGAGTTGAAGAAAGTGACATACTCTCATTTCGTATTTTAGTGTGTATATCTGTTATGTACTTTGTGTTAAATATATCAAACTGTTTGTATTCTTCAGGTCTCGATCGGAGCTGGTACAACCGAGGGAGGATTTCCGATCAGGTCTCAGTTTGATCTTCACAATCGAAATTACTTCGGGGTTATTCTTGCACCTTTTGTGCACGGGACAACAATATATGTTACTGCAATTGCTCAAAACCATGCCGGCCTCACGTCTGTGTTCAATTCGGGCACAACAATTATAATTGATCACACTCCACCGGTCGTCGGCGATATCGATGTTACCGTTTCCGTTACAAACGTAACTTCTACAACATTGCTTGCAACATGGAAAGTTCGAGACGATGAAACTGATGTGCAATACTGCAGTTGTTCAATTGGTTAGTATATTAGTATGTCACTGATGTAGTGTATTTCCTTCACCTGTAATAAAAGTAATGAAATTTGAACTTTAAACTCTCAATTCATAAATAAAAATAGTGTGCATGAATGTGAAAATTAATTCTAAAACAAATGTACACTGACTAATGCATACTGCCTGTGATCGCAAATAGAAATATGCTAAGTAAAATAAATTTAGCAACAATTAGGATGTTAGCAAATAAAATGCATCTTAAAGTGAAAACACAACATTGTTTATTGGTCTTATGTTAATAAAATATTGTGACATTTATACCAATCATGATGTTGATATTCACTAAGGAAAGGAACGGTACTATAAGAAGAAATTATATGCCATTTATTTAATGAATACTCAATGAAATATATCAAATTTTGTTGCAAAACTTATTTTACTTATTTGAGTTTAATGAAACAGTGCACGTGTTCAGAAAACTTTGATTATATGCAATACATCTGCCTCGAATGTTACCCAAAAAGAACAAAAATTATCGAGCCGATCGACATGTTTATATGATCTTTATGTTATGTAACAATAATATGATATCCATTCCATCCTTCTTATAGGATCAACACTTTTGAGTTATCTTTATTATGTATGCATCAATAACAATATATGTTTCCATACGTTTCATAGGATCTACACCTTTGTCAGCCGATATTCCGTTGGAAAGAGATTCGGAGGCTTTGCAGTCTTGTCAATCCGACATGCTTGGCCTTGCTCATGGGGATAGAGTCTTTGTTACAGTCAAATGTGTGAACAAAGTCGAACTAGCAACGACGTTAGCATCAACACCAGTTATCATTTATCTTGATCCGCCCACCAGCTCGCATGCGTTCGTCCACTTTATGCCCAACTGTCAAGAGTCGTTTGCATTGATTGACGCATTGTCGGGTGAGCCCTCTGTGCAGTCCAATTCAAGCATGTAGAAAATGGAATGGGGCAACTTTGAAGATCCTTCACAGATAACGTCCTACAGTTACCGTATCCAAAGCAACGGTGACATCGTTGTGGACTGGACCAACGCTGGTCTAAAGGACTTGATCTTCGATGAGCATCAGAAGCTGAAGTCAAGCCAGACATACACGACCGAAGTAAAAGCAGTCAATGGTGGTGGTTTCGTCAGTTTTAGTGTCAAGTCCCCGTTGATTGCAGCTTCAGAACCACCAGCGCTTACAGGTGTGATTTTTGTCGAATCCTGCATTGTAGTTATTTGTTTCGGTTCTTAGTATTAAACTCCTCCTGTAACTCCTTGATTTGTTGTTTGACAGCCAAAATGTGTAATTTATTTTTAGTAATATACTTGAATCATATACATCGTATGTTATAATGCGGACTTTTTTGTTAGAACCATAACATGTTATAACTATAAGCAGCTTTTCGTTTTCCAGGATACCCAATATCTGCTGTTTTCTCAAATGGCAAATTGAGGCTCAATTGGGAGAGTGTCTTCATCCCAATCACGGGAGTCCCACACCACTACAGTCTTGTTGTCGGGTCGCGTGACGGATTCTCTGACATCGCAGATGTCCACTACACCCGTGACCACGTGTATGATGTCAGCGTTCCGTCATCAACGCTGGTCTCCCCCAATCTCAACGAGCTGTACATTAAAGTCACGTGTACATACAGCACGGGATTGTTTTCAGTCTACAGCACATCGTACAAACTGTGAAGTTAATATAAAAGTAGGCGAATTTCGCACCTACTTCTTTTGCTGGACTGCAATTTTGTTTTTTCATTAGCTTATATATTATCTCGTAGAACTTACACTATTTTGCATTTGATTATCGTTTATATTGTATATAAAATAGTCTTTGTTTGATACAACTCAATATAAATGTAGTTTGGTTGGTATATTTTCAATATTGGTACATGTATATTTCTTAATTTTGGTAAACCGTTTCTTGATAAATAATACTTATTTTGATTATATATTTATCAGAGTTAAAGGCTCGTAAAATAATCGTTTTATTATGATACTGTATGCATTTACGTATGTTTCATTCCTTTTACAGCCATGCAATATGAAAACAAATGAGTAAGTTACACGTGTCATCAGCCAATCAAAATGTTTGAAAGTATTTTATAATTTATATACACATTTATGCATATGTGTTTTATTTGTGGATTTTATGTGTTTGCTTTGCTTTATTCGCTGTCTGTAATTCTGCTTATCTGTGTGTTCGACTGTATCAAATGTATCTGTTTTAATAAATAAACTAATACGTTCCTTAACAGAGATTTTTAATGAACTAATTATTATCGATTCATATGAGATAATTGTTCAATATACGTGATGCACTTTACAAAGTTATAACATGTTTTGTTAAATTCAATAATATCCATTACATAAAGAAAATTGAAGTGATATTTAATGAGTGTCTTCATACAGCCTGATAAACGTGAACTGATATACATGTCACTGTCTTTTTCGCCATAATGCTTTTTGTTGCAGTATTTGCGTGTTGTGGTTTGTAATAAATAAATGTATTTTATTCCTATTCAAAGCATGTAGGTCCTTCATTCTACCATTAACTAATCGATCAAAAAAGGGCTGCCGTCATCTTGTATATAGAGCATTTATATTGATGAGAAAATGCACTACAGTTCTAAGAAAATATCATTATGATAATTAAATGTGATACGAAAGTTGATGTGTTGATTTATTAAAAATGCATCGTTTCGAAGCTTGCTGCACCTTAACATAATTGCCAAGCTTTAAGTTAATATCATCCGTAAAACTGGATATTTAGGATTTCCTTTGTTGATTAGAGTATTATTGCAATAAAAGCATAAAAGTTCGTGTTTCCATGGAATATTAAGAATCAGTTTAATCAATTGATAGGAGGCATCATACTTTGAGTACTATAACATACCTGGGAATGATGAATTTCACAAGTTTCTCAAATTCAACTTTCGACACAACGGTGCACCTTGTCTGTGACACTGTTGATAACACGTATGCTATGGCAGAGAGTCGTATCATGAAATTATATTATACTGGATAATATAACCAATTGTTTGGAGTTTAATATTCTTAATTGTGAAAATAAAAAAACGTATAATAATATACAAAAGTTAAAGGGAACTGACTTTAATATAATGTCTAACCTAACACTATTAGTTATTTAACACTATATCTTGATTCACGTTTGCGTTATATGTCTCGGTTATAATAATATAAATAAGAGTTTTGAAAGAATTTATAGCCTGAAAATTGAACGAATTAATTATATTTCATTGACAGTTCTATCAGAATCTTATATATAGATTATAAAATTTACATATGTAATAATGTTACTTCATCAAACATTGACACGTTATAAAAAATAATAAGTAAATACAAACATGAATAATACAAAAAAACGCACAATAACCACACGATAACGCCTAAATGTGTCACAAAACCACTGGCTATAAAAAATAATATTGCGGTGTACATGTAATACAAATAAACATTTTTACATATGTAGAAAAATATTATTTTTGTGCTTCATGACACGAAAGTAATCATAAAATCATTTCAAGGATTTCGTTAATTTCATTTTTCTCAGTTATAGATCCCATATATGAAATGTATTTCAAACAATTAAAGTAACCAAAGTAAGACAAATATCGCTCTTCGACATGTGATGCTAAGACATAAGATATTATAGTGTCATTAGGGCCCCGTAATTTTTTTGCGGGTGCCCTATGTCAACCCTGTCTGTCCGTCCGTCAACAATTTTCATGTTTTTCTTTCATAACTTCAAAACCGTTTCAGCTATTAATTTGAAACTTCATGGGTTGATTTATCTTATTAAGGAAAATTGCAGTGCACAAGAACCATTACTCTTCATGGTTCTGGAGTTATTGCCTTTTGTTAATTTTTTATACTTCGTTTTTGCCTTGAGCATAACTCTTAGACTATAAGAGGTAATAACGTGAAACTTCAAAACCGTTTCAGCTATTAATTTGAAAGTTCATGGGTGGATAGATCACATTGAGGAGAAGTGCAGAGCACAAGAACCGTTACTCTGCACTTCATTATTCTGGAGTTATTGCCCTTTGTTAATTTTTCATTTTCAGGCGGAGTCAACTTTTGGTTTCAGCTCATTAATTTGAGTTGAATTGAATATTTTAATGAAACTTCATCCATAGATACCTTATATCAAGACATGGTTTGGGATTACATAGGGGGTGGATGGGGTCACTGTCAATGTCACCGTTACAAAAAAAAATAGAAAAACGGTTCCGCTCAATAACTTCAGAACGAATTGATTTATTGCAATTCAATTTCATACCTAGATACATTTTATCAATACATCGCTTGATATTGCGTAGGGGGGTGTTGGGATCAAGGTAAGTCAACGTTACTAAACATTGAAAAATGGTTTCTTCACAATTACTTAATAACAGATCGAGCTATTGTAATGAATATAGAGGGAACATTCCTTTTGAATGCAACTCCTCCTACAGTTTCCAAAAGACTTTCTTGAAACTTGTCTTCATTGTTGAGGGTAATGTGTGGTTGTGCGTAAAGATGGGGATGTAAATTTGTCTCCCACATTCGGAAGTTATGTATATATTGCATTACATGTTTTCATTAGGGGCCCGCTGCCACTCCTGTGACAAAGCTATAGTCTTAATTTGTATTGGAGTACATACATAATAAATCTATAGTAAGAAACGTTCGTAGACCAGTTAATACAAGCAATTTATTTATGTTTTATGTATTTCCACAAAATTAGATATCAAGCTGCAAGCACTCATGGTAGTTATAAATGCTCATTCCGAATGCAGCCGTGTGTTTGTTTTGAGATTAAAGTAATCTGTTTACACATGATAATACTCTTTACTGATTCGGAAACGAAAAATAATATACTTCATGAATAAACTAGAGCGCAGATATTCATGCGCCAATGCAGCTCATTCCCCCAGATGTTGTGTAGCAAATGAGTCATATAGCATTATGTGGGAATTTCGTTCCCAATAATGAAGAATCATTAACAAATGTATTGTTTCCAGACGGTGATCCGGACAGCCAAATCTAATCATTCGTTCATTTGCCCATTTCAAACTGTCTGATATCATATTCTGTAATTTCAATCAATTCCTACGAATCTACAGTATTTACAATGTGCTGAAAATAGTCTATGATAAAAAGCTATATCAATTATTTCTAAATTCAATCGTGTGCTGCTTAATTGTAGTACAAAATGTCATATGTTTGTGTTTCATCATTAATTATCTTATCGAAATATTGCCATAAACACTGTGTTATTAAGTAATTCGAATTCAGTGCACGGACACTGGACTGGTAATCATTGGAGAGAAGTTAAGCCGTTTATTGGGTAAAAAATATACTGAATTTATAACGTTGATAAAATCCAAGAATTCAAAAAAAAGACAGTGAAAAAAAGAAATAAAGGGAGCACAGTAAACACAACATTAAACCAGGATGGTTGTTTGTGTTTTCCATAAGCCTCGAACATAACCGGGTTGCGACGATTTTTAAGCCTTTGTCACAACCCATTGCGGTGGCCGCAGACAGCAGACTAAACGCACAATTTTGAGATCGCCAGGCAGACGCATGTATTTCGTAAGAACTTTTGGAATTTGTACCTGAATCGTGCGGCCAGTTACGGGCGAGGTGCGTTCGCCGCACGTTTTCAGTTTTAGCAGACGCAGTATTAGTTTTGTTAATCGGTGTCCAACATTTTAGTCGATTAATCAGCAACACGTTCTGACTAAATAACCGATCAAACAGTATTCTTGAAAGTACAGGAAATGCACCATGAACTGCAACGTTTGAATTATTTACATTGGTTTAATTAGTTTGGCAATAAATATGTGTCTGATTTATATAGCAGTTATGAAGGTAATAGGCATAAACATGTTTTTGTAAATACAGTTTGTGAACTGCATCCTACAAACATGCCGGACTATTGACAAGATACATATGAGATATATTAATTATTGAAAAGTTAAGCAACCACACAAACACTACAAATCTTTATCTTGCGTTGGGCACAAACATGCAAAATTTATTTAAAAAGAAAAGAACATAATAGATAAAACAACATGCAATGCTTAGGGTCTGCAGAAATTAGCAATACAATGTAATATAGTTTTGTTTAGCTTTTTATTCATTTTGTTATTTTTAGCTCAGCAATTGGTATAGGGGACCTATCATGCATCGTTTGTATTCCGTCGTCATGAAATCTCGGCGGATGGAAACAATGGGCCGAATTGGACCAGAAACACTAGAGTTATTTTGCTTTTTTCGATTAAAATTCAAAATTGGCCTTTTTCAACAGAGATACTTCATGATGTATCTTTTCCCAATCATTCAGTTTGTGTGTGATAGTATGCCGCAAAAAATCATAAAAATCAATGTTATAATTTTAATTTTATTATTTTTATTTGTGCATCTTATAACCTTTGTTCAAATCTTTCACAAAAGTAATATCTCCATCTTTAACAATACTGAGTGGAACCATCATGGACTTCTTTGTATTAAGACATAACCGCTTTACTAGAGACGAATATTAGTTCTACAAATCCTGTTAACATATATAAATGTATACATTGTATTCTATTGAACAATAAATTTATTTATATGTGTGTTATTTAATTGTATTATTTGGTCACTGAAACCTATCAATGAATCTGATCACTTGTTCAAGTTAAAAGAAAGCGATTGGAAATTTTTCAGGAAATAAAACTGATCCATATAATTATATCTTCAATTAATCGACGAATTCCAAATCTTACTCGCTTAATTAATCATTGCCTGATAGTCATTGATAAATCGACGAAATTATTAATCGGCACAACACCACGCAGTAAAGCTTACAACTTATGTAAATTCGAATAAATATGCCCATCTGCTAGGCCCTACGTGAACAGCCCTCGAGAAGGCCTGTCGTTCAGTTTTCCAAGATTCACAAATGGAAATTATATATCTTTATTTAACAACAACCTAGCATTTTCAGTTAACAAAATGAGTGCATCCGTGAATATAAAAGTAAGTCCATTAGAATCGCCTATCCAAATCCATGACTGGCATTCATCGCAATTTTAATTACGGTTTTAAATATTAAATGTCAATAACGTTGCGATGATGGTTGCGGCATTGTATGTCAGATTTAAATGGAAAATAATGTTAAATCGTACAAAATATGTGGGTTTGAGAAGGAATAGTGAATGTCTTATAAGTAATACTCTTCGTGTATAATATGTAATAATGAAGTGTGCCGTGGGAAATCCGGGCTTATTGCATCTGCGTAAAGTGTCCTCCCGGATTAGCCTGTATTGTCCGCTTTTATGGTATTTTCTGTTTCAATGTTTCAATGAAGTTTCTTCTAAACACAGATCCACTTTAGGTTAAGCAAGGACGTCACTTGACGCAGATGCATTAAGGCATGTTTCCCACGACAAACCTCATAGATTATTCAAGTTACGTAAATCCATTTGGCTTCGCTGTGCATTTACGACATTTTTCGAGTCAACTATACAAGTATTTAGTTTCAGATGTATTTATAAAGGAAAACCGGCTTATTGATAGCAAATGGCGTGATACAGTTCTGCATAGTTGTTTAAAATAGTTCCTATAGAATCATGTTATTTCGCAGTGTCTAAATATCGCGCATTCTTGAAAAACTTCTATGCGTGGTACTTAGGCTCAATCACGTTTCTTTCATTTGTATGTAATATTTAGTAATTATGCAAAATCGAAACCATATGCTTCCTGTATGTCTCGACAGCATTGATTAGGCAGGTTTGTTATTCAATGGACCTGTTTTAAATCTCAACATTTTATTAGATTTAAGATTATACATTTCGTAACATTAGCAGGAGAGATTCTTCAATTAAACAGCGGCGTGTCCATTTAAGGGCAAGTGACCTCTTGCAATTGAAAATTTATGTTTGTTATAATATTTACCCTATAAGAAGTCGAATAATAGTTATGGAAGACCTTTGCACTTTTAGTGGTTTTACTGTTTTCGCTTTAAATTAGTGAGCTTTTGATCTCTGTGCATTGACAAATGTAAATCTGAGTTCGTACAAGTTTGTCAACTTTGCAGTAACTTGTGGACAACTTTAGGTAAATAACATGTCCGGCTTTTTCTTTTATTGAATTATACTATAGCCCGCGCTTCTAATTGGAAAGTATGCATTTTATGTCTACTTCAAGTATGTTGTTTTTTACATATTCTCTCAGACGAAGCCACGTTGTCTGAAACTGAAATAATATTGAAACTCTAAAAAATTAATAAGAGTTAAGAGATAAAAGCTTTTACTTTTTCGTGATGAGTGGCTGTTGACATATTTATTAATTGCAATGTTTACGTTTTTTTTTGTTTACAGTATGATTATATAAAAACGACCTGGTATGCTCTGATGATAAAACATAAAGAAATTGTTAATTGCTTATAAATATAACAATAATTAAAAATATATCATCAAGTCATATAAGTTATAAAAAATAAGGTTGCATGATACAATACGTAACGAATTACAGTCATCACAATCCTCAAAGAGCAATATGCGGCAATGATTCTTTAAAAGGTAATAATAAACACAGAGGTGGACTTGTGTGTAAAGATTTTAAATTACACAATTGTACAGAATTCCCTGCTTGTTCAAAAACAAAACCGAAAGTAATTGTTGGACTGGGGCGATAGCCGGAGTCTTTAGTACCGCAAATCGAAAGCAAATATCGCTTTTGAGATTGTAATTGCACAGTGACCTCACCTGCTTCTCTTCTTTCAATGTCGTGAAAAAGAGAATATCACTGATATCACGCCAATCAGCACTGTGAAAAATTGATTGATATCAGTGGATTGGTCCACTAAATACTATCAATACATTCATTCAGATACTGCTATGGATTGAGGACAAGGAATAGATCCGATGTAATCCATTGCGAACAATCAACTGATCCTTGTATTCCAAATTTACAAGTACATAACCTATAATGCCAACTCGATATATTTCCTTGTGTGTGTTTATGAACCATAATTTATGACCTTCCGTGACCTTTAACTTCATTTTGCAAGCTACAGTCTTTCAGCGTTCAACGCTTGGATTTTTAATATGACCCTATACTCCTCAAAAAGGACCCATACCAATTGACCAATTGTAACATTATTTCGGGGGGGTGGGGGAATCATATTTGAAAGACACATTTCAACCAAGTCATCATAAGTGTATACTCAATATAAACGGCATCAATTTTCCTTATAAAAATATATATAATGAAATTTTCTGAAATCAAATGCCTTAATTCAAATGTATTGCAAGTGTATAAATGGTGTGATATTATATATAAGCCATCCTTATTCGTCACAAACTAGGGCCAGCGTACTGTGTTTTTGTGTTTATGAACTATAATTTATAACTTTTCGTGACCTTTAGCTTCATTTTGCAAGCTACAGTCTTTCAGTGCTCTACGCTTGGATTTTTAATACGACCCTATGCTCCTCAGAAAGGACCCATACCAATTGAGCAATTGACCAATTGTAACATTATTTCTGGGGGGGGGGGGGGTAATCATCTTTGCATTACACAGTTCAACCAAGTCATCATAATCATACACTCAATATAAACGGCATTAATTTTCCTTATAAGATATATATATATATATATATATAATGAAATTTTCTTAAATAAAATGCCTAAATTCAAATGTATTTCAAGTGTATAAATGGTGTGATTTTATATATAAGTCATCCTTATTCGTCACAAACCTGGCCCAGCGTACTGTGCAGTAAATTGATTTAAAACTAAAAATATCGTTAGGGTAACGTACAAGTTCCTGTCATTAGGCTTGTTAAAACAAAAACATCATGGCTGCTATGCAATTTAGTTTAACCTAGTAAGTAACAGTGCTGTACTTGCTCTAAATGAAGTGCATGAGCTGAAAGCCTCGTTTTCATTGATCTAACATGTAACCAGATGGACATATATTTTTGGCGCGGAAAATCCAAGTATATTAGCAGTATGTGTCTTCTTTGCCCAGCCGTAAGTTTTATGATACAAATACTTTATCGTGTGATCGTAATGACGCTTCCTTAAATGCTTAATCAGCATGCCTTTAAATACTTGTCAAGCCAACCATTTGTTATGACAAAAAACATGGAGACATCGGGGCAGATTTTTAGACAAAACCGCATTAGTCTATGAGATCCAATTTTGACCTCCGCATCTACCGCACAAAATTATAATAGCTGCAGTAGAAGTTGTGGAGGAGGGCAACGTTGCGGAACGTGTTACTCGTACGTTTGGAGTATGCGGAAGCAATATTGTGTAAATTGTAACACAAATTGCTTCAATGGTGGAACATATTCAGGCAGGTGTCATTTTCCAAGCTGGAGGACAGGCAGTTGATACGAAAGTGATTATTTTTAATAATCATTTTCCATTGTGAGCGCATTAAAAAAACTCGCAAAAATTATTTAAAAACGGTTCAGGGCATTGTGTTCAATACTAAATATGACGGATTTCAAATATACAAATATGGATAAATATGTGAAACTGATCCAGTAATGCTGGTACGTGTTTTGAAAGCTATAAAAGTTGTTTTGTAAACATTACACAATGATAATAATGTCGTTTTTATAATGAACAATTTGTATAAGGAACTATTAATATGACATTGTTGCATTAAACAAAAAGAGCAGGAATCATAATTCATTCAATCATGACCAATATTTCAATATTGTTTTCACAACATGCAGACATATAGCCATCCCACATTGTGTTGCTGGACAAAACTAGTGCGGCGGGTCCTCTGATGGCATCATGTGTACCCAGAGTGATGATCCCTACTATTTTGGGGGATACAATCGTGGGTGCTTAGGTAATGATGTTAACACATGACACATCCGCTTTGTTCATGGGTCGTGTTTTGAAGTAGCAATGCTACAAACAAGATTCGCTAAAATGAACCTACACGCATGATTATTTGACGCGAAACCGTATTTTCGTAATATCGACGATATTAATTGTTGATTCGTTATTTCCACCGTGGCGGTGCAATATGTGTTTTGGTATGGAAATGGTTTGTATGATTGCTTAATTTATTTTTTGGCAGATTGAACTGTAAAACTAAACACGTTGTGTTTGTATGATTATCGTGTCTAATATTCTACATAAATATTTGAATGGAAAATAACACATCTTTCGTCCCATAAATGTCGATATATGTTGTACTTTATCTGTTGATAAGATAGCACTATTTTAAATAATAAATATTTGCATTACACGAGCATTACAGTTTTGACACCTCGTGGTATAAAAAAGATACAGTAAACATCTTAACGTATAACGGCAAACGTTTTCAACAAACACAGAATGATGCATAGATGAAGGGGCTTACTGGTAAAATCTCCACGCATATTTCATCTATAATAATGGCATAACGTAATTTGTAGTTGCTATTTCAAAATAATGCTATTAGATATTTAATATGCAATTAAATTATTGCCATTGATTATCAAGCATACAATAACATAAAATAACACATACAACTTTCGGTAATATCTATAGTGTTGTTTCTTTCAGTAAAATGCAAGCAAACATATTTAAAATATGTGAAAGGTGGCAGATGAGAAAAACCAACAAACTATACCTATATAAGAAGCCAAAAACTATCAACAGATATGTTTTGACCTAACAGTTTGAACAAGCATTTTATTATCACAGTAACGGTAGCGTAGAAATAGTTTCGTAAAAGGCAAAAAGGAAAAAGTAATTTCATTTTACAGTCTGTTTTACTTTTCAAGTTTCATGTAAATCTAAATTGCATCAATGAACCTTGAATATATATTTAGTAATCAATTTTGTATCGCGCAGTGTTTCAATTAAATCTGTAGTACCTTGAACAACAATATGTTTGAACAGTTCCGGTGATACATTTTGAGGGCATGTTTTCTTTAAATACAGAGCTGTCGTATTAATACTTTGGAATGCAGTGTTATTTTGGAAATTGGTTTTATCTTCAGTGGCTTATAACGCTCTGTAAGTGTACTTTACAACACCACCTTCATCAAAACAAGTGTTTTTTTCCCATGAATTCTCATAAAAACATGCTATATAAACAAAAGTGTTTCTTGTTGTTGACAGCTGTCACCCACAGCAAAATATTGAAAATATTCCTGTAGCATAAAAAATAAACTACAACTTAAAGGAACTATGTCTCTGTAAATGTATTCTCCGAAAACAATATGAATGACATCCTAATTATGGGAATGCCCAACTTCGATAAATCTAAATTTAAAATAGTGGAGCTAATTTAAAAAAGTGGTGCAAGTCGTGTTCCATTTTCTCTTATTGGACTTCTATGCGTCGCCTTCTTCGCGGACAAAAAGTATGCGTCACTCCCGTGTTACCTGTTTAAGTTGTGTTTACCGAGCATATGCATTTATCATGCCATGATCACATATCTATTTAAATACCAAACTCCTAGTAGAATATGAGTCTGGAGCTAAACTAATATCATAAAAGTTCGAACTTTGCACCGTCATTTAGTGGTAATTGTAAATTCAGCACTTGTTTTCATGATACAACGATTATTGAGTGGCCTTAAACTTATCTATAATTGCCAATGATTAGTTTACATAAAACAGCGACTTGTTTTTAAACGGACCAAGCACGGATTGATAAGTATTCACGATTAACCACAGTCAAATTTAATTGAAACAACTACACTTAAATGCGCAAATTCCCTTGGGAGCACTAGTATTAACCAAACAAACAATTCGGTTATTAGACTGGCGTCTGTTGTTGGGCGGTCGGGCGGGCGATCTGGCGAGCTTAGCACTTTTCGTTTCAGCTCTCTAACTCAAGAACGGATTGAGCAGTTGTAATGAAACTTCATACATAGATACCTAATACCGAGACCTCGATTGGGATGCATATGGTGTGGGTGGGGTCAAGGTCACTGTTACTAAAAATAAAAAACGGTTTCCCTCTCAATAACTTGAGAACGCATTGAAATATTTCAATGAAACTTCTTAAATAAATATCTTACATCAAGACCTCACTTGGGATTGCGTGAGGTCAAGGTCGAGGTCACCGTTACTACAAATAACAAAAGATTCAGCTCAATAACTTGAAAACACATTAAGATATTTAATGAAACTTCATATGTAGTTATCTTGTATCTAGACATCGCTTGGGATTGCATATGGTGTGGGTGGGGTCAATGTCAAGGTTACCATTACTAAAAATAGACAAAAGGTTTCCGCTCAATAGCTTGAGAAGAAATTGAGATATCTAAACGAAACTTCATATGTAGATACCTTTTATCTAGACCTTGCTTGGGATTGCGTATGGGGTTAGTGGGTTCAAGGCCAAGGTCACCATTACGAAAACTGTTATTCGTGTGTTGATTTTAATGCAATTCGTTCGAAAAATTTGGTTTTCGTGGAATGTCCACGTTTCTTGTAATTATATTTAAAGAAAAAGAAAGTCATTTTGTAACGTGTTATTGATAGTGTATATTTGTATATATATCTATTTCTGTCGACTGTGGTAAAGCTTCAATGTACGATAAACAAGTTGCTTAACTGTTTTTATTGATCACACTTACACGTGTTGACTTAATTGTCTAAAAACGAGCTCAAAATATACCGATATTTTTATTATGATTTTCGTTGCAGTCCTTTAATTGAAAATCATAATGGCTTTATAATACCGATTGCATTAATATAATCTTAACTTAAAATAAATTGTCTAACATAAAGGTAGATATGTTTCTTTAAATTTTATTATCTGCATGCCAATAAGGGCCCGAAGTATCTGAGACCTCGCCGCTGTGCAAACATGTTTATCAGATATAAGTACTCCACAAGTATCGGTGTTCAATGATATGTTGACAAAACTTTTATTGGTATATGTCTTCCTCATTCTCTCACTATAAATAGAATGATCGATGTCAAACTAATACAGCTTCCACATATACCAATGGCTAAAATTAAAGTTTCATTTGTGTTCATCATCTGTTATCTGTTTTGTGTGGCAGGTAAATAGCACTAATTAGTGATAAATGTTAAAAATACAAATTGTTTTATATATAGTATTACGTTTTAAATAAGTTGTTCATGTAACACATGTTTGTATATGATTGTGGTTCACAGGTAACTGTGATCCTTGGGAAAGTTGCAGCCGAAGTTGTGGAGGGGGTGAACAATGCAGATATTGCAGAAATTATTGCATGGGTGACGAGAATTGTGGAGCGGTGAGTGCAATTATACAAATTTAGTTTTGAGTTAATTAATTATTAATAATTTGATTGATATTAAAAACATATATATGCAAATTCATTCACCAAATAAGAGTATTCTGTACCAGTCATATAAAGTATTTCTACCTTGTCGGTGTATTCTCATTATTCTACAGATACCATAAAAGCATTAACATCTGGTGACATTGGTGAAATTTAAACAGTGTGGCATTCTTAATTAAGTGCAATGTATTCAAATACATCTTTATATGCCCGGCACAAATATTAGAATTCTAACCTGGTGCTTTCGTCATTAATCCAAAGGACGTCATCAACAGACTAAAATGATAAGCCGACTGCGATTAATAGGGGAAGCGTATTCAGATATGCTGTATATATATTCATATATAATATTTGACGACTTGACATTTTAGAAAAGCGATCGGTCGTCAAATTTAATATAAAAGAGCCACTACTAGGAAGAAGAATTACTTAGTATCTTGTAGTGTTTATAAAGTTTGTATTGATTGATAACGTTACAGAGTACATGGTATGATTGTGAAAGCTGTAATGAACATTGCTTCAATGGTGGCTCGTATTCAGGAGGCGGGTGTCATTGTCCAAGCTGGAGGACAGGCAGTTGTTGCGAAAGTGATTATTTTTAATAAGCATTTTGCATTGTGAATACATCGTAAAATATATTCAAAATATATGTTTAGTGATAACATTGTAAGTAAATACAGTATGATAACAGGCAGTTATAAATATAAAATATTAACATTCATAATTAAAAGTAACATATTTAATATTTCAATTCTATCCCAGAATAAAAGTATTAACTGGAGTTTAATAAAACAATAGACCTGTGTTAATTCAATCAGTATAATCTTTTTTTTCACAGCATGCAGACATATAGACATACCCCACTGTGTTTCTGGACAACAACAGTGCAGCGGGTCCCCTGATGGTATTATGTGTACACAGTGTCTGGATACGTACTATTCTGGGGGATATAATCGTGGGTGCTTAGGTAATGATGTTAACAAATACACATCTACTTAGTGCAATGATAATTTTGAAGAAGTAATGATGCAAACAAGATTAATGAAAATACATCTGCACGCAGCCGCTTATTTGTCGTGACACAAATATATTTTCTTACACGAAGTCGTTGATTGGCGATTCGTACGCGATTTTATCGCATATTACCGTGACCCTAAAGACTCGCATTGTTTAAGGTTTTGGAAAGGAAATAACAGAAGGTTTGTATTATTACTTAGTATTCTTATGTTTGGCAAATTAAAGCAATAAGCACGTATGGTGTTTAAAAGTGAACAAAAATGCATTGAAATCTACAAATGTTTCTCGTGTCTAAGATATTATTAAAATGTGAATATAACAGAACACACTCGTTCCAGGAAGTATATGCATGTATACTTTCTGCATTGGTTGATGTTTATTTGAACAATTTGATATTTTTGCGATATGGACCCCTATTTATGAAGTTAATGTCGTAGGATTTGGATATTAATATGATCAGATTTCTAAAATGCATTTAAACTTATGCAATGTTTTCTAACAAAAAATAATATTAATTGTTCATAACAATTTGTTTATTGCAGGAAAATGTTTACACCAATATATGAAATATATGAAACATGTCTAGTGTTAGAGATGAGAAGAAACACAAACCTATTCATCTAATTATGCGACAAGAGGTACCTTTCAACTTCATAGTTTTAAAAATAATTGTTTTCACAAAAAGTTTTTTTTTTCATTAAAGTAGTTTAGTTTAATGCAATTTATTATTGGGATGTATATTGACATATAATGCAACTACTATGTAGTATTTATTCCAATTATTTATGTATGTTTAACCTTTTAAGTTTCGATTACATTTGAATTGCATAACTGAGACCTTAACAAAAACGAATTTATCTCTTATTGTTTCAATACATCTGGATTACATTCCATAACAATTCCATGATCAGTTAAGGTATTTTAAATTTTGAGTATATTAAGTACTCGGATGTCTTTCGAGCCTTATTTTAATACACAGTGCAGTGTAAGTGTGCCTAATTGTTTTACTCTTTAGTGGCTTGTATCTATTTGTAAGTGTTCCATCTCTGGGATTATAAATGACATTACTTTCATAAATACATGATTGTTTTGTCGGCGAAGTAACATAAAAACCTCCAAGTTACACAAAAGGGACTATATGTCTACGAAATATTGTTATCCGATAGCCATCTAATATCATCATTATAGAACGTTCAATAGCAATGAAACTAATTTAGAAATTTGAGTTACCAGTGATTCATTTTCTATAATTTGACTCTATGGGTTGCATTTCTCAATGATAACAAATGCTTCTGTTGTACTATTTCAACTTGTGTCATTTGTGTTTACTGATGACAGGAGTTTATTACTTAATGAATAGATATCTATTTAAATACCCCAAAATATCGTAGAAAAAGACACCAAGTCTAGAACTAAACAAATATCAGAAAAGTTTGAAAATCTTGCCATAAATTAGTGATATGACTAACCTAGCTCATGTTTTGATGGGACAAAACCTTCGATTAGTTAAGTGACAGTTTACTTATCTATGACGCCCATTGATCAATTTACGAAAAGCAAAATTATTTAAACAGACCCGATATTTTTATGCTTTGTTGATCAAGATAAATGATAAGATCTTGGCCTCAATCAAATAAAATAATCCAATACACCTTATATTTCAAACGCACTTTGAAACGGTTTTAACCATGTTAATATTTTATAAGTCAATATTCATAGTGCTTTTTATTTGTATATTTATATATCTATAATAGTGTCAGATTTTATTACATTTATTGATATCAAATTATGTTACGACTGTACATTTAATACACGATTCACAAGCTATAGAACGAGTTAATCAATTATTTCTGTAATGTTTTTTTCTTTATCTGATCAGTATGATAACATTTGTTATTTAATACTTAATTATAAATAGTAATGTATTTGTACAAGAAAAAAAAAACAATAACCTTTAGCTATCGTCTCAATACAGGTAGTTCCGGTTATTTGCACGAGTGCAAAATAACTCGCCAAAATTCACTTGCGCGTAATTACGCATTCTCTCATATGATATTTATTTTATTATAACAAACTAAATCGTATGGTTTCTAAAATCTACTTAAAAAATTAGACCGCATGAAAAATATCATATTAGTAGTTAGGAAATGTTTAAATAATCAAGAATCCCCATATTTTTCACAGCATCAACAATGATTATAGTGAGGATGGTGTATAGTGACGACACATTTATGTTGTGTATACATTTAACAGTAACGTCACTTCTATATGTGTACACGAGAGGCAATAATAGCAATGCTATATAACAAACAACCCATAAGCATTGCCGTTTAATAATAATAATTATTATATATCTTAATATAAATAGTAACATAATTACGTTGATTTCTTTCTGATATGGATTTGAAAAATCCGGGCATACACAGAAAGTGTGCCGATATGGCTTTTCTACTTCCTGTTGTGCCTAGTACCGACTGGGACATGGCACACGATCGATTTCACGTGCCTCCGTTAACTGCACTTGACGTCATTAGCAACGTCAAAATGGCTGCCGCGGAGCGTACGCTAAACGTTTTAGCAGCTAATTTGTTGGAATTAGACGGCCATATTTAAGTCAATGGGCAAAAAATGTATATCCACGAATTAATTCCTTCCATGAAAAATAAAAATACCAAAAGAAAAACTATATCGCACGTCAACGGGTAAAAAAACTGGCCTCAAACTTGAAAGCAATGATGATGAATGAGAAATTTAAGCAAAAGAGCGAAACGTTTTGCTAGCCCGCATATTTTTTTAATATTAGAAAGAAGGACGGCAGTGAATTGTTTTTATTGACTTGCGTTGAAGGTATGTAATAACAATGTTAAAACACGGTTTTGGTGCGCCTTGAGGCCGTATTGGCGCACCCTCGGAAGTATTGGCCCTCGGGCTAAAGCCCTCGGGCCAATATTGCCGAAGCGGCGTCGAAACTTCCTAAAGGCGCACAAAAGCCATATATTAACCTGTACTTATCACACAACTTGTTTATCAACACTTATTCTACTGATTACGAGCTTGTTGCTCAAACCTTAAACTGTATCATCTCTTGAAGAATGCTACATTAATTGCAAAACAGTTGTTTGAACAATATACATTATGGCTTGGTGATACTGCATACATGTTAATGATAGGATGATATGTTATAGCTTTAAAGCGAATGTGTTTTTTAAAAGGTATTATCCGCATGCCAACAACGAAATGAAGTACCTGAGATACTTTGTCCGTTAAAACGTGTGTGTAGAGATATAAGCACTCTAAATTGTCGGGATTGATATGTAGACAAAACTCTCATTGGTATAACACCGTTTGTTGAGTGGTTTTGAGGCACTTGACAATTATTTTACCGAGGTTAAACCCTTTCTTAATCTATCACTTAAAGCTTGGTGCAAATTTATATTGAAGTAATTTACTCAAGTGCTAATGTCAGAGTTATCTACATTACTCATATTTGTTTATCTTAATCAAATATGGGCACTTCTGATTTAATCTGCAATCGATAAGTAAACACAGATATAGACAAATCAGGAAGTTGTTGAACTTGTTGAAGACGACAAGTCTGGAACTAAACTAATATAATAATGTTTGAACTGTGCACCGTCATTTAGTGATACAAGTTAATCAAGCATTTGTTTCGACGAGACAAAACGATTATTGAATGACAATAAACTTATCTATAATTGACAATGATAAGTTTACATAAAACAACGTTTGGTTTTAAACAGACCATCTACCTACTTGTGATAAGCATTATTTATAAGTTTATAGTTGAATAACCTATTTTCCTAAAAGCGAAATATATGCTTGGAAGCACTAGGCTAATTGTACCTATTTTCAAAATCAAGGAAAGTCCTTTTTGAAACATTTTAATGATAGTGTATATTGTGTAATGTATGTATAATTTTATTTATACTCACATATATCGACTGTTTTAAAGACTTCAATATACGATAAACAAGTTTGCGTAACGGGATTTTCCTTCACACGTACAAGTGCTGATTATTTTTGTTTAAAACGAGCTTGAACTACACCAATGTATTTTAGAATATTATATACATACATAACAGCCGTTTGATTAATAAAACATAAATGGCTTAATGATGTTGATAATATTTTAAATGACTTAAACACAACGTAATTGTCTTACGTAAAGCTAGATTTGTTTTTTTTTTAAATTGATTACATGCATACCAACAGGGACCCGACGTATCTGAGATACGGCCGCTGTTAAAACAAATGTGTATCAGATATTTATAAAAGCACTCTCAATTGTCGATATTGATCTGTGGTTGAAACTCTTATTGGTGGAAGACTTTTGGGTTTAGTCTTCCTCATTATCTCACACGATTTTAATGGACGATGTTAATGCCACCGAGTTATATCAATGGCTGCAATTAGCGTTTTATCTGTACTGATCATTTTCTATCTGTTTTGGGTAACAGGTAAATAGTACGAAGTAGTACTTATAAGAAAAGTAATAATCCATGTAATTTGTGTAATTATATTTTATACATTTATCAATTATTCATTAAACCTTTTTAATTGTACGCAGATCAATGTACATGGAACACTTTTGGAGATTGTGGTAATTGGGGAAGTTGCAGCAGAAAATGTGGAGGAGGGCAACATTGCAGAACGTGCTATTCATGCGTGTTGAGACAAGAGAAACAAGATTGTGGGGGCTGCAATGAAGAGTGTAACAATGGTGGCAGGTATTCAGGCGGATGTCATTGCCCGAGCTGGAGGACAGGCAGTTGTTGCGAAAGTGATTATTGTATTCAGTATTTTTGATTGCAAATATATTAAGACTGACTTGCAAAATATATTTAAACTACTATTAAGAGTAGTAAATTAATGTACAAACAATGTGCTAGCATGTAGATTATAATAATGCACGTATAATAAATTTAAACTGATCCCAATATAAATATTTTAAAGTCTTTGCTATTCTGTAAAGATTGCACAATAATAATATTGCCAAATTTGTAATGAACAATCGAGCATATAACATTCTAAGCAAGCCTCGAACAGTATGTATCGCAATCGTCATTTTAATATATGATTGTGTTCACAGTATGCAGACATATATCCATAGCCCACTGTGTTTCTGGACAACAGCAGTGTGGTGGATCTCCTGATGGAATCATGTGTACTCAGTGCGAAGATCCGTTCTATTCAGGAGGATATACTTGACGATGCGTAGGTAATGCTGAACAGAGTTATATCGGCTTTGTGCAATGTTCAATTTTTGAAGTAGCACAGTTACAAACACGAATAGTGCAAATGCATTTCCAATTTATATATTGTTTTATACGACGATGTTAATTATCTTTAAATATTTAAAATTGGGAAATGTAATAACCATTTGCGTTTGTAGTTTATTCGTTTTCTTTTGTTAAGCTTACATTAATACAAATTAACACTTTAGGTTTTTACGACGTTTACAATTTAAACCCGTCTTAAATTAGCATATGCGTCTCTCGTTTCGATTATAGTGCTAACATATTTTAACAGTTTTGTTACGCTTGCACGGGGCACGTTTCTTTTGCCTTTTGTATTATTCTCATGTACGTCATCTGTTGATGAAAGAGTGTGATAATGATGATTACATACTTGTATAACACAAACACTGAAATCACGACACACATTATATAAATTATTACATTAATATTGAACATCTACGCGAATAAAGTCCAAGGTATTCAACAACCTTTGAGTAACATCTTGACGGTAGGACTTAAAGGTAAACCTTCATTGCTTCGTTCATCTATACTATTACGTTATCGCACTGTTTATATTGCTGTCATATGTAATACGATATTTAAAAAATGTAATAAAAATACTGCAATTGTTCAATCAAACAAATTAACATATTTTGAAGAATTAATAACTTTCTTATTTTAGGAAATATAAATATAAACATTCAAACTATAAGAACTATTTTAATGATGCATAAAGGGACAGACGAGATAAAAAATCAAATTATACATAAGTGTGAAAAGGAAGCGGGACCTTTACGGCGTGAGGTATGTTTCGACTTCATAGTTTAATTTTGTTCTCACAAGTAGTAAAATGAGCATATAAATAGGTTAGTAAAATGGAATAAATCTGTTAGATGTTAAGTGATATTCAATGCATGTACGTTGTTCGTTTTCCAAATATAAGTGTATGAAAAAGTTTTACATTTGCGATTTCATCAGAATTTGATTAATTTGAACCCACATAGTACAAAACCTATAAGTGATCGCTCACTGTTTTGATTCATCTGTGGTACCATATTTTAACACTGATATGTTTTAAATGCTGAGTAGTATGTTTTTGCTTTAAGAACTGAGATGTCGTATTATTTATAATATATACATTGCAAGGTTATAAGTAAGTAAGTAAGTAAGATTTTTTATTATCGTGAATTGTGTATAATATTTACATTTATAAGTTAATACAGATACAAACAAGATCACACCCGGCCCACCGGGCCTATAATTCACCGACGCAAGTTGCATTATTTACAGCATTGCATGTAAACTGACAAAGCATATCTAAAAATAAATATGGTTATCACATGACATCAGTGACAGACTTAAGGTACTGTGCGTGTCGCAAGAATTTGTCATAATTATACAATGTACTGTAGTTTGCCATTCAAAGTTATATTTAAGGTTTGTATCGCGCTGTAAATTTTACTTCTCATTTATCATGTTAAACACAACATTTATCAGATCAAGTCTCATGTAAAGCTAAAATTGACACAAACTATAAATCTTGTTTGTCGACTGATGTCACCTTTGGCAAATTATGGAAGCGTTGAGTGTGGAGTAATATAAGACTTAAACATAGCATGGCATGTTAACCTCCTGCATAGTACTATCTAATCAACGCAGTGTTCTTTTGAGCTGCGTTCCATGACTGTCAATGTATAAACCTGCGTCACATGTATGTTTAAAATTTAAAAGTGTCATGTCACATGGTTCACTCAACGCCTTTTTATATAATCATGAAGTTTCGTAGTTAGTTGTCCTAGGAGACGTGCCATAATTACATTACAATATTGTTTTTTTATTTCATTGAAAATCTTATGTTACACACGTCCATTACAATTCGTGGCATTTTCGTATTAGTATTTTAAATACAATTGACCTACCATATATCGTTTTCATCTGATGTTGCAACAGTTTTAATGATAATAATACATAATAAACATATACAAAAAGTCAGATTAATTATTTTTATTTAATGTTACCGAAAGATGTTTTCGTCTTCAAAGGCTATTTAGGAAATAAATCATTTATTTATCAAAACAGAAGGTAAGTATTATACATTATAACACCTCACATACAACTCTGTGTATTTTGTCCATAGACAATAAGTTATATCCCAGGGTAATATTTTGTCATATCACCTCGCGCGGAGCTAAAAATAAAACAGCATTTTTTTTTTAACAAAACAAAATTGAACGATAATGCAACTATAAACTTCGATGTGCAGACGTCGATCCGTGGCATTTTACAACTAATATCCAGCTACCAGCATTTGCAATTCCTTTTTATATCCACAAAGCTTAAAGTAACATTTTAGTTACAATTTTTCATGTGAACCGTGCTAACCAGAAACGCGATGTGTTTTCGAAATCGCCATGCCTGGTTAGAACGTATCTTTAAATTCGTATTTTGTTTCCAAACATGAATCCGAATATCAATTTTCAATATTGCCGTCCAAAATAATTGTATACATCACCGATGCATGGTTTCTTTAGTTCTATGTTTAAACACGACACAACACAACCCTATGTAATATATCAGTCCATTGAAAACTGGTTTGTGTCGTCACGGCACAATTTGTTTACAGAATATGCCACCCATTTATCCATTATGTGATCTTAATATTCATTTAACACTTTCAATAAACTGTATATTATTCCTTTTTGAATCACACGATAACGTTCGTCCGTAGTTCTCCATGTTTATAACCAATTTGATCTAACGCGCTGTAGAAACTTCGTATCAATCACGCAATCTTTAAAATTGACACGTCTAAATACAGCAGTACACACTCAATGGTCATGCCGGTAAAAGGTAAACATTGGAAGGTACGGAAGGCTAATTCCGCAATGTTTTAACTAGATAACTATGGTATTGTGAAATGGCAATGTCAAGCCTCGGCTTACGCCGCATTTATTACTACAGTAGTATATACATTACAGTAAAGTAATGGTGACACAAAATCACGAAGCTTATCATTTCAAGGTGTTATACGGATTGCTCGGTGTAATAAAATAAATAACACATGGCTGAGAGAGTGATATAAATAATATCAACCATTGAAACGTCTCGGTTGATATCACATTTTTCGGGTTGATATAATTTTGTATTACCTACTTTACTACATAAATGATAATTAAGCGTTTATAACTGTTTACCGCTATGCTAAAACAAGCTTCTTCCAACGGGCAACATTTTGTAATGATTCATGGTTTTGTTTCGTTTGTTGCCCTCATTATTATTCAAAGAGAGCAACCTGCGAAGGACGTTGCACAATGAAACTTTATAGTAACACTGACTGCTACTGAATGTTACAAACAGCTAGGACTCAGGATAATGATTGTTCCATTTTGAGTTGTGCGATTCACAGCTATCATTATATTAGATTTCATGGAAAATAACACAATTCAACATTGTTTTTATTTATTATAAGAAGTAGTTAATAAAACAGATAGTTCATTGTCATTTTGTAACAGTCAAATTGTTTCCTTCATACCGGGATTAATGTTGCCCTCGGCCTAACGGCCTCGGGGCAACAGTTCAAAATATGCCCCCTCTACTTCAGGAACACAATTTGAAAGTCCCCAAGTGCCAATAAAATATCTGTATAATAACGCTTGTAAATGTTGGGTTAAGAAACTGATGGCGACAAGATATTCAATAATTGACAGCAGGATCATTTCTTGTGGTATAAAAAACTACAAAAGCTAAAAATACTGATAGATAATACGTCTCCGATACTTCTTTAATCTAAGATATAAATGAACACCACTGAATGTTTTATTTTTTTTAATTACGAGAACGTGGCTAAACAAAGTTCCATAAAACTGTTTTAACAGTTTTGTTTGTTTGCTACCCTTATTTGCCGATGCAACTTTGGACAGAATGTTTAAAATCCATTACGGATTCATATCACATGTGATTGCATTTTGCATTTTGTATGTTTATTTTTCTATCATGTCTTGCTAGATATTAGTTACACTATCATCCTGCGCATCTGTCAGTATTTATATATTTATAAATAATATTCAATAAGCGTTCTTATCAGGATTTTCAATAATGATAATAATAATAATAATAATATTTTTTTGTAATAATCATAAATAGTACTACTACTACTACTACTACTACTACTACTACTACTACTACTATTACTACTACTAGCGGAGTTATTATATCTACGTTTAAATCATTACAAACGACTTGTCTACAAACGTTAAATGTCATTGTATTTACTTATTCCTTTTGTCACTGGTTTACAATGAATATCGTTTTATGTTTAGAATTTGTATAGATCTTATAGATTTTTTACAGAAACAGCATTGATAAAGAGGCACCAAAGGACACAAGGGTATATTTTAATTATACATAAAGTTGTTTGAACGTCTGAACAAGACTGCGCCTTGAAATATATTACACAACTGTGAAGCGTAATTTAACACTTAAGACAGCATGGATGAAGGGTGTTATACGTGTTGTTACGTGGTTTGTTATACCACTACAAACGAAGTTAGCGGGGTATATAGGAGTGAGCTTGTCGGTCTGTCGGTATGTCGGTCCGTCGGTCTGTCGGTCTGCCGGTCTGTCGGTCTGTTGGTTTTTTGATTTCCGGATGATAACTCAAGAAGAGCTTGGCAAATTCAAAAAAATTTGGTATACACATGTATCATCATAAAATACGGGTCAAGTTCGACTTTGGTTACAAACCACTAAATTTTGACAGAGTTAAGGCCCCTTTTCGACTTAAATTCCCTACAATTATTGTTTCCTTACGATAACTCAACAATGGCTTGACATATTCAAATAATTCTTAGTATTCATGTGTAGCATCATAAAATACAGGTGAAGTTTATCTTTGGTTACAAACCACTAAATTTTGACACAGGGGTGGTGGCGTCAACATTTTGTTGACTCTAACTCGAGAACGAATTGAGCTATTGTAATGAAACTTCAAACATAGATACGTTATATCGAGACCTCGCTTGGGATTGCATATTGTCACGGTCAAGGTCACCGTTACTAAAAATAGAAAAACTGTTTCCGCTCAATAACTAGAGAACGCATTGAGATTTTTTAACGAAGCTTCATACATAGATGCCTTATATTGAGACCTTGCTTGGGATTGCAAATGGGGTGGGTGGTGTCAGGGTCAAGATAACCATTACTAAAAATAGAAAATCGGGTTCTGCTAAATAAATTTAGAGCGCATTGAGATATTTTAATGAAACCTCATATGTAGATACCTCATATTGAGACCTTGCTTGGGATTGCATATGGGGTGGATGGGGTCCAGGTCACCATTACTAAACATAGACAAAACGTTTCCACTCAATACCCAGAGAGCGAATTGATATATTTTTATGAAACTTCATATTTATATACCTTATATCTAGACCTCTTTTGTGATTGCTTATGAAGTGGGTGGGGTCAAAGTCACCTTTACTAAAATAAACGGTCTGCACTCAATAACTCAAGAACTTATTTAGATATTTTAATGAAACTTCATATGTAGATACCTTATATTGAGACTTCGCTTTGGATTGCAAGGTCAAGGTCACCATTTCCTAGCCATAGGTGTATGACATTCACCATGCAACCAGAACTTTCTTTCATTATTGTGCTTACTTATGCATTTCATTACACAAATTTGGTTTTCGTGGAATTTCCACATTTCCTGTTAAATTCTGTTTGGTAAACAGGTGTAACATCATACAATACAGATCAAGTTTAACTTCAGTTACAAACTACTAAATGCTGACAGAGTTATTGCTGCTATTGAAATTAATTTTATCCAAATACACTGTTAAATATTCACAAATTAAAGCATTCTCTCTGTGTCTATTTCTTTCAAATAGATGCCATAGTTTTGTGACAAGGCTATATTGTGCGGGTATATCCGTCACTCATGTGACCGTTCTAGTTACCTTAGAAGATTATGTTATAATTCACACAACATGACAACTGTTGTAAGTCAGTAGTGTTAAGCAGTAAAACAATAGGTAATAGTGAGTAAAGATGAAATATCTAGAAACGGAAGTGCTTTAAAAAAATATATTATGATGTTTAAATGTATTTGTTTGCGATGGGTTTATATCTTAATCGTTTTAACCAAATGTTTCGTAGAAAAAAATGAGGTTATTGGATTGGGGTATGTAATCGAGCGGGCGGGTTTTGGGAGTAGTTGTGGCATCAACTTTTCGTGTCCGCTCTCTTACTATAGAACGGATTGAGCTGTTGTAATGAAACTCCATACAGAGATACCTTATAGCGAGTCCGCGCTTGGAATTGCATATGGGATGGGTGAGGTCAAGTTTAAAGGTCACTGTTCCTAAAATAGAAAAACTGTTTCTCTCAATAATTTGAGAACGCATTGCGATATTTTAATGAAACTTAATACATAGATACCTTATATCGAGACCTCGGTATGGGATGGGTGGGGTCAACGTAAAAATAACTGTTACTTAGAATCAGAACACGGTTTCCGCTCAATAACTTCAGAACGCATTAAGATATTTGAATGCAACTTAATAGGTAGATACCATTCTCGAGACCTCGCTTGGAATTGCATATGGGATGGGTGGGTCAAGGTCAAGGTCACTGTTACTAAAAATAAAAAATAAACGGTTTCCGCTCAATGCCTTGAGAACGCATTGAGATATTTTAATGAAACTTTCTAGGTATATAATATTATCAAGACTTCGCTTTGGAATTCATAAGGGGTGGGTTCGAAGTAAAGGTCACCGTTACTAAAAATATGCAAACAGTTCCCGCTTAATAGCTTGAGAATACATCGATATATTTTATTTGAAGTTCATATGTAGAATCCTTATATTTTGACCTTGCTTGGGATTGCATATGGGGAGGTTTCAAGTAATGCAATTCTGACAATAGTTTATGCATTCATTGTATAGCTAGTTGGCTTAAAATATATCCGTTTTACGATCATTTCGATTCTTTTTTTGTTGGTCAGTTTCGAAATAAAATTCTGTATCCACACTAAAAGAAAGTCTATGTAAATGTTATTCCTGTTTATACACATTTTACAAAAATAAATGCATGATGGAACAATTAGTTTAAACACATGGTATCATGTTTAGGTTAAATCCATCAGTATTTGGAACAGTGGTAGAAGTAAGTAAAGCATTTTTTATCACACTGTATTAAGCAAAGGCCTCTATTGATGAATGACAATGAAATTTGGTTTCTTTCCACATGCAGTTTGCTGCTCAATAGCATCACTTTAGTAGAGTGTGCATGTTCTGAGGGTAAAAACAATTGTCAATGGATAGTTGGAGATGGTGGGGTAGTTGGAGTTCTTGCAGCGCAACTTGTAGTGGTGGAGAACAATCTCAGTTTGGGCGGTAACACTGACTACATTTTGACTACTGCGTTCAAAATTGTGGTCTTGTTGATCATTCTCAGGAACATCAATATTGCAATACAGATTGCTACAACGGTGGATCGTTTTCGGTCTGGCGCTATGATCGTCAGGATGTAAATTATGGGTCATGCTGTTAGTTAGGTAAACATTTATATATTTATATATTCATTAAGAATATTTGTCATTTGCCTCAAAGACAAAACCCTATTTTATTTTCAATTTTCTTTGCGCAACACTAGTTATGTTATAACTAGAAATGACATTATAAACTACTCGGCGACTGCAAGTAAACGCAGTTCAATACATAATTTATAATTTTACATTATTTACATGTATATTTATTTGCATTATACTAATCGACTTATGATTGACTTGGCAAAGAAAAACAAAACAGCAGCGGAAAAGCGAGTTTTTTTTTAAGTAAAATAAATTGTTAACCTTGGATTTAAGATTAATCAAATAAACCAAACGCGATGTCTAATAAGTGGCATGGGAATTGTGTATAAATTATGTATTTCCATTTAAAGTAATAGCCACATTATGTTTTGCAGTATTGTATTTGTAATAAATAACGTGTGTACATGCATTTTGTACGGGATACACATATTTGGCACAATTTATATTTGATATAATTTCATATTTGTTTCGATTTCGATACTCAATGTATCCGGCATTGTTAAATAAAAGTTTTGTTCATTCGTTATGCATTTACTTCCATGTCTTACGAATCATAAATCACCCTTACATTACGAGATACGTATATATAAAACTGACACATTTAATATTCTTTACAACTTCATATTCGTTTCGATACTCAATATATCCGGCGTCGTTAAATAAATCAGTTTTGTGCATTCGTTTACTTCCATGTTAACACATCTATAGTCAATATTACTTAGCAAATTTTATTATGAAAATACGTTACGCTCCCGTGCAATAATATGTGAATCGGACGGTCGTCGCACATGCATTGCAGATGATTGCAACAAAAGTTTATTGAAATAGGTATCGAGTACCTGCAAGCCGACTGGCCTACGCCAGACAAAACGAGGACCACCCGGTGCATGAACATGAAAGTACCCGCACGGTCGCCGTTGAAATTGGACGATTTTTTAAAGTAGAAAAATAGAAAGACCCAAAGCAAACGCTGATCCAATCAAATCCCGTCCGGCGATCAGACGTTGCCCGGTCGACGTGTTTTCGCCCTCCCTGGCCCCGAAGAAAATCGCCCGTTCGTCGTTAACTTTTAAGTAGTCCTAAACCTTCGAGGGGTGCCGCCCTATTAGGAAAATCTTCTGCAGCCATCGACCGATTGCAACTACTGCCTGGCGGACGCTGTCCGATTTTGGGTAACACAGACGCCGTTCGGTGGCATTTCTTTATTTGTGACCAGGTAATAATAAACTATGTAGAGCTATAAATCTATTGGTTGCTTTGAAAATTCTCTATACGGTCTAGCTCAAACGAAACAAACAGATTTGTCGATTCACTAAGTTCGGATGATCGAAGGCAATGAAATAACCATCAACCATAAGAACGAAGGAAATCTAAGTAATTTCTTTATATGTAGACTTATTACGCTATACAATTTTAACATGCCGACGGCGTGTGAAATATTTGTTGCGCTTGAGCAGTACTCTTATTCGAAATTAACAAATAAATAATTACATATAATTAAATAATTACAAATCTGTCGTATTTTATTTCAACATAGCATTTCTATGTGGTGTAAACCATTATTTCAATAAAATGGAAACATTGATTTTAGACATTAATTTCGATTGATGGAAACGTTTTCCAAACAAAAATCCTGTTATAGTAAACCTGTTATATTAAACAGTTATATAGGTTAGTTGTGTACTAAAGTTTTAGCGGACGTTCGATCCGCTTACTGAAAACGTGTACTCAAAAATGTATATGAGTAGTTACATGTATAGTGTGTATAATGTATTGGCTTATTAGAAAATAAACAACGCTTGAAATATAAACTATTAAACATATATTAATAATATTTGTTATAATTGTTTTCTTAATGTTAGCTTAAATAAAATACAATAAAAGTTAGTCGACTAAAAGTAAATGTGGGAGGTTGCCGTAACATGTACATAGCGGCTTTTATTATTTCCGTTAAAGCATTTGTTGTTTGATGCTTTGAAGAGTGTAACGAGTTGCAAAAATTGGAGGATGCTAAACAGGTACAACCACTCAGGATCGTTGTGTATTTAAGAAATTGAATTTAGAAATTAAGGTATTAAAATCATTAAACTAGTATTTTGTTGTTTTCAGTTGCTGGCAGCAAAGAAAAGACACAAAACATTGCAATACATGCGAGTGTAGCCCATTACTATCTACTATCTACTATCCAGTTAGACAATAAGAAACACAAAGTTATGTGAGGTAAACTATGCATTTAACGAAACGTCTTTTTAATATGTATATTGTACCAGAAGTTATAATTATAATAGGAATTATACTGTCATATTCAAAGATGTTCCTAATTGTATAACTCATAATATATAATACCATTAAGCAAATATATAAATTGACTGTATATGTATACAAAACATAAAGTTAAATGCTTCTGGCGAACTTCAGTTGATGTTCCAGTAATAATAGAAATACAATAATGTTAATTGCAGCCCTTGGTGATAAACATATTTGTTTTACTCCATATGTCTACTATGTAGAGCAATGAAGATTCGTATACATAATATGCACTATGCTTTTTCCAATCAGTAAATTCTAAAAACGTTTGGCGTATATAAGATGTATACGTAAACATCGTTCATGTGATGTACATGTAGAAAAACCTCTGCGCATCTCCTCAAAATCGCGCAGTCCCATGTAAAATTAGTATACGTTTAATAAAATATACAAAAGCTTGTCAGAGTGCATCAATCTGTTTTAAGAGCATTTGATACAAACTGCCATCAGGAATTCTTTGTACGTGTGTTTTTTTTATTTCAATAAAAATTGTTTTATTAAACCCTTGTATTAATGGATCATAGCTAATAATTCATGTTTGTAGATTGTCCTATAAATATTAAACACTCGCCCAGCTGTAAAATCCTCGTTTTCTGAATGTGATTCAATTGCGCGGTCATTACGTTACCTTGTTTTTACATAATTTGAAAAGGGGATAAATATCAGGTTTTATATATATATGGGGGGGGGGGGGTCGCATGCGTTTTTTGTTGTAAAGGCGGTTAATACGTAGTAAGGCTAACTGACGTTTTAATAAATTATTCTTTATAGTTACTAGTATTTAAATATTCGTATATGCGTTTTAAGGAAATTTGATCAAACGAGTAAATATACCATGATGACAATATTAAATGATAACAGTGATTGATTAACCTTTAAAAGACTTTCTTACTTCCGTGTTTGCAGATTAATTTTAGATTGACATTTAAAAACACATTTGAAAACATCTAGAACATTCGAGCTATTGATTTAACGAACTGACAGCAATTAAGGCTTTCATAAACTTCTGTTCTCGCGCAGACACGGCAATCGGTTGAGATACCATCTGTTCATCCCAAGTACTTGTGAAAATAGCCAGTTAACATTTCATGGAACATAACGAACGTTTAGAGAGTTGTATCCGTTAAAGGCAAGACACTAATGAAAATGGTTATCGATAAAACTACAAAACACAATATATGTCATTCAATCCGATCACTACGTGCAGTTTCGCACCGAGTACTTTAAAATTTGAACTATTAACAGTAAAATTTCAAATGGCCTTTTCCTGTACACGATAATTTTTAAATAACATCGTTTTAAGTGGTAACTTAATCATGGAGAATTGGCACTTATTTGTTCTTTATACCAGACATTTCTTATTCAGTGGATTCAAATTGATGTACCATGGACTAAATTTCTTTTATACTACACACACAATGGTAGTTGTTATATTTCTTCTGCATGTCTGTATGTGCACAAATAATGGTAAATCTTAGACTAGAAATGAACGCTGTTTTCATAGTTGATGAGTATAACTTGTTTATCAATAGTTATGTAAATACAAAATCTTTTTTACACTTGTATGTTTAATTTTAGTTCCGTAAATAATATATTGGCTGTTATGCTGATATGTATCGGGAATCCTTTGGCACTTCGATTGTATCTAGTCGGTGGGCTAACCAATGAATTAGTAAAAGTGATTCTGGGTGCGTCTTATTTATCAAGCTAATAGTTGATTTATTTAAAATATCTAAATTCATTTCCTCTGGTTTGAATATCATGGATTATTGTTTCAAAATTAAATCATATATCATTATAACCATATCCTTTAACAGTATAATTATATTCTTTATAGTCCATTGTATCAAAAGTTCTAAAATATGTACAGATACATGCACGAAACTGGTTCAAACTCGCACGAAACTGGTTAACGCTCGCATTTATATTGTATTTGTATGCACCAGGTCTTGTTAAAATCAATGATCATTCAGACAATATGTATTGAAATGTTATTGTCCGATGTCCTTGGTAGTGTAATCACCTGACAATGAGCTTTCCAAAACATGCAAAATAATTTCAGCAGATTTGTTTAAGTTTGATCATAAATATACTTCATATTATGGTGAAATGGATACGAAGTGTTTTCTTATATGGTTAACCTTTACTTTTACTGTCACATGTAAGTTACTGAAGTTGCATGCTTTGTAATATCTACACACCCGTGTAATCGATTTGTTTGAAAGAATCCGACATGTACATTGTAATTATGAGAGACAGGTTGCAATAATAAATATAGTTACTTCATAATATTATGGATGATTTTTGAAATAGAAAGAGTGAATATCGAATCATTTTATTTAAAAACCATATGTGAATCGTTGATGTTTTGCATACAGTGTGTAATTAATTAAATGATATTTGAAATCAGCAAACAATGAGAAAGGCTTGTTAAAATTCCCTTTTTGCAAATACACAATATTTTGCATATATATTAAAAACACAATGCAGCCTGCTTTTAACGTGTTATTCATTCAGATGCATGTACATGGGGAAATTATGACGATTGTCCAGAGTGGGGAAGTTGTTCTAAAAGTTGTGGCGGAGGTGAAAGATGCAGGACATGCGAGTCATGCTTCTGGAAAATCGACAAGGAGTTCTGTGAGCCATGCAACAGCCACTGTAGCTATGGTTACCCATTCTCAGAACAAACATGTCAGTGTCCAACTTGGAGGAGCGGAGACTGTTGTGAAGGTTTGCAAGCTATAGTTTGATAAACACAATGAATGTCTAACTGATTGTAGTAGTAAGTTTTGATATCTCTAAGCTGATACGCCAGATATTTAAATTTCGGAACTGCCACAGCTCACAACCAATAGCTTCTAATGTATGAGACACAGCACAATTGGTCTAAAATACACGTAATGGAAATAGTTGTAAAGCCAATTTTGTTATACATAATAGCCAGTACAAAATCTTGAAAGTGTGTGTATACGATCTTTCATATCAGAATACGCAGATGAAAGTGACGATAAAACTTGAAAGCAAACATTAAAACATAAAAATGACCAAGGAAACACTTCAATATGAAACAAGTATACAAGTTCTAGTGTCGACTTTTGGTTCGTGTATTAGTCTTGTGTAACCCTAAACAACTGTCAAATTTATGTTTATACATGTATTTAAGTTTACGCTTGTACAAAAACTATTTGGCGATTAAAAACTAGATTAGTGTGCGTTTCAAAGCAACGTTTGTTCTTAACTTGCTTTCCGTTTTAAATACAAATATATATTAATTAGCTTTGTTTTGTTAATTGTATGTATGTCACTATATCTGTTGTAAGATTGCACATACACGCATTAACACTTTTTCCTGCAATCTATTGTACGTGACGTTTTTATAACGCGAAAGAACCCTGTACAAACTGTTAGACATAAAACATATTCAATATTCCACTTTACTGTAAATATGCCCAATGATATTCGTAATGCGTCAAATAAGTAACCGATCTATTTCTGTCCTTCATTTTCAATTCATTTCATTTTCAGTATGCAGACATATAGGCATCGAACATTGCAAACACGATAAAGAAGACTGTGGTGGTTCTCCCGACAGTATTCAATGTACAGAATGTGAAGACCCCTACTATTCTGGCGGTTACAGTCAAGGGTGTAAAGGTATTCATCTATCGACAAATAGTGTGCGACGTAAAGGTATTCATCTATCGACAAATAGTGTGCGAGGTACGGTGGTAGACTTTACTTAAACAATGTGCATATGTTGTCATGGTTTTGTAACATTACAACATAAGTCGCAAAATATTTACAAATAAATTTGCAGAATGAATTCGTATTCATTCTTGATTACACCTATACTTTACATGTTTTTGTTAGTATAATATTAGATACCTCCTTGTTCGATTAAGGATAAAGCATTTAACATTTGTTGGGCAAAACTTGGAGGTTTCTTTTAGTCATCTATGCAATGAGACGGTTCTTGCACTTTGCTCTTTGTTTTTGACCATCCTTAATGCATGTATCTTTGGTGTCACAATTTTATTTACTGTACATGACTTAGCATAGCGCGTTTCTATCACGTAATACCATTAATAGTGCAATAGGAAACCAAAATGTCGTTGACATAGTCCCTTAAAACTAATATTTGAACACACTGACATGAGTTGAATAAAAGACACTAGATGTATACACGTAGTAATTACCTGTCAAATATTATTGTACATAAGGCGCTTATATCACTGCTTTTCGTGGTATGCCTCTAACCGAGACTGCTTAACCTTTTTTCAGTTAATTACATTGGCTGTTAATATGTTTGAAATACTCCTGGTTTTTAATTCTCTGTCATGGAACTACGATAACAATGTTTAATACTTTTTTGTCTATACCTCTTAGTTGTTCATAATTGATATAAATATTTCAATAACTTTTTTATTGGGGTAAATGAATGTTTTAGGCTGCAGAGTTAAAAATGTCAAATAAATGGATAAATCGGTAGTTGGAGAATTTCTTTCGGTATCCTGACTTTACTAAGTCGTCCTTTTTAATTTGTTACACACTTAGACATGTTTAGTGCACTCATGTTTGTAAACTGATCTACAAAGCACTTGCTTCCTTTTAAAAAGATTTCAATTGCTGTAAAATGGCATGTAATTTATCTTTAATAAATTCTTAATATTATATATTTAATATAATATTACATATACCAATGCACACGTTAAGGCTTTCCATTAATTCTTGACTTGTATTCATGAAAGCATATTATCAATCGTACCCTTGTTCAATAAGATTTAAGGCGTTTTTCGATAATCAATATTTTCGGACACAGATGATAGTTTAATTCATCAAATAATTCAGTTTATGTATTACGTTTCGTTAGTCACTCAGTATCGATGTTTTGAATGACTATTTAAAATCGACGTAAAATCAGGAAATGATTTAGCGTATTTATTTTTTCTCTATTTGGCAGGTTGTTCAATTGGTATTTTGTAAACGAATCACTATATAATTGGGGGTTACAATAGTGCCGTGTCGTGAAACATATCAAATGTATAAATATGTTTAACATCACTTAAATGATTTTGAGGATTATATCAATAACTACGATAACTGCGAATGTTAAACCTTACATTTAAAAGTGTTTAGTTATTGAGTTAAAATGTGATATATATGCATTTATTTCCTAACCCTGTTATTGCTTGATGGGTCTTTTGCGGTTGCCCCGTCTCCAGATGTAACTGGTTTCCATGGGAACCGTGGTCGGAATGCTCTTAAACATGTGGTGGCGGTTCGCACTACAGGCGTAGGCATTTTTGGCTGCAAGGCAAGTTTAGCCAGTGATATCGATGCTTGTTTATGTATTGCAACAAAGAATCCATTAGCTCGGAATTCCATGATAACGGACCATGTAACCAGTGGTGTTATAACGATGGTACCGTCAGTTCATATGGCTATGGCTGCCTCTGTCAAGACATATGCCACGGATATGTTGCGAGAATTGTATGTTATTTATATTTATTGTACATGCTTAATAATTATAAACAAATATTCACTGCATTATATTTATATTATATAAGAGTAGAGATTCTAAAAGACCCATGGTAGTACGTTTTAGGGATTACGTGGATACGGAGACAATTATGGAAAATGTATATAAACTGAAAGGGAGCCCATTTGGAATTGATAGGCAGTACCCTAAAGAGATATCAAAAGCACGATCAAGTCTGTATAAATCTAAAGAAGCAAGAAATGCTAGAATGAATAGGCACAAAGTGCAAATTAAATATCCAGCCAGACTCTGTGTTAATGGCAGAACAATTATAGACATGTTCCCCGAATGGTTTCATGTACAAGGCCATGACAGATTAGTAATGGTAAACACTGACAAAAATGAACATAAAATACCTCAAAACACAGGCAAAGAAGAAAGAGTGTACTCGACAGATACAGTGATAGATGATGAGGTAAGCACGGCTATCAGTGGAAGTGAAAGTGAGAGCGAAATATTTGAAGAATCAAACTGTCCGGAAAATCCACCCGAATTACTATATACCGAGAATGTAAACAAAACCATAACATGCGACATAGAACGAACTGAACTGAAAACAAGTGAAAACATACCTCGGCTGTGCACGGAACGTAAACTCCAACAGGAACCGACGTACGCAGAAACTGTCTCTATCACAAACACAGATAAAAACACCAAAAAACAGATGATTCCGAACTCCAGAAAGGTAAACACGACAAGCGATGCAAATCCCCCAATCAAAAGTGCCGTTGCAGCGAATTCTAAAAATAGATCTACTGTGAAAGCAAGCGTGGGATCCCATGAAATTGACAGCGCAAAGGCAAAGGCAACGAGGCAGAACACGACTCGAAAATAGGGCAGCAGTGAGGTGTCACGAGAGGTCAAGTTTTGTGTTTTGAACATCCAAGGACTGAAAGGGAAATCCTACAATAAATTAGACACATTTGAAATTCAACAGTTATTTAGTACAAACGATATTTTGTTATTTACTGAAACTTGGGGAAATGATAGTTTGTTATATGATGTCGACAGTTTTAATTATTTTGTTTTAAATAGAAAAAACAAAACATTAGGCGCTAGGAGGGACAGCGGTGGGGTAATAGCATATGTACATGAACGTTTACTTAATTATGTTGAATGTGTGAAATGCATTGATGATGGTATAATGTGGCTTAAATTGAAAGGTAACTTATTTGGTTTACAGAATGAAGTTTTTCTCTGTTTGATATATAATGTTCCTCAAGGTAGTAGTAGAGAAATCTTAAATGATGCAAATATCTTTGATTTATTAACAAATGATATGATTTATTTCGAACAGGAGTATGGTAATGATTGTAACTTTATACTATGCGGGGATTTAAATGCACGGGTGGGGATTAAGCCAGATTATGCAGAATATGAGAATAAACATATTTTAAACATGTTGCCAGATGATTATGTAATGGATGATGTAATTGAGAGAAACAGTCAAGATAAAACAGTAAATGAATATGGTAAAATATTACTAGATTTTTGTATATCGACAGGTTTAAAGATAGTAAATGGCCGCTGTGGTACAGATAAAGGCATTGGTAAATTCACATGTGTAAACTCACAAGGGTGTAGCGTTGTCGATTATGTTTTGTGCAAAGCCGATCTTCTTAAACAGTTTAAAACATTTGACATTTACGACCCTAATATTGTGTCCGATCATTGTGTTATTTCGTTTAGTTTAAGTATGTACACATTGGATAATTCTGTTGATGGCAACAATAAAGGGGATCCTGTTAAATTGTTATACAAATATAAATGGGATGATAGTAAAAAAGATTTGTATATGAATGTATTAAGCTCGGAAGAAAATACTACACATTTTGAATTTCTTTGTGAAAACATTCTTGTGGCAATTTCACATGAGGATTTAGACTTAAATGTTAAAGCTTTTACAGATATATTAGATGGGGTATGTAAGCCAATATTTAAACAAAATTTACATAGTAATTTTTGTTATAAAAATTATAATAAGGATGCTGTATACTTTGACCATGAGTGTAAAAATCTGAAGAATTCTTATTATACTTCTCTTAATTATTACAGAAATAACCCTTGCGATGAAACAAGGAGGGACCTGGTGGCAGCTAGATCAAATTATAAAAAATGCGTTAGAAATAAAAAATGTGACTATGATAAATTACAAACACATAAACTAGAATTAGCCAGAAAAAATAATGCCAAGTTATATTGGAAAATGTTAAAAGGATCGGTTATGTGCAATTCTAGTTCTTTGGCATCAGATGATTTTTTAAATTATTTTAAATCTGTAAATGATCCCGATTCTGTGTTTTTTCAACCAGATGAAGACATTTTATATTTTAATGAGAGATATCTAGGAGGAGAATTAAACATTATGTTTGAAGAATTGAATAATATCATTACCACACATGAAATAAAAAAATGTTGTAAAAAACTAAAAAATGGTAAATCGGGTGGGCCAGATAATTTTCTTAACGAATTTTTTAAGTATGGATGTGAGATAGACATGTTCGCGACAGCTCTTTGCACGTTATTTAATAAATTTTTTGATATGGGTTACTTTCCAGAAACATGGTCAGAGGGTTATGTGGTCCCATTGCATAAGAAAGGTGATATTAATAATACGAATAACTACAGGGGTATTACTTTACTGAGTACATTAGGCAAATTATTTACGAAAGTTTTAAATGACCGTCTAACGATTTGGGCGGAAAAGTATAATGTTTACATTGAGGCTCAGGCAGGATTTAGACAAAACATGGGCACAATAGATAATATTTTTGTATTGCATAATGTAATAAGTCATTTATTAAATAAGAAAAAGAAACTGTACGTAGCATTTATAGATTTTACAAAAGCATTTGACTACATAGTTAGAGATATTATGTGGTATAAACTGATTAAATTAGGTATTAGAGGGAAAATATTAAACATAATTCGTTCAATGTATAGTATTGCTAAGTCAAGGGTAAAATATGACAATGAGGTTAGCGATAGCTTTACATGCTTGTTAGGGGTACGTCAGGGCGAATCATTGTCTCCTTTTTTATTTGCGATGTATTTGAATGACATTGAGGAATATTTGCTGACAAATAATTATGACGGAATAAATTTAGACACTTTAAAATTATTCATAATGTTATATGCTGACGATATTGTTTTGTTTTCAGAAAGTGAAATTGGTTTACAGAAAGGGTTAGATTTGTTAAAACAATACTGTGATCGATGGAAATTAAAGGTTAATACACAAAAAACTAAAGTCATGGTTTTTAAAAAAGGAGGAAGACTAAGACGAAATTTGAGATTCCTATATGATAACAACGTTTTAGAAATTGTTGATAAATTTACATATTTGGGGTTTGTCTTTTCCTCAGGGGGCTCATTTTCCAAAACGTTTGATAGTCTGTGTGGACAATCTTTGAAAGCTATTTTTAAATTAAGACAATATTTGTCGAAATTTTATAACATCACAATACAACACAGGTTAGAAATGTTTGATAAATTAATTTACCCTGTTTTAAGTTATGGCTCCGAAATATGGGGATTACAGAGCAATATAAAGATAGAGCGAATACATTTAAATTATTGCAAAGAATTATTAGGAGTCCGAAGGCAAACACAGAATAATTTTATATATGGAGAACTCGGTAGAACATCTTTATCTGTCAGACATAGCATTAATGTAATTAGATATTGGTTAAAGATAGTAAACACACGTGATATAAAATATGTAAAGCTTGTTTATGATATTATGTCCCGGGAATTAGAAACATACCCCAATAACAGATCTTGGGTCTACATGGTTAAAAGCCTATTAGGTAATTGTGGTTTTAACGATGTGTGGCTGAATCAAGGGGTAGGGGATGTAGACATATTTTTGAAAATTTTTAAAATAAGAGTTACAGATATGTTTATACAAAATTGGAAAACCGAATTGAGTGAATCAACTAGAGCAAAAACATACATATTAATATCCGATTTTAAATTTCAATTCTATTTAAGTGATGTAAATATTCTAAAGTATAGAATGGCACTCTCTAGATTAAGAGTCTCTGCACATAGACTTAAAGTTGAAACGGGTAGATGGCAAAAACCAATAGCTATTCCTTATGAAGAAAGAAAATGTCCTTTATGCAATGTTTTAGAAGATGAATACCACTTTGTTATGGAATGCACATTATATACTGATGTAAGAAAAGCTTACTTAAAACCATTTTATTACGTAAGACCAAATATGTTAAAGTTTATAGATTTACTGACCTCTCAAAATAGTAATATTGTTAAAAATTTAGCTATGTTTATTTATAAAGCATGGGAAATAAGAAATACTTATAATACATATTACGATTAGGATAGGATTTTTGGTATATATTTATGCATATGTATGTATACAAATACATACCACCTCTCGCTGTATATTGTCTTATCTAAAATACCCAATATTTTAAAATGTACCGATTTAATTTTGATGTTTATCCTTTGAATGACCAGTGACTTTGTTTTATGTATATTGTATTGACATTTCATGTATACTCATGGGCTTATTGCCTACTGTATTATCTAATAAACTTAATTAATTTCAAAATGATGCATGTAAATAAAAAAAGCGATCGATGCATCATTATTTCGTTTGCTTTTATTGCACCTGGTACATAATGCCAGATGAACTATTTGGATCACTAATGACTCTTCCGCGCCCGGTAACAATTGCCAATAGACGGGATAACATTTTCGTTGGATCACCATGGAACTTAGGTATAAATGTGTCCTGCGGGAGACCTCGGTAAGTTGTATCATGTTGTGTTATATACTATGCCACATTTACAGTGCACTGATTACTCAAGGTATGGTGTTGTATCACAATTAATACGTATTTTATTATTGTATGCTGACTGCATATGTATTCCAGTTAAAACAATTGGAAATGATATAAACCTCAACTTGCTCGGAGGAACCGTGTATTGTCCCTCCAATTCTTTACTCATTGGATTATATAATGTTGTTGTACTTCCCGTTATGTGTTTTCAGTATGTCCGGACATCATCCAGTGTAAGCACAGAAGCTGTACAGCTGCCGACAACACTGTGTGCAAGGAATGCAATGAAAACAATGCGATATTCAAGAGATGGAACGGCGATAAGGAATGTCAACGTAAGATGCATTACATGTTATATTATTTCAACATTAAAATGAAATCATATAAGTATTATAGGCAAGTGTTTTAGATATCCATTTAAAAAATCATTTTTAAAACCTTATTTTATTTAGAAATTTATTTTTTTCTGTGATTGACTGAATGGTGACATAAGTGCATTATAATGTTTTATTGTATACTCTACGCCAAACTAGTGCTTTCATATAAATATCAATTGATAATGAACAGTTTTAATTTCCATGTGTGTAAATATCCTTCGTTTAGGTATGTGCGCTTGGAACAATCACTACTGCTGGCCTGGAACATGCAGCACCACCGGACTGACAATGGATTGTCAATGTGCGGATGGGTTTTATAAAAGGTCTGCTGTGGATTACAGTTCGGGCAATTCTGGAGAAACAACCTGTCAACCCAACAAACCTCCTAATATATTAACATGCGACACCGTAGCGGTCGGACCAAACGGGGAAAAGAAACGAGCTATGAGCACCACTGGCGTTACTGCATGTGAACACCTGGCAGATATGTACGGCAATTACCAACCAAGTATTATGGCATTTACGATGGCTTCAGAATTTACAGTACAATTTGCACTTAACAAACCAGCTTTCATCGCAGAAGAATTATTTGGTATTAGCGATACTGCAATCAATATTAAGGTCCAAACTGTGACAGGTAATTTATTTTATGCATATATAGTACTACCCTATATTAAATTACTAATATATTCTGGCAATTACCACTAATCAGTTATTCAGTTATTTAGCTGTTTTAGCTTGTCATCATTATGTTGTGTGTAATATATTCATTTTGTAATCGTAATCTCGTTTTAGGGTCGTATCTAGATAAATCAACGCATGCACAGTTAGTTGATACATCATCTAGCACCAGTGTGAGACGAACACAACACGACGCGGATAATATAACCGTCAGCCAATCAAAATATAATCTGCAAAACGGAGAAGCGTAAGAAGTGTTCAATTATTTCAAATACGTATAAACATAAAGTATGTTTTATTGAATTTACATTTCAAGCCGAAACAAATGTTATTTTGTATTATACAAAATTATTGCTTCCGTATTTCTCCCGTATCTTGTTAAGGGCTTTACATATTGCTTAGATTTTATACTTTATTTCGATTGCAGACTTTGTTTGGAGTTTGAAGCCAAAGGAGGTGGCTTTTTGAAAAGCATTGATACAAGAGCCTCAACTCACACCCCATCTGGACCTGTTCCGTACACAAAGGTCACAAAACAAAGGAAAGTATGTTACAGATACGACGTAGAACCTGCGGAACATTGCTCGAATTTGGGGACTTGCTCTTCCGACCCATTAACTGTTCAGAACCGAGTTACACGATCCAAATCGTCGACTGTTCAATTCAACGGTTGGACGGACCCAGTTCCAAGTGGAGGACCAAGTTATTCCGCTTCGTCTATTGAAAGTTACCAGATAACTGTTAACGAAGTGCCTCCTTCCAATGGAACCTTGAAAGTTGATTATACTAAGAACACGTATTCAAGAAAAGAGAATTCGACTGTGCGTGCAATGGAACTGAATCTAACTTCTGATTCTCCGCGCCTGTATTGTATAACGCTAGAGGTAAAAGATGTTGCAGACAACGTTCGCCAAAGTAGAAGGTTTATGCTATACGACAACACAAGCTTCATTGAAACATGGAACGACAATCCATTCCGATTTGATTCACTTGGCAAACACATCACAATGCTATTTGTCTTAACTGGAAAGAATATTTCATAAACATGTTCTATTTGCGAAATGAACTTCTAAATCCAATTGAGCCAGAGCCTCATGGCCAAATTATCGGCATATATGAACAAACAACTGGTCTTCTGCCCGTTGGTGGTACACCGAATGTACATGGAATAATAAAATATTATGTATCCTGGAAATTAAACAATGGAGACTTTACGACAGAACAACTTGTACCAAACTTTCAGAATCAAAGATTCTGTATCAATTTAAATGTTTCTGATGGACAGGCCTATACATTCAACATTCGTCCAGTAGACATCGTGAACAACACCTTCAATGATGATAGAATCGTTTACATTGATAGATCGCAACCGCATATCAACGGAATTTGGTTAAAAAAAGACGGGTATGAGATATTGTATGTTCATAACAGCACCGACCTGTCTAAGATGCAGATGACATTCGACGCATTGGACCCACACAGCGGTCTGCAAAATATCAAGTGGCAGTTTGGAATCGTCGATACGACAACTGTGTTAACAAGTGGTCATTTGTATGTAGGCCAAATTGAAAACGTAAGTTGAAATTCATCCGAAATGTTGTATTTTATTCAAGGCATTATGTGCTTGATATATTAAATTATGGTAGCGAAACAAATCCTTTCAAAGTATGACAGCACAGGTGTGCACTGGTTAATTTTCTATATTTAAATTTTATATGTGCGGTTACTTTATTTCAGGCAACTTGTCCAACTGACACTGTGGATTGTTATTGTCCAGACATAGGAATGTGTGAATTCTTCAACTACTCAATCCCGCTCAATAAGCTCGTTGTTGAAGATAAGCATACAGGGAACCACAATAGGAACTACTTCTTCACAATAACAGTAACTAACAACGCCTTGCTGACAACGACAGAACACATTGGCATACTTGTTGACGATTCCCCGCCTGAAAAAGGAGTAGTCTATGAAGGTAGACTATTGGACCAAAGTGGAGACTATATCGAATTTTTGATAATATGCATTACATTGCTAATATAGAAATTAATGGTACAAGTATATAGCTCAACTTACACATGATACGCGATGTTCAAACAAACATACAACATATATGTATTTATTGTTATGGTAATAATTATGTTCAGCTTGATATCAAACGTTCTTAGCAAGTCCAATAACGATCAATCAAAATATAATAATGAGTACATTAACTGTTTTGGGACTACACTGAAAGCCCTGTATGAACATTTGCCAGTATATATCTGTGTTTACAATGTTTTAATAGGTCCTGTGGATTACAAAGATATCGATTACACAAGTGAAGATTCCTTTGTTGTACACTGGCATGGATTCATCGACCATGAAAGTGGAATCAAACTCTACAGACTAGGGCTCGCAGCCAGATGCTTAAGCAAAGATGAGCTATACAACTTTACCGAAGTCACTGAGATTATGGTATACAAAGAACTTACTGAGACATCCATTCGTCTCCCTGCAAACTTCACAGGAAAACGCTTTGTGACAGTCATTGCTCTAAACCATGCTATGGAATCATCAAACCCAGTTTGCTCGGATGGTATCACAAGAGATATCTCAGTCCCTCGTATTCGCAACTTAACACTAGAGCATGCGGCATGGACCGAGAGCGTAATCTGCCAACATGGAATACCTTATTTATTGCAGTCGAATCTTCAGAAAGTTCCCATGTATAACTCAACAGCTTGTTTAAGAACCTGTAGTTCAACAACGGAAAACATGGTAGCTGACTACCTACCTACTTATGTAAAGGGAAGCAAAGACGAGGATATTTCGGATTTCCTTTGTCAACAACTGTCTTTGTACACTAACGAAACGGTTGTCTACATGCCCAACGACCATATAGTTCTTCAATGGGAGGTCGAGGAATCGGATAGTCAAGTTGATGACTTTTATGTTGGGCTTGGCCTTGATGCGACAGAAAAGGACTCACCAAGTTTGGTTGACTATATTTCTTCGGACAGAAAACCATACTTTAAACACCGACACGAAGGGATTGGATCAGATGAACTATTTTATGTCTTCATCAAAACAGTCAACAAGGCAGGATTGTCGAACATCGCAACTTTGGGTCCCATCTTAATCGACCAAACACCACCACTGTATAAATATATTCCACGAATTGCTATTGATGTTAACAATGTCGTGTTTGCATGGGAATCAGACACCTTTTATGACAATGAACAGACTGCACAAATAAACCAACTTGTATTTCAATTTGGTAAGTACTTTTCTAAATACATTATGCGCTCGTTGTATCGCTATGGTAGTGAATACAGTTTAATCTCGAATTCATTGACACTAAAAATCCATCAAATATGTTTCAGGTCACGACGGACAAGTAACAAGTCCGCTTCTTGAATGGAGATTAGAGGATTCAGTACCTTGTTACCCTCATACTGGAGGCTGCTTTCAGTATCCTCTCACCCGTCTCCAGAAACATGACACAGGCGACGGTATACAGTTCTATCTCATCGTACACATATACAACAATGCCGGGCACTTTACGTCGATCAGAACTGAAACATTCCAATTGCCTTCGCGGTATCCACCAGGACACGGAATTGTGTTGGATTTGGACCCAGAGATGAGGAACACGTCAACAGACATTGACGTCCATTTTACGGAACACTTTATGTGTGCTGAATGGATGGGATTTAAACATCATGAAAATGTTTCTCTGGAAGTAGGCATAGGATTAGATCGCACTTCAGCAGATGTTACTCCATTCCAGAGTATTTCAGACATTAACAAAATTTGCCTTAATTCAAGTTCACTTGTTAACAACCATGTTTACTTTTTCCTGGTAAGGGCAAGCTGCAGCGGAGGTTCTACAACTTCCGTGTCTAACGGAGTCCGAATATATAGTGAACAATCCCTGAAAAATCAACTGGAAATAAACATTGGCCAAAACTGCTTCTCCAATAATGTTTTGGCGATAAACGTTTCAATTGGAAATGAAAGCACGTTAGTGCATCTTCCATTTTCACTGAGCATAGGGCAGAGATATGTTTTGTTCGCCGAAGACAGTGAATGGAAAAAAGTCCTGAGCATTAACATAAGTGATGCTATGGTCCAAATCGAAGGTGATTATTATTATCTGATACCGTTTAGCGAGAAACCTACTCTTCATGTGAAACACAACATTTCCAATGGAAACATCTTATGTTTGAAAATAAGTAAATGCTCTGGTGAGACTATCCTTCCGATCAACAATAAACTGAATATTAGTTGGGCCTTTCATAGTAAGGAAACTGTTGAAGATATTTTATTTTCTGTTGCAATAATTGAAGATGTTTCTTCTAACGGCTCGACCGTACAAAACATGTTCGTGGCATCTCAACCACCCGTTGATTCATTTCGTATTACGTTCCATGATACAAGTTTTGAAGATCAAACACGCTATATGGCAAGCATACAGATGTGCACCAATGTAAGATGCCTCAGTCCAATTCACTCAAGAACATTTACAGTTGAATTCGAAGCCCCAGGTGTTTCGTTTTTACAAACAGAGTTAAATGTTCCAAATGTTGTAGAGTGTGTTAATGTTAAAGCTTCGTGGGAAATAATAGGATCGAACGAAAACGTTGCCTTCTACCAATGGTCTTTAAGCCATGATAATATTGGTGGCCAACTGCTGTCTGTCTGGGAGAATGTGTTGCCCAAGGAAACGCCTATGCAAGTATGTTCACTGTATGCAGTCATTTTATTGAGACTATCTCTATACAAAGAAATTCAAACAATGTTTTAATGCTTTTTTCTTACAATAGTTCCACAATAGCATACATTGTACATGACGTTTACAGGTTGAGAGATGCGTCCTTCTGTCAGCCCATGGGCATCTGACATCTTTTTTCTGCGTCCGGGTATTTTCCATGAGCGGTTTAGAAAAGACCACGTGCCAACAGCTGTATAGAGCTAAGAGTGGGTCCTATTCCACAACTGCAGTCTACGATTTTGACTCGTCGTCGGACAGTTGGGTCGTTATCAAAAAGGTAATTAATGTTTTAGCTACAAATATGTTGTTGTTTGTTGTAATCACCATTACTAAAACGGAAAATGAAAACATTAATATGTTTGGGTTGAAATTTGCAGATTCTATCCAGTTCTGACATTGGTCAGCTTTATACCCTTCTTCACGATTCGGAACTGAACATAGGTAATGCCAATTCCACAGTTGCCGGTGCTCTGATGTACGGAACTGAGCGTTTGGTTACTTGGTATCTTATGAAGTTGCAGTACGTGCCACAAACGTGTGATTCAGACATTAACTGTGTTGCGAAATACGAAACTGCGAGTGGCTATATAGAATTTGACAAGAAGGATTTATTTCCAAATGAATTATACTTTATATGTGCGTATTCGAATTTCACTGCAATAGAACGCGAAATGTTCACTGAAACTCTAGACGAAATATCGTCATGCAGCAATGGTTTCATATTGGACAGTAATCCACCCATGAAAGGTCAGGTGTATGTCCACAATCACAAAGGATTTATTACAAATCCACAACACGTCATAGTATCATGGACTGGATTTGATGACAACATCGATGCCACCTTATTTGGATACCCTGGGAAACTGCATTACTTCTCTATTCAAATAGGCAAGAACAAAATGCCTGTTTGTATTTATCGTAAATGTTTTGTATTGTTTCATATCTTAGTGTCGTATACAACAATATGTGTTTATATGAATGTTAACAAAGTCATATGAATTTATTTTTATTTTCAAAGTATTTGTATTCCACTGTAATTATACAGAGAATGCATAAATATTTTGTTTTATGAATGTACATTTGTTCACTTCAGGCACGAAAACCGGTTTTAACAATATAATGGATATTGTGAAAACTGGCATAGAAACAACTGCTGTACTGAAACTGACAGCACCATCTGATGGAAGTCCAGTCTTCTTCACAGTCAATGGTATGACTTTAAAAAAGCATTGTGCACACACGGTTTAAAATACATGAAGTACTTGTATTGGTAACAATTTAGTTAAAATACTTTTAGTTAGCAAATTTTGCATTGCACTTGAATTTGGAAAACTTGTGACCATAAATATCTACCAAAGACGGCTAGCTTTTGTACCAATCAAAATGATTTTTACCAGCAACGGATTACGCCGGTCTTGCCACCAGCTCGGAGTCATTGGAACTGATCATAGATACATCGCCACCTGTGTGTGGCAGTCTGACGATAATAAACAACCTTCAGAGAAATCAATACATTAACCAAGAATTAGCCACTGTTCGTTTCGAAGGATTTTCAGATCCGCACAGTGGGTTAGACTATTTCAATGTTGGTATTGGTACAATCGAAGGGGTGAAAGATATCATGTCGGAAACTAAAGTATACACCGACTACGTAGAATTGAGTCTAGCACAGATGATCGATGGACATCTATATTTTATTATTGTGCAGGTAAGTTGTGTAAATTCATGTTCAGTAATTATGTATTCTTTCCTATTGGTGTGTTAACAATTTCTATAAAAAGTATTTTATTTTTTGACCTGTATGTAAGTTACTACAAATTTATTTGAATGGTATTGTAGCCTGCACAATTAGTATTTAACATGAGCTACCAATTACTATTAAAATATTTATTATATTATTGCCTAGGCGATTAATCGAGCAGGGCTGATTTCTAAAGCAGTATCAAAAAGATTTGTATTGGACCGAACTGCTCCCACCGGAGGACATATTCTTGAAGGCATCAACGGAGCTGGGGTATATTCTATGTTGTCTTATATAAGTATAAGTGATAGTAACTAAATCAATGAACTTGCTACACATTCGTTCAATACGTTCAATTCATATTGTATACAACTTACAAGTATGTGTGTATATGGACATATACTCTGTTTTGAATAACATTTCTGTCTGGACGGCATTAATTTTGTTACTTGCCTTCACATAATTAAAACCAATACTGTATTTTTGGAACCGTCTTATGACTTACAGGACGTCGATTTCCAAAGTGATATCTACGTTATCAACGCCTACTGGAAAGACTTTTATGACCCAGAGAGCGGCCTAGCTTTCTTTAAAGTTGGTCTAGGGGCCGATTCATACCAAACCGATGTAAGGCCACTAACAGATGTTGGAATGATGACAGGTAATTAAAGTTGTATCTGCTAAATATGCCACGCGGGTTATTTATTTAAAGTTTAGGGAAGATCTATTAAATATTTCACACTTCAAACATATTACCCCAAATATTCGTACACTTCAATATTTAAATATACATGTTCATATATTGCAGAGGTTTCCTGGAATGGCCCGTTTGTTTCTGGGCAGAAATACTTTGTTACCGTGGAAGCGTGTAACAAAGCAGACCTTTGTGCCAGACGAGTATCTGACGGCATTATTGTCGACAACTCGCCTCCCATACGCGGTCTTGTACACGTGGGTCCCGGAGAAAGCCACAACACATATTTAGGCCATCGGTATATATATATTTTTGTATTTCAGCTTACTAACTTATTTCATTCTATATTTAATTGTTAATTTCCGTTTAATGTTGATGTGAAGAAAAATTAAAAGTGCACTTTTATATCCTCAGATCATCCATAAAAATAAATTGGCAAGGTTTCGAAGATCCTCAATCAGAAATAGATCATTTCGAAGTATGTGTGTCAACCCCTAAAGGCAATTGTGACGTTGTTGTGCGATCAAATCGCCTTCTGCACTCTTCCATTATTATCTCCAATATAATGCTCCCGAGGAATAGTCCGCTTCTGGCAACAGTTTGGGCATTTAATGGAGTCGGCATGAATGCGTCAAAAGCGTCCGATATTTTTATTATTGATGACACACCACCAGCTGTAGTGAAAGCTCCGAAATTCCTACTAACATACACCTCTGCAAAAGGTAAACATTCACAATGGGAAAAATCAATCATGCGTATCGAATGGGAATTTGAAGACGACATAAGCCCGATTGTCCGACATGAGATTGCTTTAAAAACGCATCACGAAGGTCACACACCTGTTGAGCGTCTTGTTTTAGGATCGGAACGCCACGTGACTATCAGTTTAGATGGAAAAAACTGGCTAAATGACGGCGACAAGTACTTTGCAATTGTAACATCGTGTAACGCCGCTGGACTGTGCTCTTCTGATCGTACAAGCGACCTTTTAATTGATTCTACTCCACCGCACCTCGGTGGCTTTAAACCACCTATGATATGGGCGAACTACAATGATTCAAATGGAAATAAAGTATCAAATTTATCCCTGACATGGTATGGGTTCCATGACCAGGAGTCAGGAATCGAAAACTATTACGTTACGGTATCGCGGTCGTACAGTCTGCAAGAACTTTCACATGACGTGATAACTGTTCCCAATACGTATCAACGCGAAAGCGTTCAAACCTCATTCGCACTAACCGAAAACTTATCTCCCGGTGAGTCCATTGTTATGTCGATATGGGCGCAAAACAACGTTGGACTTAATAGTTCAATTGCAAGAGTCACTGTGAACGTTTTATCTGGCACAATAGGCAATGAAATGGGAACATTAGAAATCGAAAAGCATTCATGCGACGTACACTTTTGTAACAAAGACTGCACGTGTGCAGTCATCGGGCGTCCGTGTGTAGAAGTAAGAACCAACGTTACATGCAGTAACATATCTAATACAGAAGCGCAGAATCAAAATTTACCAACATTTAATGTATATGGAGGGCTTTCTCACGAAATTCTAAATATGTCAGCTTCATCAGCATGCCTGAGTGGACATTGGTCAAGAACAAATGGAGGTATTGCCTCAGAAAATATTCATCGCTTTGAATGGAGCATCGGCGTTCACGGACACGCCGTTGGTGAAGGAGTGTACGATCTGAAACTTGAAAACCCGTGGACAGATATTGGACTGCGATCCGAATTTATCCATTGTCAACCAACTAATCGTTCACTTTTGCACGAAGAAAAGTATGTTGTTTATATGAAGGCTTGGTATGGCGAAAATACATACACTGTTTTCGAATCGCTTCCTATTATGATAGATCAAACACCACCCAATGTAAGACGTGGTCGTTACATCAGAGAGGGAAACTGTCTTCAAGATTTGGATTTTATCGACTGGACGGAAAATATCCTTTCCTGTTGGGATGGAGTGTTCATAGAACAGCAAAGTCACATAGATCATTTTAGCGTCAGCCTTGGAACTTCACCTCACAGTAAGTAAATGAGCGTATGGTTTGTTTTATTTTAAAAGTGTTAAACAATATTAACATTTGTGTAATAATTGACATTAACCACTGATATCTAAATCGTATCGTGTGTTGTCAAGTTACCTGACCTACCCTAAACATGGACAGACCCTAGAACATTTTCTTGAATTTATTATATTGTTTGTGTTTTATTTACTTTTTTACAAAAATGTAATGTTTTTGGATACATAAGTTTTTGTTTTGATAGCGTCCACATCAAACAATGTTTAATGATCTTACCGACATGTTTTGAATATTGCTGTAGTTTTAGAATATTAAGTTGACCATATACCAAATAAAAAAATAATTAAACTAATAACTCCCTACCCAAAATGTTTGGGGGCATGTGACCTGAAACAAATATTTTTACGCTTTTTATACGACTGTTCAGAACATTTTACATTTATTTCAGATGATGATTTACTTCCCCAAACTTATGTCGGATTGGCAACAAACATAAGTCTCTATAACTTATCCCTCAATCCAGGCACGCGCTATTATTTTACAGTTCTTGCTGTAAATAGTGTTGGACTTCAAAGCGCTTTAGCATCGGATGGATTTATTATTGATACGGACAATCCAATACATGGAGTTGTGTTTAATACATTGCATCACACAAACTCCGCTTTCCAAAAATCAACTACAACCTTTGAAATATCTTGGCATGGATTCCAGGATCATTTTTCTGGAATAAAACACTATCTGGTTGCATTTTCCAAACACAGAAATTACAATGAGTCAAACGTTATCTTTAAAAATGTTGGTTTATCGACCAAATATACGTTTCGGAATCTTAATCTCTTGCACGGTGAGTCTTATATTGGAATCGTGAAAGCTGAAGATGCAGCTGGACATGAAAGTACACCTGTTATCTCCCCAGAACAAACAGTCGATACGACTCCACCAAAAGGGGTTTCCTGTGAATCTTCCAAACAAATACCAATAGATGTTTCTCACACAGTGACTGATGGCGAACTTTCTATTTCTTATAACGTCAACCTCACCAAAGAGTACATGTATGTCATTCGCGGAAGTATCAGAAACGCTACGTATGATTTATACCCTATACTACAAATGGACAGATACAGTTTGCCATTGCCATCACAGAAACGTCATGATGGAGCCTTCGTATATCAGTACACGTTTATATCGCCGTCAACACGGTCGCAAATCATGGCAATTGATTTTGGAACAACGCTTAGCGAGTTCTCTTTGCAGAACGTGGAATTTGAGGAGTGCCAAAAACTACTGGAAAACAACTCAGCTGCTGTTTCTGTAAACCAAATAGGACCATATTCGCTGGCAGTGTCCTTGGGAATAATGGAGTCAGAAAGCGAGTTGAAGAAGGTGAGAAACTCTAATTTCGTATTTTATTGTGTAATTCTATTATGTACTTTGTGTGAAACATATCAAACTGTTTGTATTCTTCAGGTCTCGATCGGAGCTGGTACAACAGAGGGAGGATTTCAGATCAGGTCTCCGTTTGAACTTCACAATCGAAATAACTTCGGGGTTATTATTGCACCTTTTGTGCACGGGACACCAATATATGTTACTGCAATAGCTGAAAACCATGCCGGCCTCACGTCTGTGTTCAATTCGGGCACAACACTTATAATCGATCACACTCCACCGGTTGTCGGCGAAATCGATGTTACCGTTTCCGTTACAAACGATACTTCTACAACATTGCTTGCAACATGGAAAGCTCGAGACGATGAAACTGGTGTGCAGTACTGCAGTTGTTCAGTTGGTTAGTATATTAGAATGTCAGTGATGTAGTGTGTTTCCTTCATCTGTAATAAAAGTAATGAAATTTAAACTTAATACTCTCAATTCATAAATAAAATAAATGCGCATGAATGTGAACATTAATTCATAAACAGAAGTACACTGACTTATGCATACTGCCTGTAATCGTGAATTTAGCAAGTAGAAATATGTACACTGACTAATGCATACTGCCTTTGATAGCAAATAGAAATATGCTTAGTAAAATTAATTTAGCAACAATTAGGATGTTAGCAAATAAAATGCATCTTAAAAAGAAAATACAACATTGTGATATTTATATCAATTGTGATGTTGATATTCACTAAAGAAACGACTGGTACTATAAAATGAATTAAATTTTATTTAATGAAGACTAAATGAAATATATGAAATTGTGTAGTTTACTGAAACAGTGCACGTGTTCAGAAAACAAGGATTGTATACAATACATCTGCTTAGCATGTTAAACAAAAAAGAAAAAGAATTATTTAGCCGATCGACATGTTTATATAATCTTTATGTAATGCAACAATAATATGATATCCATTCCATCCTTCTTATAGGAACAACACATGTGAGTTATCTTTATTATGTATGCATCGATAATATAATATGTTTCCATACGTTTCATAGGGTCTACACCTTTGTCAGCCGATATTCAGTTGGAAAGAGATTCGGAGGCGTTGCAGTCTTGTCAATCCGACATGCTTGGCCTTGCTCATGGGGACAGAGTCTTTGTTACAGTCAAATGTGTGAACAAAGTCGAACTAGCAACGACGTTAGCATCAAAACCAGTTATCATTTACTTGGATCCGCCCAGCAGCTCGCATGCGTTCGTCCACTTTATGCCCAACAATCAAGAATCGTTTTCATTCATTGACACATTGTCGGGTGAGCCCTCTGTGCAGTCTAATTCAAGCATATTGCAAATGGAATGGGGCAACTTTGAAGATCATTCACAGATAGTATCCTATAGTTACCGTATCCAAAGCAACGGTGACATCGTTGTGGACTGGACCAACGCTGATCTAAAGGACTTGATCATCAATGAGCATCTGAAGCTGAAGTCAGGGCAGACATACACGACCGAAGTAAAAGCAGTCAATGGTGGTGGTTTCGTCAGTTCCAGTGTCCAGTCCCCGTTGATTGCAGCTTCAGAACCGCCAGCGCTTACAGGTGTGATTCTTGTCGAATCCTGCATTGAAATCAATTGTTTCGCTTCTTAGTATTAAACTCCTCCTGTTACTCCTTGGTGTGTTGTTTGACAGCCAAACTGTGTAAACTATTTTTAGTAATATACTTGAATCATAAACATCCTATGTTATAATGCGGATTTTTTGGTTAGAACCATAACATGTTGTATTTACTATAAGCAGCTTTTCGTTTTTCCAGGATACCCAATATCTGCTGTTTCCTCAAATGGCAAATTGAGACTTAATTGGGAGAGTGTCTTCACCACAATCACGGGAGTCCCGCACCACTACAGTCTTGTTGTCGGGTCGCGTGACGGATTCTCTGACATCGAAGACGTCCACTACACCCGCGACCAAGTGTATGATGTCAGCGTTCCGTTATCAACGCTGGTGTCCCCCAATATAAACCAGCTGTACATTAAAGTCACGTGTACATACAGCACGGGATTGTTTTCAGTCTACAGCACATCGTACAAACTGTGAAGATAATATAAAAGTAGGCGAATTACGCATCTACTTCTTTTGCTGGACTGCTATTTTGTTTTTTTTTCACTAGATTATATATTACCTCGTAGAAACTTACACTCTTTTGCATTTGATTATCGTTATATTGTATATTAAATAGTCTTTGTTTGATACAACTCAATATAAATGTAGTTTGGTATATTTTCAATATTGGTACATGTATAGTTCTTAATTTTGGTAAACCGTTTCTTGATAAATAATGATTATTTTGATTATATTTTTATCAGAGTTAAAGGCTCGTAAAATAATCTTTTTATTATGATAATGTATGCATTTACGTATGTTTCATTCCTTTTACATCCATGTAGTAGGAAAACAAATCAGTAAGTTACATGTGTCATCAGCCAATCAAAATGTTTTAAAGTTTTTTATAATTTATGTTCACATTTATGCATATGTATTTTATTTGTGGATTTTTGGTGTTTGCTTTGCTTTATTCGCTGTCTATATTTCTGCTTATCTGTGTGTTTTGACTGTATCAAAATGTATCTGTTTTAATAAATGACCTAATACGTTCCTTAACAGAGATTTTTAATGAAAAAGTTTTTATCGATGAGATAATTGTTCAATATATACGTGATGTTCTTTACATAGTTATAACATGTTTTTTTAAATTCAATAATATCCATTACATAAAGAAAATTGAAGTGATATTTAATGAGTGTCTTTACATAGCCTGATAAACGTGAACAGATCTACATGTCAGTGTCTTTTTCGCCATAATGCTTTTTGTGACAGTATTTGCGTGCTGTGGTTTGTAATAAATAATCAGAAACAAGTTCTTGTTTATCATAAATGTATTATATTCCTATTCAAAGCATGTAGATCCTTTATTCTACCACTAACTAATCGATCAAAAAAGCGCTGCCGTCATCTTGTGTATAGAGCATTTATATTGATGAGAAAAATGCACTACGTTTATACGACAATATAATTATGATAATTGAATGTGAGACGAAAGTTGATGTGTTGATTTATTAAAATGCATCGTTTCGAAGCTTGTTGCACCTTAACATAATTATCAAGCTTTAAGTGAATATCATCCGTAAGACTGGATATTTAGGATTTCCTTGTTCATTAGAGTATTTTTACAATAAAAGCATACACGAGCGTGTTTTCATGGAATATTAAGATTCAGTTTTAATAGACTGATAGGACGCATCATACTTTGAGTACTTTAACATACCTGGGAATGATGAATTCACAAGTTTCTCAACAAACTCTTTCGACACAAAGGTGCAGCTTGTCTGTGACACTGTTGATAACACGTATGCAATGGCAAAGAGTCGTATCATGAAATTATATTATAGTGGATAATATAACCAACTGTTTGGAGTTTAACATTCTTAATTGTGAAAATAAAAAACGTATACGAATATACAAAATTTAATGCGAACTAATTTTAATAGAATGTTTAAACTAACACTATTAGTTATTTAACACTATATCTTGATTCACGTTTGCGTTATATTTCTCGGTTATAATAATATAAATAACATTTTTGAAATAATGTTTAGCCTGAAAATTGAAAGAATTTATTATATTTCATAGACAGGTTTAACAGAATCTTATATACAGATCATAAAATGTACATATGTAATACTGTTACTGCATCAAACATTGACTCGTAATAACAATTAAAAAGTAAATGCAAACATGAATAATTAAAAAAGACCGTACAATAACCACACAATAACGCCTAAATGTGTCACAAAAGCACTGGCTATAAAAATAATATTTCGGTGTACATGTAATACAAATAATCGTGTTTATATATGTAGAAAAATATTGTTTTCTTGCTTCATGACACGAAAGTAAATCATTTCCAGGATTCCGTACATTTCATGATTCACAGTTAAAGATCCCATATATGAAATATATTACAAACAATTAAAATAACCAAAGTACGACGAATATCGCTATTCGACATGTGATGCTGAGACAGTATATATGATAGTGTCATTTTTATTTGTATTGGATAATATACATAATAAATCTATAGTAAGGAACGTTCGTAGACCAGTTCATACAAGCACTTTATTTATGTTTTATGTATTTACACAAAATTAGATATCAAGCTGCAAGCACTCTTGGCAGTTATAAATGCGCATTCCGAATGTAGCCGTGTGTTTGTTTTGACATTAAAGTAATATGTGTACATATAATACTACTCTTTACTGATACCGACACGAACAATAATATACTTCATGAATAAACCAGAGTGCAGATATCCCTCCGCTAAATCGAGGTTAGCAATTAGAATAGGAACCCATCATGCATTGTTTGAATTCCGTCGTCATGAAATCTCGGATGGAATCCACAATAGGCCAAATCGGACCAGAAACACAAGTGTTATTTTGCGTTTTTCAAGGAAAATTCAAAATTTGCCTTTTTCCAACACAGAGACTTCATGTTTTATCCCATCTGTACCAATCATTCAGTTTGTGTGTGACAGTATGGCGCAAAAATCATGAACAACGATGTTATATTTTAATTTTATTATTTTTATTTTTACATTTTATAACCTTTGTTCAAATCTTTCACACAAAAAAGTGATATCTCCATCTTCAGCAATACTGAGTGGAACCATCATGGACTTCTTTGTAATTAAGACATAACAGCTTTACTAGAGACTAATATTAGTTCTACAAATTCTGTTCTATTGAACAATGTATTTATTTATATGTGCATGTGTGTTATTTAATGATAGTATTTGGTCACTGAAACCTATCAATGAATCGGATCACTTGTTCAAGTTAAAAGAAAGGGATTTGAAATTTGTTTACAAAGAAAACTCATGCATATAAATATATATATATGTCTTCAATTAATTGATGAATTCCAAATCTTAATCTATTAATAAATTATTGCCCATTAGTCATTGATTAATCGACGAAATTATTAATCGGCACAACACTACGCAGTATAGCTTACAACGTATGTAAATTCGAATAAAATATGCCCATCTGCTAGGCCCTACGTGAGAAGCCCTCGAGAAGGCCTGTCGTTCAGTCTTCCAAGATTCACGAGTGAAAAGTATATATCTTTATTTTACAACAACCTAGCATTCTCAATTAACACAATTAATTCATCCGTGAATATAAAAGTATGTCCATTGGAATTGCCTATCCAAATCCATGACTGGCTTTCATCGCAATTTTAATTTCGGTTTTAAATATTTAATGTCAATAACGTCGCCATGCTGATCGGATTTATATGCAAAATAATGTTAAATCGTACCACATATGTGGGTTTGAGAATGAATAGTGAATGCCTTATCAGTAATAATGAAGTGTGAAACCCGGGCTTATTGCATCTGCGTAAAATGTCGTCCCGATTAACCTGTACTGTCCGCACAGGTTACTCCGGGACGACACTTTCCGCTTGTATGATATTTTCTGTTTCAATGTTTCAATAAAGTCTCTTCTAAACATAAATCAATTGTAGGTTAATCCAGGACGTCACTTGACGCAGATGCATTAAGGCCTTGTTTCTCACGACTAACCTCATATATAATTCAAGTTACGTAAATCAATTTGGCTTCGCTGTGCATCTTCGACATTTTCCGAGTCAATTATACAAGTATTTAGTTTCAGGTGTATTTATAAAGAAAAACAATAGACAGGAAACCAGACATATTGATAGCAAATGGCAAGATACAGTAATGCATCGTTGTTTAAAATAGTTCCCATAGAATCATGTTATTTCGCAGTGTCTGAATATCGCGCGTTTTGGAAAAACTTCTAAGCGTGGTACTTAAGTTCAAGCAGGTTTTTTTTTATTTTAATGTAATATTTAGTAATCATGCGAAATCGAAACCATATGCTTCCTGTTCTTTTCGCAACTAGCAAATAACCTTTAATATAAATATGCGCTTACAATAAAATTTTTAATTTTCCAAAGGATAAACGATTACAAAAGCGTTAAATCGGACAAGTTTAAAGACAAAAACACAAAAATGTACTAGAAAGATCTCCGTGTGTCATATAAAACTAAATAAATGAATGACATAGTTAGGACGCTAGGTCATCAATTCGCGCTACGTTCGTACGCGTAATACGCGAAAATGGGACCAATGCGAAATAATAACGAGTTTACATGGGAAAGCTATGAACCATATTTGGAGAATGATATGTTTCACTTAAATAAGAACATGAATAATATAATATGAGTCATATAATATTCAAAGGAATCGGTGTACTTATAAAAAAAAAACGTTTATACACAGACAACGAACGCCTTAATTACGTGTTGCACACACCTTCCAAAGTATTAGGATGAAAAGTTGCGGAAAATTATTAACCTATTTTTAAATAAAACATTAATCATGACACATAGTTTTGTTGTCAGGATCGCTTTCTAAATACAATGAGGTTTAGATTTTACTCGTATAAAGCTATGAATATAATTATGTTTGCAAATCAAACAACTCATGACTTGATTTAGTTGTTCCTGAAAATTGCACATTCCTATATCAGCTTGTTTACAGTAACCACATTTACTTTATGTATCGGCGAATTGAATGGATCAAATATGTTCACCGTTTAAGAGTATGTTTCTGTACTGCAACTGTGCTTGTAAAGTGCAATTTACTTAACAGAAATTTTACATTTGCCATAATTAGTATCGCCAATTAGATATGGCGTTGTTGTTTTCACGGTATTGCCATTTGTGAACATTTTAATTGAAATACCAGTACTTTGGTCATATATTATTTGTATTACTGACAAACAAGAATGATTAATAATATGATTCATAACATACGTACATGTATGTTTTAAAACGAGTGTTGAGCTTTCGTTACAAACCGAGTTAAATGTGGGTCAGCGAAACTGACCGTGTTTGGCTTTTCCTTTTCTGCAGATGGGAGTTGATGCCTCTGTGAACACATACATGCAAGGAAGTATTTACACAAACTTGAAACTTTGGAAACTTGTATCGCAGCATCTTATAAATATAGTATTTCTTTGCATTTAGTAAATATACGAATGTTACCACTATCAAACACTGCGATGGCATATCTTCATCACTATTAAACACCTAACACTTAATATACTAACTGGGTAATCATAGTGAGTTCTTACTTGTTCTAACATTACAATATGTCAAATTAAATGCAAATGTGGAATGTTTATTGATCAAAACATAACATATTGTAAACACGATCAATGTACTTGTAGACATACCAGTCCTTGTTTAAAAAGCAATTTTACGGAACGTGTATTTGCTTCAGTCTTATTCTGCTCTTGCACAGTCATGCACGGTGTAGCATTCTTTTATTTATAGTTGTATTAAGGTTGGTATGTATTGATGAATGTTTATGTAAATTCTGAAATGAAACTGTATCGGCAAAATGCTACAGTTATTTAATTCACCATTGGATTTATCATAAACACTATACACAAATTTATTATCGGTAAACACACTGGGTTATATTTATTACACCTGTTTGATCTATTACACGATATCATATTTGATTGATTCATATAATGCCAAAACTCAACTTAAACTCTCTGGATTTACCTCCGGTAAAGACTGGTCGTGGTATTTTGACAAAATGTCACGTCATTAATGCTGTATTTCCGACCTGTGCAAATTTAAACATGAACTTAAGATTCTTAAATAACTACGACAATGTTATTTGTATTTCTTTTCACGTACATCGTTTTATGTTCATGTTCGCGTTTACCGATCATCTATTTAATGTTTTGCTGTATGGTGACCATTTTTATATCAATTTTGTTTTCGATCCGTACACTCCTACACATTCAAGCGGTATCATGTGCGTGTGTATAGAATAATACACGGTACTGTTTGTACACTGAGTATGTGAAGGTTTACTATTTGTGCAAAAACATTAACAACTACTCTATTGGAAACATGCATATAAATCACTAATAGCACTGTTTGATCTTTTGATAATGGCCTGCCTTGTCTGACGTTTACTCAGCCATTGTCTGATATTTATTCACCGTTTTACAATAGTGTAACAACGTTTCTAAGTTGTCGATTCAACACATGTGTCTGCATGTGATACTGTTGACAAAGTCTTAACTATAAAAAATATGCGTTCTAAGCGTCTGCGAACAACTTCGAATGCGGAATACGGCATTATTCACTACAGCATTGAAAACAGCCAATTTCACCTGGTTGAAATTATTATGAAAAGTGTTCATAATGGGAAATATACCACAAATATTAATTGAATACAAAAACTGTCCTTCGATTATGTTCTTTCGTTAAACAGCTTGGCAACTAAAGAGTCAAGGAGTTATCCTTATAGAAGTAATGTGCAAACTGTGCACATATACTTGTCTGAAACTAAGAGACACATTTAGAGACCAAGGGAGCAACTATGGGCTATTTTGTGACACCGGTTAATAAAGTTAATGTTCATGTTAACATTGTTTACATTTTTTTTGTTCCAATGCGTTGTTATATGCAACACCATTAAAATATACGAGTATAAGCATTAAAATGTTTAATATTTCTATACCCACTTATTCGTAAAAGTTCGATATATTGCTGCAGTTTGCACATCAAACATTTAAAACCCCAATTCTTTTATTGACCGTTCCAAGTCGTTGACGCCGGTTCTGATCATTTTATTTTGATGTTATGTAGTGCGTACTGTACTTTGTTGTTTATGCAACTGGTCACTTGCCTTACATAAAGGACCCGAGCATGTTTATAAGTGTCCCTCTCTTGCGGATTGTTCTTAGGTTTTACTTGTCATATATTAAATGATACCATTTCTTTTCTAAATGCAATGGTTATTCGGAAACTGTAGAATGCATAAATTCATTAGTTATGTTGGACACAATCACATAGTAAACCAATAATGAGGATTATATTTTATCTTGTACGTCCCTTTTCTAAGTTTCCACTGGTGTAAGAAAGCACAAATGATTCGATAAACATATGAACACAATTTAATATAATTTGAAACAACATTAATTATATATATAATCGTGTCAGTGGATCTAGTAAATGTTAAGGGTATGTGCCATAATTTTTATTTTATCTGGCGGTTAATTTACCATGGACTACTAATATGAACTGCCTTCGCTAATATTTATTAATTACCTGAGTACGGTAACATGGCCTGTACCCGGATAATCCTAACGCAGAGCAGCGACCCTAACGCAGTGCCAAAATGGCGGATATTTTTCTTATGTAAACGTATGTTTTAGTTGCAATAACCGTCGCCATTAATCTAATAAGTATTAAATTCAATATACCTAATGTTACTTCTAGCAATTATTGGGTTGTAAGATGGAATGCTGAGGAACAAGTCCAAACGTCCAATTAAAATATTTATAAAAAAAAGTCTGAAAAAATACTAAGAAGCTTTAAATTGCCATATTTTTTCTTTGTTTGGAAGCAAACATATACTGCATAAAAAACCTTTTTACGCTGTGTTGTTATCCCATCGGATATGGACACAATACTCGTTCGAATGTGCGGACTGCGAGACAATTGATAAAAAAATACGTTTCTAGTTGATAATAATCGAACGCAATGTATACTAAAAACGGATAAAAACCAAAGCAACGTAAAAAATCTGAAGAAAAAACAAATAACCGGATAATATCCAATATAAATGAATGAAAATACATGTATGCTGAACGACTATAATGGACCTCTATATATTTCTATTTTCATTCCAATCGTATTGTATAATTTGTTCGTTCACCGGTGACAATTTTTAAAGAGTATTTACATATTAAACTTAACCATAAAAACCTGTGTTGAAAATCGCGAGCTTTTGCTGGACGTATTCCGTATATAGTTGGAAGTATGGGAAAACAATCAATTAGTATTATTATCTGAGTTTGAGTATTTTTTATATCTACATTATAAGCATAGGCATACAATTTACCTAGAAGAATATATTATTCTGCATGGTATCCATAATTTAATGTAGTCATGAATACCCATTTTATTGTCATAACATCAATACCTTAATTTTTGCATTGTTACTTTGAACATTATTTTATATATAGATTGAAGGTGAGCGTCCACATTTTAATATATCTAAGGCAAAATGGTTCAATGCCCGATCATACAATAACGTGCAATAAAGTGCAGTCGTTATAAATAAATATAAATAAAAACCATTTACATGAAGGTCATGTATTTTCATAATCTAAATATGTTTGTTTGATTATTGTAGAATGCTCGCAGATCTTCAGTCGTAATGTTCGAAATGATTATGTTGTGGACCAATACTGACAATAAAAACAAATTTACAGAATGCATTATATCTTCAATGTCGTTTACATCGTGCGATTATGATAGGTTCTCACTATCACGATTTGCGTCACGATTGAAATCGTGGTCTTAATCGTGGACCAATCGTGGTGATCATGTGAGATCTAATCAGATTTTAACAGATCTTGAGGTCAGTCATGGCAATCGCGTTAATCGTGGAACAATTTTGAACGATTCAAAAATTCTCTACGATTCGTACGATCAGCTGCGATCCATTGTCAATCGGGATCATCGTATCAGATCTTATTGCATCGTAACAAAGCGCGACAAATCGTATCAAACCGTGAATCCGAATCGTGGTGATCGAAATCAATCATACACAAGAACAAACACCACGTTATGTTAAGATGCGTTGCCATCTCAAGAAACAACGAAGTCAATAGTCACTCGGGCTGTATTTATATCATTCGGGTCCAGTCGATGCTCCAATAGTGATATCCATCGATCATGATCGATCACGATCGTGAAAGACATCGTGACCACAATCGTATCCTATCGTAACGGAGCGCACTGATTCGTGATAGGCATATCGGCACTTATCTGTATGTACTAGAACGTCCTAATTCGGGGACCCGTTCGTGATGATCGTGTTAGATCGGGGACTCGACCGAAACAGTCCCAAATGAACGTATGTAAGTGTATCTGAACTGGAGATAAGACCGTAAAAGATCGTGACACCTGGAATTGACAAATCGTGACCAGATCACTACAGAGCGCAAAACATCGTATCAAAACGTATGGATATCCAAGCCTGAAATCTTAAAGAAATACCACGATCAGCTACGAGTGGTCAATCGCGGCGTTCGTGACGGATCGCACGATAGTGGGAACTTAGCATTGGCTTACTTGGATTTGTTATTCAAGGCTGCCTTAATTATTACCATAAGTTGAATAAATGAAATTTGGACAAAAGGCATTATATAAGACGTGATTTATTTCGCCAAACAGACTTAGAGCTAAAGTTTAGCAATTGGTCAGAAAAATGTAACCACGGTTATAATTTTATGACGATTGCCATATTTTATAACTGTTGGTATAAATTATTACTGCAGTTATATTTGTAAATGTAACTGCCGTTACAAATTTATTACTACAGTCATAAAGTTGTAACTGCGGTTACAATTTATAACAGCAGTCACATCTATATTCAGCTGCCGTGCATAAGTTTACAGTCAGTTTAAATTGTGTTGAAAATAATATATATTTTCTGTTAACAAACACACTGATCCTCTGCAATTTAAATCGGTTTATTTACCTGTATCGATCAGTTCATGTTTATCAAGGTTCTCATTTGCATTTGTACCGACTGTAGTTCGTCCTGTTTAAATATTGTTAAAAGGAATGACCGTGTTTATAAAAAAAAACTGGCGAATGCCAGTCGAGGCAGATTTTACAGGATATCTCAGGTTAAATAAAAAGAGACATTGTGATTTGTATTGAGGGCACATCAACACGTCTTAAAGTCCAATTCATCCTCTGGACATCATTACATTATTTTGAAATGAAACCTTGGTTGCAAATTATATGGATGTTAAGTAGCCTGACTCCAATAAACTCTGAATGCCCGGTCAATTGGGCATCATTTGATCCATGTGATGAATGGGAAACGTGGTCAAGTTGGAGCTCTTGCAGTCAAACTTGTGGTGGTAGAAAAACACGATCGACACAGTTGTGTTGTTTAAGACTTAGAAGCAGCTTTTGCGCCGACGAATGTCGAAACGTGGCTAATTATTACAAGGATGATACCACGGATTGTGCCCGTTGCTTCAATGGAGGCTCGTTTTATGAGGATCATTGTGTATGTCCGAATATTAACTACGGTTCTTGCTGTCAATCAGGTAAAACATATATGTGCAAGCCAACGCCTTGAATTACAACTTGATATAATTTTTTAGACCTCTAGTCCGAACATAACGACATTAATACATAATAGCATAGTATATAAATGCAGATATCGTTTATAGAAAAACAATCGGCGTCTATGAGGTTTCAACGCGTGTTTGATATTTGAATATGTGTACGCTAAGTAAACTGAAGAGTAACTTCTGGGAAAACAAAGGTAAGGTATACTTTGTTCAACGTCGCAATTGATTTGTCTGGGGAAATATGCGAAATAATGCAATGTACACCCTTTTTTTACTGTTTTGAAGTAAACAAAATTACGTAAAAAAAATCGTCAATTAACATATACATCATAGACAATAAATTAATTTGATAACTATTCAAAATAAAGCCCCATAAATATTGAAATCATGTATATATAAAATATATGTTGCAAATTACACAAATAATAATAAAAAAATTGTATAAACTCATCTTTTTTCAATGAGAATGTTTATATGATTATAATCATACAATTGGAAACATCATGTTTGGTACACCGTTATATATAGTGCGAAATTATTAAAATGACACTCATTAATCTTTGTGACAAAGCGTAAGTGTGTGTTCGGGTGTTTGTATTGTTTTGGACGAGTTTCTGTTCTAGGAATTTTAGTTGATATAGATTTGAATTCGGGAAAGCGAGAGTGATATTTACTGGTCGTGTGGTATAAGTGCTTGCGCTTCACGCCATCGGACCGAGTTCAATGCCGTCTGACAGTGACCTTTTTTCTAATGTTTGAGTTAATTTTAAAATATGCAGATTATGATATATTAATTAGAAAATGTCGAATATTTTATTGTGTTACTGTTATGTTTGAATTATTTTTATAGTACAGTTTCCAATGTGTCAATTACAATCACACTCTCAGTGGAAAAATCGTGAAAAAGTAAGTACTAACCCGCAACAAAATGTTTAGAAAACAAATAATTAAATGTCGATACCGAGACTCGAACTAAAACTTTTCTTTAATTGGAATCTTATAAGAATAAACGAATGGTTAAGCGTCTATGTCAACTAAAGAAATCGTTATTGACCGACTGAATGTGGGTCAGCAAACAATGTTTTGCTTTTCCATTTTCTGCTGATGAGAGTTGACGCCTGTGTGTACCTGTACAAACGAGGGTGATTGTACACAAACATCTCATTATTTGAACGAAAACCAAGTAGAAAAACACCTTCGATATTTGGTTTCACACGTTTTTGCAATGTATGTTTTGTTTTTACATTTCATTTCTTTGCATTTAGTAATCGTAAAATTATACCAATATCAAACATATTTTCTACTGGATGCAATGACATATTTTCATGTATGTTAAAAAAACTAACATTTCATATTGATCAAAATGTTTCATATTTATAAGCACGATCAATGTACATGTAGACATTCCAGTCCTGGTTCAAAAATCAACATTACATCATTGTTCGAGAACTAACATGGCCACACGCGTTTATGCTTTAGTCAAATGCCTTTCTTGCACAGAAATGCACAGTGTAGCATACTACTTTTTGTTGTATTTTGTGATTAATGTTTGTTTTAATAAAAAAATAAGTATGTATCTGAAAAATGCTACAGTTATGCAATTCAACAATGACTTTACCATAAACACTATACCCAAATTTTACAAATAATCCATTTATACACTGGGTTACATTTATTACATTTTTTTGATCAGTTAAATGATATCAACGTTGAAGGATACATTTAATGTCAAACACTGCATTCCCGTTCGGTGCCCCTAATGTGACAGCACAAACTAAATTTTGTGTGTTTATTTACGTTAATACGAAATGTTTTTCGGAGAATCGCTATACTATTTCGTAATGGTTAATGTTATTTCCAAAAAACGTAATAATATTTCGTAAATACGAAATGCTATTGTTTATTAACACAATAATATTACGTTAAAACATAATATTATATGGTAATGACGAAATGCATTTCGTTAAAGCGTAATATTAATTCGTATTTACGAAATAATTTTTCGTTTTAACGAAATAGTATTACCTTTATACGATTATTGCGTTTAACGAATTAATAATATTTTAACGAATTAATAACATTTTAACGAAATAAAATTACATTTAACCAAATAATAATGATAGGTTTTAAAGGGACCTATTCATAGATAGACCAATTGACAGTTTTTCAACTTTGTGTTACCGATTCCAAAAACAAAACACAAACAGTGTATACAAGGGAGGAAAAAAACACAACGGACCAAGAAATAAACTGTAAAAACCGTTTCATGTATGAGTAATCATTACTTGAAATTGATAAAATTATAAAGCGTTTGCAACGCTAAACGATGGAATAATTTGGAGTGTTTCTGTTGTTTCCGTTGAAACTGTTGACATCACGTGAAACACTTACATGAAGTTAATAATTCAGGGTGAAATACAAAAGTCGGAATGGCCGAATGGTTATAGCGGCGATAGCCTTTTAATACGCAGGTCCCGCGTTCGAACCCCTGTGCGACCAATTTTTTTTTTTTTTTTTTTTTTCTTAATACTTTTCTTATTATTATACTTAAATTCTTAGTTCCGATGCTTAAATCTGTCAAGTTAATACATTTAATGGCATACTTAAAAAATGCGAAAATCTGTGAACAGTCCCTTTAACGAAATAATTTGTATTTACGAAAAAATGAAATACACTCTGTATTTACGAAATAAACAAAAATAATTATGTTTGTTAATAAATGTGTATGATCTTCCTTTAAGGCCACCGTAGTCTCGCGATTATTTAAATGAGCATTGAACGTTAGATACAATCGCTTAAAGTCGAATTATCTAAAACAAGTATCCCTTTTGTTATGACCATTGATGTTAAATTATTTGTGGTATTGTAGATCCAGTAGGCATATTTGTTTCTTAATGTAATGAATATGTCATCTACGAAAACGGATTATAGCGTGTATTTACTGGTTCAAACTAGTTTTCTGTATTGATAAGCACCCAGCGTTAACCGCACTTGGTGTTTTATCATCGATGTGTTAACAGGACGTAAAGTATTTGAAATTCATTGAGGCGTTGAAAAGATCTATCCACGTAATAATGTAAACGTTATTATTTACAAACTTGCCAATATTTTATGTTTGCTTGTGATATGGCATACAATCGGTGCAGTATTCAAGTGAATAACAGTATCCAGTGAAAGGACACATTATATAATGTACAATGTCATGAACGTTTCAACAAATGCCATTTTTATGCTAAATTATAACAAATAAATATAAGTTATCAACATATCAAATCACACTTCGTTATTCCATTTTGCGAAAATTATCTGGTGCGTAAAAAGCAAACATATCGGCATTTCGTAATACACGATTCTAAGAATTATGTTGTTTGACTGAGGTTACGAACAAACATTTATTGGAATTTTCGCTATTTAACTACATAATCTAAAATAAAAATATATGTGTTTAATGATTGTATGGTGGTGTAAGTAATATTTGTATCTTCTCCACTAGAATGTAGGAAACGTGCAGATGAAACCTTAGTACCACTTGCTGTAGTTTTTACAATGACCTGTCAGGTACTCAGCCATTCTCCAATATCTGTTCATCACTGGAGTTATAACATCGATCACCTTCGTTTAGCATTGCAACCATAACGCTATTAGTGATTTTTATTTGTTCCCGCATCAACAGCTGCATGGTTTAGCATTGATATGTATTTACCCCCCATGGATATATGTTCTAAACGACCGAAGACGTACCGTGAATACGAATATTTTCTCACAAATATATCAATTATACTTCGAAAATAAAAGTCAGGGAATTGTCATTATATAGGTAATGTCAAACTTTGTACATATTTTTGTCGGAAACTAAGTGACAAATTTCAAACGCAGAGGATAGTCCATGTGCGGTTTTTTTGCACTCCTGTTTGTGATGTTATTGTTCATGATAACATTGTATTCATTTGTGTCAATTCAATGTAGATATGCAATTATAAAAAATGTTTCTATACCCGACTATTCGAACGTTTGGTACATAGAGAATATCTGTTGATTTCGGTATAAGCTCGTTTTTTTTTTCCATGAGTGGTTATTTATAATGATATTTTCACAAGTGGTGAGGCTACCAGTGCAAATATCCATTAACTATGATCACGAGTGAATAAAAAAACGATCTTACACCGAAATCAATCCGTTATTTAAAATGCAGTCGCTTTAAAGAATTAATAATACCATTTATTTTCTAAATGTAATTGTTATTCGAAAACTGTTACTATGTGCGAAACAAACATATAGTGGAACAATAGTAACGTTTACATAGAGTTAATAAAACATGTGTATCCTCTTCATTTCAGTTTTTATTGGCGGAAGAAACACAACTTACCAGATTAAACTGTGCAACAAATATAAGTTGAAACAACATAATTTCTATATTTAATTGTGAACATAGTAAGTTTTTAAGGTGCTTGTCTTCCTAGTCTAGTCCATCTGGTTATTAACTTTCCTTTGAATTCTATTTACAACTGCCTTTATTAATAGTTAATCATAATCTCAGTATGCAAAGATACTTCCTATTAAAATATCGTTAAAACGAATCTCCGTATTAATAAATAATGCCTGCCGATGCTGCATTGGTAGGATAAAACCAGACATGTAAAATGAAACATTGTTATCTATGTTCAGTGCACATGAAGCTTTCTTGCTCATTCTCTGCATTATTTACAAATAAAATAGCTAAAAAATGAAACATTGGTTCCAAATATTATGGATGCTTACTAGCCCTACTCTTCATACTCTGAATGCGCAGGTGATAAAATATTTAAATGGCTAACGTGGGACAATTGATGTCCTTGCTCAAGATGTGGCGATACACAAGCACGGTCAAGGTTTCTTATGCTGCAGAGGTGCGTTGAGTTACGTGTTTTGCCCTGAAAAATGGCCGTCTCTTCAAGATGTATACATGGTTGATTCCAGAGATTGTGATATAGAATGCTTCAATGGAGGATCGTTTTCATTGGATCATTGTATTTGTCCGGATACATACTATGGGTCATATTGTCAATCAGGTAAAATATATGTTTTAAACACCGAATCCGCTTCACACAACACTTTTTTCATATTTCAAAAGTCATTTATATTTGCAATACAGTTTCAAAACAGCGTTTTCAATGACATGTTGTGCTTTGAATGCATTGTTGACGTTGGTTACATATTCTGAAAATGTATTGTCCACAAACATTGGTAAACATTCAGTTTTGTCGGTCATTCCTGCAGTGTTGCAATTATGCATCTGTATGCATTGTTGTATTATTCGATGGAAAGTTTGACAGCTTTGAAGAATAGTGTGTTTTGCTTGTTTGACGTAATAACACTTTGTAGAAAACAGACAGGACTATTATATATCATAGTCTGAACGTATTCACTGGCAGATTGTCTTCTTAAAGATGGCTTGTATGTATGTTTAAAGATTCATAATGACTGGACAAATACTTCTGAAGTTATTGTCTGCATAATGCTTAGTTTAACTATGTTTTTATTAAAGAAGATGCATAATTCAAGTACGATAAAAGCAAATATGCCGAAAAGCGAACATAACCTTCCTTTTACACTAACACATCCATAAAGTTTCCTAATGATCTCATACAAACTCAAATTATGGTCTGCACAAACTAAGGGGACGCCGCCAAACCCGCCATAAGTAGCCCCTATATGTCGACCAAAAAACTACCGTACATTATTTTGTCTATAACAACAAATGTGGCGCACTTCAACAATACCAATACCATTAAGCAAATATCTTAACAAGTGTTTTCAATTTTAAACCAGATTAAAATATGTATCTTTGTTTAAATTGCAGATACTAGTTCGTGTATTCAAACCTATTCTATGTAGTACTCATATTATTTCTTCAGTACATTGCCTAATTTCAAACGTTGAAACTAACAAAATTAAACTAACTTATTCAACTTATTTAAGTTGGCTGTTTTTAATTTTATATAAAATTTTATGGTTATATTGATAATTGCTATTTTATATTAAACTGGATGCGACACCATGTTTCAAAAATATCATATTGACATATGTTTCTACTTTAATATGTTTGTTCTAATTGTGATAATGCACTGACAGTGTATAAATAATTAGACACTTTATACTGTGAGTTTTCCAAAGATATATATTTACTGTTATTAAACAATTTGGAATTTTTTGATGATTGAACTGTTAAATGACTTTGTTTCTTTATATCAAGTTTATTTACTTTTATTCATGCACATTATGTTCGTACATGATAACATGCAGGACTTACTACTGCGAGACTATATGCTTTAATAGAGCCATCATAATCAATAAATACTTAACTAATAATTGATTAATAACAAAAAGTACCGACTATGTCAAAGAAACTGGGTATCGTTTTATTAACAGGTTGTATCATAATCCTGTTAGTCCTGGACTTAAGGTCGAACTTGCGACTAGCGTATACCCTGTCCATGCTATTGATTCAAAGGTCAAATATAAGAAAGAACTTTTTGTAGAATGCATAATTTTGGAAGGATTTAAAATTCATAGATTGGAATGATAGTAATATGAAAGTGTGTCAACTGCAAAAAAAACAAACACCAGATATGTTGATGAAATGTCAAGGACACTCTTCAATGTCAAAATATTTGTCCATGGCATATACATGTAATCTACCTTTGTTCTGACTTTTCGTTGCTTTTTGCACACACGCGTACGTTTCGGGGACATACGCCACAACGTGTGACAAGCCCTGTTCGTTTTGAAAAAAATGGCGATTATTATTCTAAATCACGATTATTGTATTATGTGGAATAAACTAAAAGCGCATTTGCTTACTTGTGAGTCGGAAGTTTGAACTATGCTTAGTTTAGTTAATACGTATTTTCATTTTAGCTAACATGTGTCGAAGGCCTATTGCTTAATGGGACATGTTTGAGTCCGTTCTCTGGGTAGAACATGTACTTGGTTTCTTAAGAAAGATTATTTAAACACTCCCCGAGAAGTGATCGAACACGATCGCAAGGCAGACAATATATCAATCACTATGTTTAGCATAAAATATATTTCATGGAAGTAGTAGAGAAAGGTTTTGTTACAAACTACATTTTATATAATTTTATCCGGCATTGAATTTGAAAGGGTTTTAAAAAAAAACAAGTTAAACTGTTTTGTATGTTGAGAGATTAATTGAAGATTTTGCGATCAAGCAGATTAAATAATACTACCGTATTTCTCTCTCCTGGCGATGTCTCTGGAGTTTCATTATTCCAATGTTGAGTAATAACCAGGTGATTGTATTGAATATTTTACCGAGTAAAAGAAGATGCCCGGTTTAAATTGTGAAATGGAAGAGAAGGTCTTCAACTTACTTCAGTTGAGGATGTTCGAGTTTAATAGATCGCGTTATTTGTACGCCATCTCTATTTAACTGTATTGATCAGTTTGAACTACTTGATCCTTGATTACCATCAGAGCAGTGTGTAGAATAATTTCACATTGCTGCTTGCACAAGTGTTTCTTCTTTCAGTGATAGTGTTAACAATGACACATTATTATTCAATCGTTTAACAATATAAGTAACACTATTCATATTACGAAAGGTCCGAAATGTTGAATCATTGGTAATGTTTAAAACTTAGTGTTGATTCATAAATAACAATGTTTGTTTACCTTTATTTAGGACAACAATAAAAACTCAAATATAAACTTATTATTACCACAATAAGGTTAAGGTATGATATAATGAAGATTTTCGATCAGCTAAATCAGCGTTTTATAAACGATAAAATCAGATGAATAAATAATATTTTGGCAATCAAAGCCAGAAGTACATATACAGGGTTAGTTCGAAAATATAAATATCACGATGATACAGAAAAGACATCTGTAGCACTATTGATACAATAGGCAGAATTGTTTGCAGATGTAATAAATGTAGCATTGTATGAATACCGATAATAACCTGTATTCTCTGGTTCAGGCTAGTTGTATGCATTCATAAGCAGCCAGTGTGATCCTCACTTGGCGTTTGACCATCGATTTGTTAAGAGGAAGTAAACTCTGTGTCATTCATGTAGGCGTTGAAACGCAGTATTATTCCAATAAATATAAATACAAATTCTCATCTAATCATTAACTGACATTTGCAGTATTTATACTACATGTCATGAAATTCAGTTTTTATGATGATTTTCCGTTCTTTGCAAAGAAGTTAAACAACAGTAACTGAAATTTTGAAATCGCAATTTACAAGGCCATTATATGGAAACTTTCGTCGCTAGTGCTTATAATAATGAAACCCAGTTTCAATCCCAATAACATCTCAGATATTACATTTGGATATCATTATATATGTCTATAGAGTGCGCTGTTTAGAAACTGTTAAATCGTTCACCTTCTACCAGTCACAGCGCAATCAATATGTTTGTTCTTTTTTTATTTAACCAAAAACAATGTTTGCATGTGGTAACATTGTCCCATTTAACCAAAACGGGTAAATGGCATACTGTTTACAAATGTGGAGTGCAAATGAACTGATAACAAATAGTTTATATAAATGTTAATTAGTTCCATCCATTGTTAAATTTCATTCTTGCGGCCGTTTGCAATCGTTTAATGCCCAACAGAAGGTAAATTGCAATATTTGCAATGTTTTGTATGAAACTAAGAGACACATTTTAATCATGAGGTGAACGCCCATGTGCAATTTGGCCTTCCTGTTACTGCATTTGAACATAATGTTCATGTGTGCCATTGCATTTTAGATGCGTTGCACCATTTAAATATACCATATAAGTATGCAAATAGTAAACTGACCGAATATAAATGAATGTTTAATAATAAATAATGCAATCGCTTGACGTGCAAAGTACAAATTAACATCTTTGGTAAGAAGTACTATTTTTAAAAGTATTCTCAATTTCTAAATGCAATAATTATTAATGTAGATTGCTCCAAGTTATTCGGTCATTATATGTGCAATAAATAATAGTGGACCAATTATTGTCATACACATATTTGAAAAACGTTAAAACAAACCAAGTATGTGTAGATTCTGTCTAACGTCGCTTTTCTCCAGTTGCACTGGAGCAATAACCATTAAGTAGCGTATTTAAATATTTTATCTGAAACAATATTAATTATACATTTAATTGAGCACTCGGTAAGTTTTACATGTATGGGTCATCATATTTATTATATTTGTCGATAAGTTAACTGACCTGCTAGTTACAACTGCATTCAGTAATATGTAATCATGACCTGAGTATGGCTTAGTGCTTCCTGTTTAAATATTGTATAAGGAATCTTTCTATTTATAAAGAAACTGGTACTAAGTTGAGGCAGATTTTGCAGGATATATAAGATTATTATATCAAGTGAAACATTGAGATTTTTATATAGTGCACAACAAACTGTTTTAATTTCCAGTACATCCACTGAACATCATTATCATTATTTAAAATGAAAATGTGGTTCCAAATAATAATATTATAAATTTAGGTTTAATATAATCATTATCGAGTAGCAATTTGAAAGTGTATAGAGAATCAGCATTTCTTCTTTTCAGAGGAAGGTTGTTCTATTCCAGTATTGTTGATGGTACACATGAATTTGAATATGTGGTTGTACGGGTTGTCACATTTCTAATGTTTGCTCCATTTCGCGAAGGATACGGGTTATTAGCTCCGGCTGTATCAGGCACTATAGATTTAAGGTACGTCGGCGTTAGATTTGCGGTTAGATTTTAAACATGAGAATAAGTTTATGTTTCTGGCACCGCATAGATAATGTTTGCCACCCAACCTCTCTGTATAACTCGTTTATCGAAACAAGTTTGATACAACCCGATACAATTCGCCCAGCTTCAATTTGATTTTGTTCAAAGTCATCTTTTTCAGATGGACATAATTGTCAAATACTACATCAGAATATTCAAGTATAGGTCTTATAAACGAAAGGTATATAACTTCGCAAGCTTTTTTTAATGTGAAGCCGTCTCAAATTGATTAGTTTTTTTTATTACATAATAAACACATGTTCAACATAAATATGAGTACAATACAAATGATATGTTTTATTTTTTAAATGCATCAATTACAGTTTCATGACTTAAAATAAACTCTTCAATATTTACAAAGTTATTCTTCAATGACCAAGCTAATGCTCTTATGAATCATTCAATCAAATTCACTCTGGCGAAGTTGCAGTGTAGCTGTGGCAGAACATGTTATTCGTGCGTGTGGAGGGGCGAACAAGCTGAATGTGAAAATTGTAACGAACATTGCTACAATGGTGGCACTTATTCGGGAGGGGCATGTCAATGTTCAAGCTGGAGGACTGGCAGTTGCTCCGAAAATTAGTTTTAATATTTATAATTACGATGTTAAATGGTCGCAAATCCTCCAATATTCATTGGACCGGGAAATGACAATAAAATGCACATCGAGGCTGGCATGATTGTATTGGTAAATTACACCTTATAACTACATTTATAATTATATATATTTCTTTATATGTTTGTATAGAAGTTTTCTTAAAAACATATTTGTTGATATTTTGAATGACTTTGACACCGATTTCAAACCACGATTTTGAGGTCAATATCCGAAAATGTTGGTAATTTAGCATCTGTTAGCAGTACTGATGACTTATTTACAGTTACCTGTTATGAAACACAACACGCAATACACGTGTATTCCGATCCGGAAAGTTCAGCAGTGGTTTTACGCAGATTCTCTGTTGATCAATAGTTTAACATGGTTGACAGCATATTTTGCGACTAAAAAAGCTATTGCTGTATGCAAAAGTGGTCCAATGTGTGTTATAAAATGTTTGCTTTAAACAAAAAAAAAAAAAAATTTGTTCAAAATACGAATTCGGGGGCTTGAAGGTGAACAAAGGTCAACAAACAAACAAGCACATGTTACGCCATGATATCGTGCTAACGATATGCACAGTCATTTCCTTGCGCATAAAATGACACAGAGCAGACCATGTAAAGGAAATGCAGCATACAATAACATCATTGTAAATCATCATACAACATTTATGCAGTTACTGTCGTTAGTTTATGTATTTGATTGAAACGTATTGCCATGACCAGTACAAGGATTGAAACAGAAAATCATATAATGATAAATGGCGTTAAGACAGTGCACAATGGAAGAACCATGACTGTTAATATCTACAATATCTAACTATTTTTGAAATATGATGATCGCCGTGTTCCGTCTGAACAATTGATTAGTTTTGTGGCTTTTCTTTGCAAAAGTTCAATTCCACATTTTACAGAAAAAGTGTATGTTGTTAGCTTGCAGGCATATCTACATACCTCACTGTGTTTCTGGACAACAACAGTGTGGTGGGTCCCCTGATGGCATCATGTGTACTCATTGTAAGGATTAGTACTATTCTGGGGGATACAAACAAGGTTGCCTAGGTAAACTTTAAAGATATTTACAAGACATTTACCAAACACGTCTTCGGTTTTGCATACCATGCCGAGTTGTTTGAAGTCCTTAATAAACGAATATAAGTTGTGAATAAATAACCTATTAATAAAATATCTATGTATTGTAACGTGTTTGTTGTAATGTTTATGTAAGATACACTTGCGATGCTGATATCAAAATTGTAAATACATATGTCTATACGTAAGTAATAGTATTATGTAAAACCATATATATCTTTATGTGTACGACATACGTTCACCAGTTCCAAATCTGTTATTTTATTGCCCTACACTTTGTCCAAAAACAGTTTCTCTTCTGTATTTGTATATACTCCTTATACAAACCGCTTAACAACGAAGTTGAATATTAAAGGTACCGTGATTGATTTTGGCGCTTGGCAATTTACCACTAAGTATTTTTAAACAAGTTTAAGTATGAAATACGGAATACAATCCATATTATAAAAGTACGAACATATAGATATAATAATCGTATTGAAAAAAAAGAAGGTATTAACTAATTTGTAGCAATGGTATTCATAATATTTATGTTTCAGTCGTAACACATCAAATATGGAAACAAAATATAAAACGGTTTAAATAAGTATAAGAGTTGTATATAGGTTTTATAATCTTTATTTTCAAATATAATCAACAGTTTACTAAAGAATGGGTCCATGTGTATGAAGTTTATATACCGTACTGTGTTTAAATTGTTGGTCTGCCAAATTAAATGACTTGGGATTTACTGTATTAGTGATTCATAGATTTCCTTAATTAGAACATACAATGTATGTATGATTTTGTCTGAGTTTTGTGTGTGTTGTATTCATTGTCCTTAAATTAGATATTATATTTTTCCCGATGTTATTAAAGTCCTATTTTTTTAAGAATGCACATACAATCATGTATTGTCTGGTTCGACATAGTTTGACAGTTTAATACGTAGAGTGTTGTCGAGTATTCAATATTTAACTTCCAAAATATTTCAGTATTTGGCTAAGCCTGTCTCTAGTATTGTCACGTATGGTCATATATGAACAAACACTTTCATACACAAATATAAATGACACATAGTATTGACTGTTTACATTTCTTAGCGATTATTTATATAATTTGCAACAACTGCGGAACTTTGATGTGTTTATTTCCCTTGCGTTACAATAGCATTCCGTTTTCTGAAAAAGTATATTTGCTGATACTGGGAATGAAAACAACGGGATTTTTAGATATGTAAATAGTCTGTATTGTGATAAACTATAACATGGTTGACAATATCTTTCTCTAGTCAGATATGTCAACATATTATGTGTTAATTTATCTATAACATGGTTGACACTCTGTCTTTTTTGATAAAGAAAAAGTCGTTCAATTGTGTTTTATGGGCTATAAAATTGTCAGCGTTACAATGAGTAATAAAGCTCATTTAAAATGTTGTTTTTGATTGTCAAAATAGCGCTCGAGCTCTAACTTCTAAATGCATTGAAGGATTTCAAAATAACTTGGCAAAACTGTTAAACTATAGGAGACGGTGTGTTTGCGTGTAAGAACCGAATGTCTACTTTAAGGGTCAAGGTCATACTTTGAGGTCAAACGTCAAAATCGAGCGCTTCATTATCAAACAACTGCTTGTCCGTCTCTAACTTACCTATGCATAGCAATATTTTGAAATAAATTTACACAAATGTAAAACTAGATACGACGGTGTATCGCCCACAAGAACTAGATGGCTACCATAAAGGTCAAGATCATACTTTGAGATAAAAAGCGCCTTCATGTTGTATTGTTTTTCTGCTTTATAACTTCTGAATGCAAAGAATGTTTTAAATATTACTTCAGAGTACATGATCCATGTTATAGGTCAACGGTCACAATTCAATGTCAAAGATTAAAGGTTAAATATCTGTATTTCTTTCCTCTCCGTAACTTCTAAATACCTGGAGGAATGTTAATATTACTTCAGATTACTATTCTACATAAATATACGATGCGTCGCGCGCAGGTCCCATGCTTATCAGTTAAAGGTCAAGCTCACAATTCAAGATGAAGGTCAAATATGTGTGAACAGTTTTTTACTCTTTTGCAGGTCATTTTTTCAGTCAGTACATTGTTATGTGTCAAAGCAATACAACTGCAATACACCCCATCTGTGTGAAAGCGGTATGTGGGGGTATTACTCATCTTTAGTGATAGCTATAGTTTATACTGTTTATCTGGCGTATCTATATGGCGTATAATCATATTTATATCTACATGTATGCTAAAAATCAAGCAAGGAAACCTAAAGGGACCTGTTGACAAATTGATAATTTTAAACATTTGTCACAGATTCCAAAAATAAAAGTATAGGGTATATAAACGAGGGAAATACACTACGGACATATATATATTATAAATACCGTACGTTGAAATTGATAAAGATATAAAGCGTTTGTAACGCTAAATGATGAAATAATTTGAAATGTTTTCGTTGTTTTCGTAAAAATGGTTGATAATAAGTATATCAAGTCAACAATGGAGTTCCAAATATAGAAACAGCCGAGTGGTTAAGCTTAGCCTTTTGATCCGGAGGTCTGAGGTTCGAATTCCGGTAAAAGCATTTTTTTAATTTTTGTATTTGTATCCTTTTCGTGAACAACTACCGTAAAAGCTCTGTGTTTTAGGACACTAACAAATAATTAAAAATGTTCGTGTCCAAAAATTTGGATACACAAAAATATTCCCAAATTACGGGTGTCCGAAAATGTATAGACACTATGACAATATTGCAATTACGTTCGGATATATCCGGTGTGTAACGTTTTTTGCCGAATATACACGGATCGTATCGATTAATGATTGCGCGTGCTTGTTAAATACCACGTCGAAGAGGATCCCCTTTGTACACCCACTGTATTCGTACCATTTGTTTTCTTTTTTGCTTTATAGTACCGCTGAACTTTTATTTGAATCATATCATGTCACAATAATTAATGCATGTTTTTTTTACTTTTCATACGGGTAAACTTTTATTTGAATCTGAATCTGTCTGAATGATGAATGTATGTTATGTTTGTTATCAATTATTGAAATGAAATAAACGAAATAAATCAGTATCCACTAATTTCATTGCGTTGCGTCGTCTTTCAAGCTTTGATGTAACTGCAATGTCACAGCTTTGCTATCGCGTACCTGAAACGACATTAAACACAAACTGTGAATAAATTTATTGGTAACTTATTAAGACTGGATACGACTCGTTCTTTAATTCAATAATGTACGATATTGCTACTGGTATACCGGTTGTAAGAAACACATGTGCGATGTGTAATCGGATTAACTCTAACAGGTTAAAATACCACTGTCATATAGAATGTGCAAAAATAAAGATTAATTACTTATACAGTGAAAAAAAATAATTATTTTGGCTAAAAAAGAGGGTCTCCGAAAATGTATAGTGTCCAAAAACATAGAGCTTGTACGGTTTATCTGAGCTCTTTAGTTCCGATGCTTAAAAATGTCAAGTTAAGACATGTTATGGCATACTTTAAAATATACTAAAATCTGTGAACAAATCCCTTAATTTAAAGACATTCGCAACAATTGTTTTCCTTTTTTCGAAAGACAGATTTTCTTAAAAGTTTGTACATACATGTCCTAATTGACCGGTAAAGTTTTTCAGCAACTGGGCCCAGTTAAATATGAGGGCATCACTATTCACTGCAAGTAAACTATAATGCATTAAGTATGTATTGTAATCAGAATGGAATTATGGAATATATAAACAATTTTTTAACAATACGGGTTATGTATATGATTATATGTGATTATGTTTATATATATCGTGCCGCACACATACAATTTAATCTCAATGTGCTTGTAACTCATTTCAAGCAATATGTCTTAAGCTACTGTATATTTTGATATGTCTTATAATTTGCCTGCCACCACATTTAAGCTAGTTTGTACAAGCCTTACACTTTGGTTTAAACAGGTTTAAATGGGAATTTTGCCCGCTATTCAGCCGAACTAAATAAACACGGCTTCTTAAAATGCAAATAAGACATCATTTGGTAAAAAGACAAGGAAGTTTAAGTTTGTATTTTACACGCGCGGGTAAAAGCTGTGGATTTAGGAGGGCCGTATGGCTGTATACTTTAATTTAATGAAGAATTACTATTCCAATGTTCTTCCTGTTATACTGACACTGGAATACCATTGGTTTATACACATTCTATAAAAGAAACGCATGAATGAATAGTTAGTGCAAACAGATTTTAATTGTACTTAGTTTAAATCGATCAGTTGTCCACAGTGGTTTAATAAATGTTACATGCTGATAAGCACACTTTACAATTTTTGAATTACAGTTTAATTAAATTACTCCATTGACAAATTAAGATGACAGTTTGGCTATTTCCACATGTATTTTTTCTGCTTTATACCATCACTTCAGTAAAATGTATATGTTATGAGGATGAAAGCAATTGTCAATTGGGATCGTGGACTAGTTGGAGTTCTTGTTCCGCAACTTGTGGCGGTGGAAGACAACTTCGATCGAGAAGGCTTCAGAATAAAAATGGCTGCGTTAGTAATTGTAGTCTTGCTGATAATTTCGATGAAAGTCAAGTTTGTAATACATTTTGCTACAATGGTGGAAACGACACAGGTGAATTATTTGTTTGGTCCGGGAGCTGTGTTTGTCAGGATATAAACTATGGGCCATGCTGCCAATCAGGTAACGAATGGATGTAAATTATATATTATTTTTGGTGTGTATGTTTTAAATGATGTTTTATTCAAGTCATTATTATGGTATTGAATAGAAAATAACTCCACACGTTTTTATGTAAAAGTGAAAGGCTATACTCTTCAGTAGAAACTGTGAGCAATTATTTAAAATATAAATTCATTTAAAATATGAACTTATACAGAAAATATTAGATGAGTGTTGGATAAAGATGAAGTTTATCATGCGAAGACAGATGAGCGCGAGGCTTGCCGAGCGCATAAATATTTCGTGCCGAGCATGATTAACTTTATACAACAGTCACCGAATATTCTATTTATCCTATTATGCTATGCTCATACATCATAAAAACGTCGTAAATATATGTCAAAAATGAAAAAAAATACACTTTGGTTTTCTAGATTTAATACTGTTTTTTTTTGTTTACTACAAACGAAATCATTTGGTATTACGTCACATCGAAATACATAGCGTTCTAAAAATAACGATCGAATAAACGTGTGCTAAAATTGCGATTCGGCTTTAGTGATAGGATAAATAGTGTATACTAGGTAAGTGTAGAATACAGATAAGTTTGTTTAGCGAGGCTTAGACAACCTAAACCATGAGCCTTTCCGATTGGTTTAGGTTTTCGTGCCGAGCAAATACACTTATCTGTATTCATCACTTGTTGGGTATTATATTTGTCCCACCATGTTTTGTCTTTGTTTTGAATTTAACCAGAAGAAAATCACTGAATACCACGACAAACAACAAATGACGTCACAAAAATAAACAAAAAGACGTCATTATAATGCGCTTGTTTGTTGTATTCAACAAGGTGAAATACACCTAAGTTTATCCCACGGAGTGTTATTTCGTCAATGCAGGTGTGCTGATAGGATATAACACGAATTAAACGTATGAATTGCAAAATTACATTAAAGGGTGATGATGGTTGCTCGTTTTAGTCTTCGTGTGTTTCTCAAGATTTTTTTTACATGCATATGTATTCGAATACTTGTATATACCAAAACCCCGCTTTAAGCTCACCTCGATTTTACGACCACCCCGCTAAAGCGGACACTTATTAAAAGACCCGATTGTTTCCTATATATTTCAATGGTCGCAAACCCCGAGTATACTGGCACCCTGCTATCCCGTATTACGACCAATAATTCCAGACCGAAAGTATTAAATAATGCTCAAAATAACCCCGTTATTGAGACCAGTGTCATTTTGGTCGTTTACACTTAACAACATCAATTAACAACATGTGTAGTAAACTGCTAATGCGGTATGAAAGGGGAGTGTAAACAACAATGGTACACATGTTTTGATATGGGATTAACACATCGACTGTGTATCAGATTACGTTAATTGAGACGAGCTGACAAATGGGCTTAGTTAATCAAGTTTTATTTAATTTCCGACTAAATGTAAAGTTCATATTCATAACTATAAGTTACATAATCTGTATTCAATAAAACTTATTTATGTAAAAAAATAATCGGAATTTTCGTTATCTAATAATTATGCATTATTTTCATTAAAACTTAAAATTACACAGATATATTCATGTACTGACTCGGTGATCTGCCGTACCTCGATATTACGACCACCCCGCTATTAAGACCACTTTTATTAAGACCTCCAAGTTGTCGTATTAATTGACTTAAACGCAAAAACGCCAGCAGCGGTAAAACGACTTTTTAGAAGTCAAAGCATTTATGTACCGTTCTTATTTGGGTTGAGCACAATATAGTAGTATGGTGTAAATGAATTTCATATACAAAGGTACTCGATGTCTGTGGAATGATTGTGATAGTTGACAACTGCCAGTGAGCAAATAATTAGATTTGTATGGTGATCCGGATAACCGTCTTGATCCAGGACTCTATGAAAGGATTCTTTATAATTGGGAGATAGGGCAAGGGCGGAAGCCTATCACTGGAAAATTCAATTAACAGGCTATCTATATTGGTGGAGGTCCACACTTTTCCTGTGCCTTCTGTTGTATTTGTATTATATAAATTGTGTATTTGGTCCGTGGTGTTTGCATTTGACTATTAACAGTCCATAAAGATTAATTATGTGCGTCGAAACTCAGTATATTAGCCATCGCTAAATACCAGTTCTGATCATTTATAAAAGCATTTATTGTATATTTTGTGGATCGATAGTCGCTACTAATTTAGTGGCTTTATTGTACAAGTACTTTATCGTCCATTATGTCAAAATGACATGGTGGCGAATAGAGGACATGTGTAAAAAAATTTCAAATAATGTGCTTTATTGCATACATATTAAATCATTACTTAAGTACGTATTAGTTAGCAAAGGTCAAAACTCTTTGAAACCTTAAGGTAAAGATTCATCAAGCGGGACTTCAATTTCAGCAGGGGCATCAAATTCATCAGTGGTTGCAACAACACCTAAAGGAAAGCAACTCTAATATAAGCATGAACATTGGATGGAAAATTCATTTCAGCCAGTGTTTGCTTATTGACCGAGTTGGCGATCAATACAGACGGACAGATGGATGGACGATGTGATTACTATATGGCCACGAAGTTTCCTTCGGCGACATAAAAAATTAAAAAAATTAAATATCAAATGGTTTCGAACACCCAAGTAGCTAGAGAAGCAGATAATTAAATAATTGTTGGACTGCTAAAAGTAATACCATGCTTTAAGTACTTACACAGCATACAATTAATTACAGTACAAATTTACCTTGATATCAAAAGTAACAGTATGGAGATAATTGTAAACTTGTATTTAAACTACCTGATTCAAAGCCACCAGGAATGCCAATAAGCTGTGGCTTATTCCTTATCCCGTCTATAACCAGTTCATCAATGGCATGCATCACCACTGGAGGGCCCCCACCAGTTTCCTTCTTGTCAGATTCTTTCTTTTTGGCTGAAAAGTAAGTATGTTTAAAGCATGTTAGTTATTTATGCTCTTAAGTAAAACATGTTGCCACAAAACTACAGGACACAACGGTATACATTATATATTTTTTAATGATATTTAACAGTCTTTGAAATAATCCACACGCCCGAAGACAATGACAAGAAAAAAACAAACATTTTCAGGCAAGTTAAAATGACCTGACCCCTCTGCATGAAAGGCAAGAAAAATGAAGCAAAATTTAGTTCTTTTGAAATTGAAAAGTTATGCAGTAAAAACATACATTGTCCAGATATTTGTCTCGAACTAAATTATAATTAGCTAACTTATGTTCCATATTACAACATTATCATTTTAAGTGATTAGGTACTTTGTTTAAATTTTATTTCACAATTTCCGACAATTTCATGTTGATTCAGGCAAACTGAAACAGTCTTATCGATTAAATAGTGAAGCATGGACCGGTTCCATCAAATTTTTGCTTGGTCCTTGAAGAATTATAAGATAACTGAACTGATGGTCCATCAATTGAATGTCCTTAGGTCAATAAGAAAATCAAACTTTAAAAAAGACAAATTATCTTACAGACAGTCTTATATTCATGACTTTTTAAAATTATTTCAATAAAAGATTACATCAAAAAACGTGAAGTAAACCTACAACCTATAGTCCATTCGAGTCCTTCTAGCTGGCTTAGTGGACGATGGTCAACTGATTTCAAAATTTATTCGTGAATACTGCTGTACTTGTATGGTTTATGCATGAATTGACAATTCCATCCAAAAATATAGTATGAAAACTAATTCTGACTGTTGTTAATACTAAATAATGCGACCGTAAAATTGTTTGGAAATACATAATGTTTGACATCTAGAAAATACCTCTACACTTCAGCTGGGCATACATATCCTTAATTTGTCTGACAGTTCTTACAGCCTGGGCAACACTGGAACTGAAATAAAGCCAGTATTCAAATTCATTTAATATTGTAATGAAATAATAGTGCTGAATGACCAAAAGAATCTTGAATTCTTTCAAAATAAAGTTTTATGATTTCACCCTTTGAAGAGATGTATTGTCAGCTAGTATGACATTAAATCTACAACTAGAACTCCGCGAGTCGGATGTGTCGCCTCACGCCAGATAGCTTAAGTGAATCCAAATGAAGAAGCACTTAAGATTAATGCTCAATTTTTATTTACAGACTTATTGAAATCTTCAAAAGCAATGCACACTGTCTAATTGCAATACTATATTATTGATTCTATAAAATGTATTCGTGTATATGAGTAAAATGGTTATTACAACATCAACTGTCTTTATTTCTAAACTGAACGCCTCTTATATTCAAACATATGCAAGTCAAACCATCAACTGGGAAACTCGGGACTGGGTTTGTGCAAAAAAAGATACTTTTTACGCTTGAGAATAAGACCTAATAACGGCTATGTAATCACATAAACACACCGCATAGGATATATGTGGAAACATTCAATGTTCAGTAAAATTATATACATCTGGCGTGCCATGGGAAAACCGGCCTTATTGCATGTGCATGTGCGTAAAGTGTTGTCCCGCAGCAGCCGGTGCAGTCCGCACAGGCTGATCCGGGACGACACTTTCTGCTTTTATGGTATTTTCTGTTTCTATTAAGTCTCTTCTAAACATAATTCCACTGTAGACGGAAAGTGCCGTCCTAGATTAGCCTGTGTGGACTGCACAGGCTGATCCGAGACGGCACTTTACTCACTTGCATTGAGCCCAGTTTTCCCACGACAGGCCTCATATATTTATTTTCAAATTAATGCAAATAAATGTTACATATACGTAAAATATAACATACTTTATACCAATAAACTTAATATACACCTGTAATATACAGGGGTACCTGTTTACAAAATGAACCAGACTTATTTCCAGCAGAATACCATTAGGCCATTTTGTTTTGTTTTACATGTGGCATTTGACGATGACCTTTTACTTTCGGTTGAAAATAACAACAACAACAAAAAAGAAATGGTTACAAAACACTATAATTTGTACAAATCAGTGTACAGATCTATATTTAACTGTAATTTTTTTCTTGTCATTAGTTTATTTTCAAATAAAAAAACGATGAGTTTTGTTTTCATCATTTCACGACTGTTTAAATATTGTTGTTGTGATTGCCTTCATTGCATATGTTATTGATGTAAAGTGATAACTTATTACATCATCATGACTAACCATAAACAAATTTAAAGTGGCTGTTCGGCAAGCGCAGTGGTTGGTACACTCGCTTCTCACCTAGGCGTACCGGGTTTGCTGACCACTCCAGGCACATGTGAGATTGGTCACCATACCGGACAGGTGGGGTTTCCTCCGGTTACTCCGGTTTTCCCCCACAGCACAAGACCACACCAAAATTAAAATATATTTCAGTAAAAAACAAATAGCTAAAAATTGCAGCTATGATTCAATATTCGTCCAAACTTTCGTGAGTCTCTAGTAAGTTAATTAGGTACGAATTACGGGACACACTCCGGGTCCACACATCAGGTGCGGAAGGGCCTCATAAACATCGATATACACACAGACACACAACAATAAAGTCTAAAAATAATTGATTGTTCTTAAGAAATGAGGAAATACCTGTTGAAGGTTTCTGCCAATTCCTCCCATGATTTTTCTTTCTTCTTCGCACCCAGCGTGGCTCCTTTAAACTTGCAGTACAGCTGATCATACCGATCGTTGATCAGCTGTACTGCAAATGCCTTTTCGGATGTTGACCAAGACATTTTAGCAGACGAATGTAAACATTAACACTTCCGTTTCAGCTAAACCGCTTACGTTCATAACAAGCAATAAAAAATCGATGTCGTTAAAATCGAGTTTCAGTGTCACGCATCATCGATTTTAAAATGGTTTGTGAACACCAAATTTGACATCGATGTCACTGGAAATCAATTTTCTTCGTCAAGTTAAATTGATTTTCAATGTCAATACAAAGTTTTGTGAACACAGGATCTCAGGATAAATAAAAAGATGAACTGTGATTTGTATTGAGGGCACATCAACACGTCTTAAAGTCCAGTTCATCCTCTGTACATCAGTATCATTATTTTGAAATGAAACCTTGGTTGCAAATAATATGGATGTTAAGTAGCCTGACTGCAATAAACTCTGAATGCCCTCTCAATGGGGCTCTATCGAATCCATGTGACTGGGAAACGTGGGCAAGTTGAAGCTCTTGCAGTCACACTTGTGGTGGTAGACGTAAACGATCGACAAAGTTGTGTTGTTTAAGACGAGGAAACAACTTTTGCGCCGACGAATGTGGACACTTAACTAATTATAACATGGATACTACCACGGATTGTGCTATCCGTTGCTTCAATGGAGGCTCGTTTTATGAGGATCATTGTATATGTCCGGATATAAACTACGGTTCTTGCTGTCAATCAGGTAAAACATATATGTGCAAGCCAACGCCTTGAATAACAACTTGATATTATTTTTTAGACCTCTAGTCCGAATATAACGACATTAATATATAATAGCATAGTATATAAATGCAGATATCGTTTATAGAAAAACAATCGGCGTCTATGAGGTTTCAACGCGTGTTTGATATTTGAATATGTGTAAGCTAAGTAAACTGAAGAGTAACTTCTGGGAAAACAAAGGTAAAGTATACTTTCTTCAACGTCGCAATGGATTTTTCTGGGGGAATATGCGAAATAATGCAATGAACACCTTTTTTTCATGGTTTGAAGTAAACAAAATTACGTAAAAAAAATCGTCAATGAACAAAGACATCTTAGAGAATAAAGTAATTTGATAACTATTCAACATAAAGCCCATCAATATTAAAATCATGTATATATAAAATATATGTTGCAAATTACACAAATAATAATAAAACAATTGTATAAACTCATCTTGTTTCAATGAGAATGTTTATATGATTATAATCATATTTATATATAGTGCGAAATTATTAACCTGACACTCATTAATCTTCGTGACAAACCGTAAGAGTGTGTTCGGTTGTTTGTGTTGTTTTGGACGAGTTTCTGTTATAGGAATTTATGTTGATATAGATTTGAATGCGAGAAACCGAGAGTGATATTTACTGGTCGTGTGGTATAAGTGCTTGCGCTTCACGGACCGAGTTCAATGCCGTCTGACAGTGACCTTTTTTTTTCAAATGTTTGAGTTATTCCTAAAATAGGCAGATTATGAGATATTAATTAAAAAATGTCGATTATTTTATTGTGTTACTGTTATGTTTGAATTATTTTTATAGTACCTTTACCAATGTTTTAATTACAATCACACACTCAGTGGACAAATCGTGAAAAAGTAAGTACTAACCCGCAACAAAATGTGTAAAATAAAATGTTTTTAAAATGTCGATGCGGAGACTCGAACTAAAAAACTTGGCAACGCAAGCGCGGCATCTGTTCCACTACACCATTCGCGCTGTACGATATCCACACCAATACGATATCAATTTACATTGTAGTATTACCTACGCAACGCTCGATACATATCGTAGTATCTATAAATAAATCTCGATTGCATACGGAATATTCATGAGTGTCAGGTTAATAATTTCGCACTATACAGTCGGTTTAAATTTTGTTGAAAATGATGGAACAACCATTTATTGTAAATAGGGGAAATCATGGTTTTCTGTTAACAAAAAACACTGTAATCGTCTGCAATTTAAATCGTTTATTTTACCTGTATCGATTAGTCCCTGTTTATAACGGTTGTCACTTGCATTTTACGGACTGTAGTTCGACCAACTTGACCGGTCTAAAAATAGTAACCGTAAATAAACATAGACCGGTCCTGAATATCGGTTTGATGGGATAAATCTTGTCTACCAACATATATTATTCGATTGCATTGTTATTATAGTGGTAGCGTATCAGTTAATTGTTTGCGCAGCAGTTTTTCAAAAATATTGCGGTAACGAGTTGGAATCCACCATATGCTACAGTGTTTCTTTTAAATGTACCAGCGCTTTCTTTTTACCTCGACTATTCGAAGAATAGGTGAGCTATCCTACTACCCCCGGCGTTGGCGTCGGCGTCCACGTCCACGTCTGAAATTGGGTAAAGTTTGTATACAAAAGTCTTGTAACTTAAAAACTACATAAGTAATTCACTTGAAACTCGGAATATACATTTGTCATCAACTCCAGTGTCAGGGGCAATATTCCCCATAACTCTGTTTTGTATTTTGACAGAGTTATGCCCATTTTTCACTTAGATGTTCTGTTTAAAGTGTATATTCAAAAGTTTTGTAACTTAAAGATTACATAATTTATTCACTTGAAACTTGGAACTAACCTTTGTCATCAACTCCAGTATCAAGTACCTTGACATTATTACAAACCCGACACTTTACCAGTTGCGCCACGAATACCTTGATAGCAGAAGGTCGAAAATACAGACATTGAATGTGAACTTCGGTTGCGAATGTTTTGTTACTGTAATTAGGGCGGCCAATTTATCTTGGTCCGATTACACAATTAAATACTGTTAATAAACATATTCTTTGTTTGCATACAGAATATCGTGGAGATAGGGATTAAATCTGAATATTAACTGTTAATGTTCCGCAAGCTGCACCATACGTACTCTAAATAAAACGTAATGTATTTGGTTTAGTTTTGTGTTTCTGGAAGTTTACAATATAATGAAATTCTAATTTTTAAAATGATGATTTATCTGATCGACAATGTTTTCCAATGACAAATCTCCTATTTGCTGCGAATAGTGTTTAGATTCTTTGAGAAAAACTCCTTATTAAAGAAACCAGTGAACAGCAACAGAAGCAACTTAGTCCCATTATATTTAAGGATGACATATGGAATATTTCTTCAAAAGCAGTTTGTATTGATTGTGATAAACTTGCCTGTCTTGTATTGTTTTCAAATTCTGTGATTCTCACAAATGACATCATATACAATTGGGATATGTTTAATGATAAGTATATGTTCCTGAAAGTTACTGTAATGTCGGATAAAAAGATGTCCGACGTAAAATGAATGCTTTGGAAATACCATTATATATTGTCATTGAAACTGTATATATGAATTGTTAACAATGTTAAGTAATATATCTCGAATTTATGTTAATTGTGTAATACATATTATAAGTTGATCATATTAACTTTATCTTAATTATAACCAAATATTTTGAAACGAAAGTGGCTTAACGAACATTTAAATTTAGTTTGCTTTTATTATTAGTTTATTAAAACTGGTAAAAAGGCCTTTGAAAAGTATTTTACTCAATCACTTCAGATGATGTCGTATGTAGCACTTTGAACAGTTATTATTTAAGAAATGTTCTTTAAATTTCAGAAAAGGCATATACAAAGTGTTGAACCAAAGTGTACCCGGGGCCTTTAAGTCTATTAGCTACTTGATATACATGTTTTTCGTATTTGTATGCATTCCTTATATCTGTGTCTCTTTTGTATGCGATCAAACACCACGAGTTGTTTCAATCATAGTGTTTGCTCCGTAACGTCCGTATTTTAAATGTAAATACATATATGGCAAGGTGAACATGTCATTTGAAGTTATTGCAAAATAATATTGCAAAATAATACAAAACGTCTGACGATTAACTTCAATATGTGCCATGCTGTTTGAAAACGCATAACGTGTTTATAATCTGTGAGTATATGTCATTTTAGCATTTTGATTTCTGTGCTTGCGTTAGGAATCTTAGTAATTATATATGACGCATGTCTTTTATATTAAACACATGAAATTATAAACTTAAAGAATATATCTTTGTTAATATCCTTTGGGAATTAAAATATGTACAATAGAATGGTAATAACTGTTGTTACTTTTTATGCTTTTTTTGTTTTCTGGTTTGCTGAAAAGTTCGTACTTCGTAAAAAAATGTAAGAGGACTAAATGACCAATTTCTTAACAGTTTATAGACCAACACAATATTACTACATGTAACAATGTATATATTATTTTTACGGGCGTATTATCACTAAAGTACAAGACCCATCATGACACAGTCGTAAACAAATTAGTAAATGTCTAACAACCATCAATTTCGTTCAGTCTCTGTGGCTATTTATATTATTTATGAAACGGTTATTTTCTGGTTGTCATCAAATGCTTCTTATTTTACCATACAGCTGCGCAACCCTTTTACCTGCGTACAATATTCAATTATGTTCAAAAACGTACAGCTTATAGTCAGGAAACAAGAGTTAATAATTCTTAAATACAATTAACTAGTGTTATTTTAAATCACTTCAATACTAATAGAGTTATGAACTGCACAAGACAATTAACTGGTGGGCAATAACTCCATAATATTGAAGAAAGAGTTACGGTCCTTGTACTGGGCTCTTCCTCTCAATGTCCTCTTAACAATATATGTGATGTTTTGTTAAATTCCTTCAATACTATGGTTCTAATTATCTGCAAAAAGGACAATAGCTCTTTTCTTTAACTGGAATCTTATAAGAATAAACGAATGGTTAAGCGTCTATGTCAACTAAAGAAATCGTTTTCAACCGACTGAATGTGGGTCAGCAAACAATGTTTTGCTTTTCCATTTTCTGCTGATGAGAGTTGACGCCTCTGTGTACCTGTACAAACGAGGATGATTTTACACAAACTTCTCATTCATTGAATGAAAAACGCAGTAGAAAAACACCCTCGATATTTGATAGGTCTCACACGTTTTTGCAATATATTTTTTGTTTTTACATTTCATTTCTTTGCATTTAGTAATTGTAAAATTATACCACTATCAAACATATTTTCTACTGGATGCAATGACATATTTTCATTTATGTTAAAAAAACTTACACTTCATATTGATCAAAATGTTTCATATTTGTAAGCACGATCAATGTACATGTAGACATTCCAGTCCTGGTTCAAAAATCAACATTACATCATTGTTCGAGACCTAACATGGACAAACGCGTTTATGCTTTAGTCAAATGCCTTTCTTGCACATAAATGCACGGTGTAGCATACAACTTTTTGTAGTATTTTGTAATGAATGTTTGTTTTAATTCTGAAATAAATATGTATCTGAAAAATGCTACAGTTATGCAATTCAACAATGACTTTACCATGAACACTATATCCAAATTTTACAAATGATCTGTTTATACACTGGGTTACATTGATAACATTTGTTTGATCAGTTAAATGATATCAACGTTGTCAGACACTGCATTCCCGTTCGGTGCCCCTTATGTGACTGCGCAACTAAATTGTGTGTGTTTATTTACGTTAATACGAAATGTTTTTCGGATAATCGCTATACAATTTCGTATTGGTTAATGTTATTTCATAAAAACGTAATAATATTTCGTAAATACGAAATGTTATTGTTTATTAACACAATAACATTACGTTAAAACATAATTTTATATAGTGTAATAACGAAATGCATTTCGTTAAAGCGTAATATTAATTCGTATTTACGAAATAATTTTACGTTTAAATGAAATAGTATTACCTTTATACGATTATTGCGTTTAACGAATTAATAGTATTTTAACGAATTAATAACATTTTAACGAAATAAAATTACAGTTAACCAAATAATAATGATAGGTTTTAAAGGGACCTATTCATAGATTGACCAATTGACAGTTTTTCAACTTTTTGTCACCGATTCCAAAAACAAAAACAAAAACAGTGTATACAAGGGAGGAAAATAACACAACGGACCAAGAAATATACTGTAAAAACCGTTTCGTGTATTATGTAATCATTAGTTGAAATTGATAAAATTATAAAGCGTTTGCAACGCTAAAAGATGGAATAATTTGGAGTGTTTCTGTTGTTTTCGTTGAGACTGTTGACATCACGTGAAACACTTACATGAAGTTAATAATTCAGGGTGAAGTACAGAAGTCGGAATGGCCGAATGGTTATAGCGGCGATAGCCATTTAATAAGCAGGTCCCGGGTTCGAAACCCGGTGCGACCAATTTTTTTATTTTCTTTTTTTTAAAAATACTTTTCTTGTTATTATACTTAAATTCTTAGTCCCGATGCTTAAATCTGTCAAGTTAATACATTTAATGGCATATCAAAAATGCGAAAATCTGTGAATAGTCCCTTTAACGAAATAATTTGTATTTACGAAAAAAATGAAATACACTCTGTATTTACGAAATAAACAAAAATAAATATGTTTCTTAATAAATGTATATGATCTTCCTTTAGGGCCACCGTAGTCTCGCGATTATTTAAATGAGCATTGAACGTTAGATACAATCGCTTAAAGTCGAATTATCTAAAACAAGTACCCCTTTTGTTATGACCATTGATGTTAAATTATCTGTGGTATTGTAACTCCAGTAGGCATATTGGTTTCTTAATGTAATGAATATGTCATCTATGAAAACGGATTATAGCGTGTATTCAGTGGTTCAAACTAGTTTTCTGTATTGATAAGCACCCAGCGTTAACCTCACTTGGTGTTTTATCATCTAGATCTTTTCAACGCCTCAATGAATTTCAAATACTTTACGTCCTGTTAACAAATCGTTAACAGGACGTAAAGTATTTGAAATTCATTGAGGCGTTGAAAAGATCTATCCACGTAATAATGCAAACGTTATTATTTAAAAACTTGCCAATATTTTGTGTTTGCTTGTGATAAGGCATACAATCGGTACAGTATTAAAGTGAATAAAAGTATCCTGTGAAAGGACACATTATATAATGTACAATGTCATGAACGTTTCAACAAATGCCACTTTTGTGCTAAATTATAACAAATAAATATAAGTTATCAACATATAAATCACACTTCTTTATTCCATTTTTGCGAAAATTATCTGGTGCGTAAAAAGCACACATATCGGCATTTCGTAATACACGATTCTAAGAATTGTGTTGTTTGACAGAGGTTTCGAACAAACATTAGGGGAATTTTCGCCATTAAACTACATAATCTAAAATAAAAATAAATGTGTATAATGATTGTATGGTGGTGTACGTTCTGTGGAAGTAATATTTTTATCTTCTCCACTAGAATGTAGGAAACGTTCAGATGAAACCTTAGTACCAGTTGCTGTAGTTTTTACAATGACCTGTCAGGTACTCAGTCATTGTCCGATATCTATTCATCACTGGAGTTATAACATCGTTCACCTTCTTTTAGCATTGCAACCATAACGCTATTAGTGATTTTTATTTGTTCCCGCATCAACAGCTGCATGGTTAAGAATTGATATGTATTTACCCCAAAAGGATATATGTTCTAAACGACGTAATCTGAATACGAATTGTTTTCTCACAAATATTTCAATTAAACTTTGAAAATAAAAGTCCGGGAATCGTCCTTATATGGGTAATGTCAAACTTTGTACATATTTTTGTCGGAAACTAAGCGACAAATTTCAAACGCAGAGGATAGTCCATATGCGTTTTTTTGCACTCCAGTTTGTGATGTTATTGTTCATGATAACATTGTATTCATTTGTGTCAATGCAATGTAGATATGCAATTATAAACAATGTTTCTATACCCGACTATTCGAACGTTTGGTACATAGAGAATATCTGTTGATTTCGGTATAAGCTCCTTTTTTGTTTTTCCATGAGTGGTTATTTATAATGATATTTTCACAAGTGGCGAGGCTACGAGTGCAAATGTCTATTTACTATGATCACGAGTGAATAAAAAAAAACGATCTTACACCGAAATCGACAATTTTTCATTTTATTTTATGCATTTTTTCCCACCGTTTTACATATACAATTTCTATCTAGTTGAGTTAAATTGGAAAACCTCGCGGGACTCCAAAATCATGACGTCATGTCACAGTTTTGAGTCCGAAATCGTATACGGTCCGTTATTTAAAATGCAGTCGCTTTAAATACATTCACTTTAAAGAATTAATAATACCATTTATTTTCTAAATGTAATTGTTATTCGAAAACTGTTACTATGTGCGAAACAAACATATAGTGGAAAAATAATAACGTTTACATAGAGTTAATAAAACATGTGTATCCTCTTTATTTCAGTTTTTATTGGCGGAAGAAACACAACTTACCAGATTAAAATGTGCAACAAATATAAGTTGAAACAACATAATTTCTATATTTAATTGCGAACATAGTAAGTTTTTAAGGTGTTTGTCTTCCTAGTCTAGTCCATCTGGTTATTAACTTTCCTTTGAATTCTATTTACGACTGCCTTTATTAATAGTTAATCATAATCTGAGTATGCAAATATACTTCCTATTAAAATATCGTTAAAACGAATCTCCGTATTAAAATAAATAATGCCTGCCGATGCTGCATTGGTAGGATAAAACCAGATATATAAAATGAAACATTGTAATCTATGTTCAGTGCACATGAAGGTTTCTTGTTCATTCTCTGTATTATTAACAAATAAATATAGCTTAAAAATGAAACATTGGTCCCAAATATTATGGATGCTTACTAGCCCTACTCCAGTATACTCTGAATGCGCAGGTGATAACATATTTTAAATGGCTAACGTGGGACAATTGATGTCCTTGCTCAAGATGTGGCGATACACAAGCACGGTCAAGAGGTGCGTTGAGTTACGTGTTTTGCCCAGAAAAATGTCCGTCTCTTCAAGATGTATACATGGTTGATTCCAGAGATTGTGATATAGAATGCTTCAATGGAGGCTCGTTTTCATTGGATCATTGTATTTGTCCGGATACAGACTATGGGTCATATTGTCAATCAGGTAAAATATATGTTTTAAACACCGAATCCGCTTCACACAACACTTTTTTCATATTTCAAAAGTCATTTAGATTTGCAATACAGTTTCAAAACAGCGTTTTCAATGACATGTTGTGCTTTGAATGCATTGTTGACGTTGTTTACATATTCAAGAAATGTATATTGTCAACAAACATTGGTAAACATTCAGTTGTGTCGGTCATTCCTGTAGTGTTGCAATTATGCGTCTGTATACATTGTATGTATTATTCGATGGAAAGTGTGACACCATTGAAGAGTATTGTGTTTTGCTTGTTTGACGAAATAACACTTTGTTGAAAACAGACAGGACTATTATATATCATTATATATCATAGTCTGAACATATTCAATGGCAGCTTGTCTTCTTAAAGATGGGTTGTATGTATGTTTAAAGTTTCATAATGACTGTACAAAAACTTCTGAAGTTATTGTCTGCATAATACTTATTTGAACTATGTTTTTTTTAAGAAGGGGCATAATTGAAGTACGATAAAAGCAAATATGTCGAAAATTGAACATAACCTTCCTTTTACACTAACACATCCCTAAAGTTTCCTAATGATTGCATACAAACTCAAGTTATTGTCTGCACAAACTAAAGAGGACGCCGCCAAACCCGCCATAAGTAGCCCTTATATGTCGCCTTTTCAGGCGACACAAAAGCTACCGTACATTATTTCGTCTATAACAACAAATGTGGGGCACTTCAACAATACCAATACCATTAAGCAAATATCTTAACAAGTGTTTACAATTTTAAACCAAATTAAAATATGTCTCTTTCTTTAAATTGCAGATACTAATTCGTGTAACGTTGTCACTTCAATACAACTGAAAACCCATTCTATTCAGTACTCATATTATTTTTTCAGTACATCGCATTGCCTAACTTCAAACGTTGAAACTAACAAAATTAAACTAACTTATTTAAGTTGGCTGTTTTAAATTTTATATCAAATTTTATGGTTATATTGATAATAGCTATTTTATTTTAAACTGGATGCGACACCATGTTTCGAAAATATCACATTGACATATGTTTATACTTTAATATGTTTGTTCTAATTGTGAGAATGCACTGACAGTTTATAAATAATTAGACACTTTATACTGTGAGTTTTCCGAATGATATATATTTACTGTTATTAAACAATCTGGAAATTTTTGGTGATTGAACTTTTAGATGTCTTTGTTTCTTTATATCAAGTTTATTTACTTTTATTCATGCACATTATGTTCGTACATAATAACATGCAAGACTTACCACTGCGATACTATATGCTTTAATAGAGCCATCATAATCAATAAATACTTAACTAATAATTAATAACAAAAAGTACCGACTATGTCAAAGAAACTGGGTGTCGTTATATTAACAGGTTGTATCATAATCCTTTTAGTACTGGACTTAAGGTCGAACTTGCGACTAGCATATACCCTGTCCATGCTATTGAGTCAAAGGTCAAATATAAGAATGAACTTTTTGTAGAAAGCATAATTTTGGAAGGATTTTAAATTACTAGATTGGAATGATAGTGATATGAAAGTGTGTCAACCTAAAAAAAAAAACAGATATGTTGTTGAAAGGTCAAGGACACTCTTCAATGTCAAAATATTTGTCCATGGCATATACATGTAATCTACCTTTGTTCTGACTTTTCGTTGCTTTCTGCACACACGCGTACGTTTCGGGGACATACGCCACAACGTGTGACAAGCCTTGTTCGTTTTGAAAAAATGGTGATGATTATTCTAAATCACGATTATTGTATTATGTGGATTAAACTAAAAGGGCATTTGCTTACTTGTGAGTCGCAAGTTTGAACTATGCTTAGTTTAGTTAATACGTATTTTCATTTTAGCTAGTCTGTGTCGAAAGCCTGTTGCTTAATGGGACATTTTTGAGTCCGTTTCCTGGGTAGAACATGTACTTGGTTTCTTAAGAAAGATTATTCGAACACTCCCCGAGAAGGGATCGAACACGATCGCAAGGCAGACAATATATTAATCACTATGTTTAGCATAAAATATACTTCATGGAAGTAGTCGAGAAAGGTTTTGTAACTAAAGTACATTTGATATTATTTTATCCGACATTGAATTTGAAAGGGTTTAAAAAAAACAAGTGAAACTGTTTTGTAAGTTGAGAGTTTAATTGAAGATTTGGCGATCAACCAGATTAAATAATACTACCGTATTTTTCTCTCCTGGCGATGTCTCTGGAGTTTCATTATTCCTATGTTGAGTAATAACCAGGTGATTGTATTGCATATTTTACCGAGTAAAAGAAGATGCCTGGTTTAAATTGTGAAATGGAAGAGAAGGTCTTACAGTCAAATAACAAATTACTTCAGTTGAGGATGTTCGAGTGTAAGAGATCGCGTTATTTGTACGCCATCTCTATTTAACTTTATTGATCAGTGTGAACTACTTGATCCTTGATTACCATCAGAGCAGTGTGTAGAATAATTTCACATTGCTGCTTACACAAGTGTTTCTTCTTTCAGTGATAGTGTTAACAATGACACATTAAATAAGATTTTCATTCGTATATAAATGGCATACTATTAAAGTGGATGTCTGTATGGAGTCACTTGCTAATAAAGGTATTATTCAATCGTTTAACAATATAAGTAACACTATTCATATTACGAAAGGTCCGAAATGTTGAATCATTGGTAATGTTTAAAAAATAGTGTTGATTCATAAATAACAATGTTTGTTTACCTTAACTTAGGACAACAATAACAACTCAAATATAAACTAAACATTACCACAATAAGGTTAAAGTATGATATAATGAAGATTTTCGATCAGCAAAATCAGCGTTTTATAAACGATAAAATCAGATAAATAAATAATATTTTGGCAATCAACGCCAGAAGTAAATATACATGATTAGTTCGAAAATATAAATATCACGATGATACAGAATAGACAAAAATAACAAAAAAGAGTTTGTGTCCTAACACATGTTTGACTCGGAAGTATCTGAATGAACATTGGGTTTAAGATACCATCGCATATAGTCGCTTAAACTAAAATAAATATTTTGTTATACCGGTAATCATCGATATTGAATTATCTGTAGCACTATTGATACAATAGGCAGAATTGTTTCCAAATGTAGCATTGTATGAATACCGATAATAACCTGTATTCTCTGGTTCAGGCTAGTTGTCTGCATTCATAAGCAGCCAGTGTGATCCTCACTTGGCGTTTGACCATCGATTTGTTAAGAGGAAGTAAACTCTTTGTCATTCATGTAGGCGTTGAAACGCAGTATTATTCCAGTAAATATAAATACAAATTCTCATCTAATCATTAACTGGCATTTGCAGTATTTATACTACATGTCATGAAATTCAGTTTTTATGATGATTTTCCGTTCTTTGCAAAGAAGTTAAACAACAGTAACTGAAATTATGAAATCGCAATTTACAAGGCCATTATATGGAAACTTTCGTCGCTAGTGCTTATAATAATAAAACCCAGTTTCAATTCAAATAACATCTCAGATATTACATTTGGATATCATTATATATGTCTATAGAGTGCGCTCTTTGGAAACTGTTAAATCGTTCACCTTCTACCAGTCACAGAGCAATCTATACGTTTGTTCTTTCTTATTTAACCAAAAACAATGTTTGCAAGTGGAAACATTGTCCCATTTAACCAAAACGGGTAAATGGCATACTTTTTACAACTGTGGAATGCAATTGAACTGATAACATAAATAGTTTATATAAATGTTAATTAGTTCCATCCATTGTTAAATTTCATTCTTGCGGCCGTTTGCAATCGTTTAATGTCCACCAGAAGGTAAATTGCAATATTTGCATTGTTTTGTATGAAACTAAGAGACAAAGTTTTAATCATGAGGTGAATGCCCATGTGCAATTTGGCCTTCCTGTTTCTGCATTTGAACATAATGTTCATGTTTGTCGTTGCATTTTAGATGCGTTGCACCATTTAAATATACGTATAAGTATGCAAATAGTAAAATGACCAAACATAAATGAATTTTTAATAATAAATAATGCAATCGCTTGACATGCCAAGTACAAATTAACATCTTTGGTAAGAAGTACTATTTTTAAAAGTATTCTCAATTTCTAAATGCAATAATTATTAATGTAGATTGCTCCAAGATATTTGGTCATTATGTGTGCAATAAATATAGTGGACCAATTATTGTCATACAAATATTTGAAAAACGTTAAAACAAACCAAATATGTGCAGATTCTGTCTTGCGTCGTTTTTCTCCAGTTGCACTGGAGCAATAACCATTAAGTAGCGTATTTAAATATTTTATCTGACACAACATTAATTATACATTTAATTGAGCACTCGGTAAGTTTCACATGTATGTGTCATCATATTTATTCTATTTGTCGATAAGTTAACTGACCTGCTAGTTACAACTGCATTCAGTAATATTTAATCATAACCTGTTTAAATATCGTATACAGTATCTTTCTATTTATAAAGAAACTGGTACCCCTATGTTGAGGCAGATTTTGCAGGATATATAAGATTTATTATATCAAGTGAAACATTGAGATTTGTATATAGTGCACAACAAAATGTTTTAATTTCCAGTTCATCCTCTGGACATCATTATCATTATTTAAAATGAAAATGTGGTTCCAAATAATATTGATGTTAACTAGCCTTACTCCAATACACTCTGTACACAATGTTCTGCAAATGGGGATATATGTCAATGGAAAACGTTTGAAGATTCGAGTGCATGCGATCAAGACTGTAATGGAAAACAGTCACGACCAATAGTGTTCTGTTGTTTGTATCTTTTTGATGCTAATGAATGCGATGCCAACTGTAGTCACATTACTCCATATAACATGATTGATACCAGGGCTTGTAATGTTAATTGCTACAGTGGAGGCTAGTTTAATATGACAATCAATGTATATGTCAGAATATAAACTAAGGATCTTGCTGTCAGTCATGTAAAACATGTTGCCAACGCTTTGAAATAATATCGTGGTGTATATTTAAACCTACGGTCAAAACATTGTAACATCAGTAAATAAATATTTGAGTAAAAAACCGTGCAACGTAGACCTCTCCGACCACTTCTAGAGAGCGAAAGCGATCAGTTCTCAATCGCTTGATAAAGCTTGATCGGGTTAATATGATCGCAGGTGGAAATGCGGTTTTCCCGACGTTTTGGTCGAAAAAGACCAAACTTTGAGTTAATAAAATGACAACGTATTCACGATGGATACATTATTTTAGAATAAAGCGTGAATCACTTACTTCATTTTCAATGAAACAAAGTAACAGACAGATTAATCAACGTTGATACTATGTCATATGTCTGGAGTCTGATGATGGAACAACCTCATAATCTGACATCCATTTACTTTTTTATTTTCGCATTTTTTTTCAATTCTCTTGTGTTGGCTTTTATACGTTGTTGTTTCTGTTGGCTATATTAAGTTCATAAACAATTCAATTAATAAAAAAAAAATTGAAAGACTTTTTTTCAAATTTAACGAAATATTCCATTTACTTATAAAAATTTCCTCATAAACGTCAGTGCCATTTACACAAAATTTAACGACAGATTCATGAAAATTATCAAATTAGGATTTATGACGCTACAATTTATTCAACCGTATTCGTAATGCACGTCTAATATTGACGGGAAATATATTATTTGGAGTTTTAAATACGGCAATGTCTTAACTGTACACAGATGGCTAATGTTATACGTTGAAACGGTGAAAACTGGTTTAATATCTATTGCATTATATCAAATATCACTAATATATATTTATATGTTGATTATTTGCTGTTGGTAATATGTAGTGATTATATTTCCATATATTTTACACAGCTTTTGAATTATCGTATATAATATGCTTATGCATTTTTTACGAAAATAAATTCAAATGTATTCATGTGTATTGCTTATCTCTGTAATAAGCTTTCTATATTTCTTTTCTTTTATGTCACTGAATATTCTGTGAGAGGATGATAAATGACGGCTCGTAATGCCCATACATGGTTTAATAAGTCATCTATGTTCATTAGAATCTATTTAGCTCACTGTGTGGTAAAGGCGGATATATCTCGTTTTGTAAACCAGCAACCAGTTCAAATCGGTCAAATATGGTGGCTGATTTCTGCCATATCGTTCTGGCGTGTTGGCGCCTTTGAGGGGCGCCAACACGCCGACACGCCAGAACGACAAATATACGCGCCGATACGACAAATAAAGGTACTTGTCGTTTTGGCGTATCGGCGTGTTGGCGCCCTTGAAACGCGCCAACACGCCAGAACGACAAAGTAAGAGCGCCAATACGACAAGTTTGTACCCACCAGAACGACAACAGGACACATAAATCTCTCGTTCTGGTGCCCATTATTTGGCGTCTTGACGCCTCGGATTTGTCGTTCTTGCGTTCTGGCTGGTTTGAAGGACGCCAACGCGCCGACACGCCAGAACGACAAAAAGCGCGCCGATACGAGAAATAAGGTATTTGTCGTCCTTTCATGTTGGCGTGCATGCTTAGCGCCAACACGCCAAAACGAAAGGACGACAAATATCTTAATTGTCGTATCTGCGCGCTTATTTGTCGTTCTGAGGCGCCAACACGCCAAATAAGGACCACCATAACAAGATATTTGAGTGTCGTGTTGTCGTTCTGGCGCGTACAAAATTGTCGTATTGTCGCCCTTATTTTAGCGTTGTGGCGCGTGGGTGCGCTAGAAGGCCGCCAACACGCCGTCACGCCAGAACGATAAATATGCGCGCCGATACGACAAATAAGGTATTTGTCGTTCTTATGTCTTGTCGTTTTGGCGCCTTTAAAGGCGCCAACACGCCAAAATGACATGGCAGAAGCCATCATAGTCACACGAATAAACCTGACAGTATGTAGATAATTTTAACCAAATTGTTCGAAAAAAATATAATTCGGTTGTTAGAGGGTAGAGGGTAGTATTTAGTTGGGCGCACGTGCGGGTGATGTGCTTGCGACAACTTTTGGTCATTGCTTGGGATTGCATATGATTTTGGTGGCGTCAAGATCAACGTTACTAAAAATAAAAAATAAAAAAATAAAACAGGTTTCCGCTCAATACCTCGAGAACGATTAGAGCTATTGCAATGAAACTTAAAAAATACTACCTTATATCGATACCTCGCTATGGATTACATATGGTATGGGTATAACCAAGATAAAGGTCCAGTCGAAACGCGATACTACGAATAGTCACGGGAGACACCGATTTGTTCGTAGTATCTCGTTTTTTCTTAGTATCGCATCTTTTGGAATTTACGGTATTAACGTAATATTCTTTAATTGTGTGTTAATTTGCGTCATGTCGTAGCATTTAAAAACATTAACACATTTATTAAAGTACATGTAATTTCATTTGACATTACAATTGTGTACGTATTGCATTATCAATAAAACAAGTATAAAATCATTCCAGGCACAGTAAAAGAATTCGCTGTAACACATTACCGGCAAATACGAAAGTCGTTATGTCAAGCGCTAATCTCACAGTGCATCATTTCAAGGGGCTTTAAATTGTTAACAAACCTGTTAACAACTACTTTTGTCAACAATGCAAACAAACTGGCTAGGTTTCTGACTGAACAGAATTGTGAAATCTTCGTTGGGAAGGTGCGAACAGTCTCCTTGACAATATTGTTCGTAGTATCGCGTTAACATTTCAACACAAACATTATGATGGGACCGGACAATTTGTTCGAAGTAACGCATTTTTCGTCGTATCGCGAATTCGTAGTATCGCATCTTTTTGAAGTTAAACATATAAGGAAAACGGACGTGACCGGCAGCCTTATTCGTAGTATCCCATCAATTCGAGGTATCGCGATTCGCAGTATTGCCTTTCGACTGTAATTGTTACTTAAAATAGAAAAACGGATTTCACTCAATAACTGGAGAACAAGCTTTAATTATTGAGGTGAGTTTAATGCATTTCGTATGAAACTGGTTGGAATTTCCAAGTTTTTTTTAAATAATAAGATTTATGAATCAATACTGTGCTTCACTTGGCGGTAACCTACCTATTGGACATACGTCATTTGATGGCATATTTAGCTGTTAAAAGCTTTAATATATTGGTGTTGCGACAATCTAGATGAATTAAATTATATTTCAGTTGTTATAAATACATTATAAATTTTAGTTTGACCGACAATCTAGATGAAATACATTATATTTTTGGTGTCATCAATGCATGTTTACTTCGACTAGCATAGTTTGAATTATATCAAGTAGGTCTTAACCGGGTCCGGCTAGTTCAGTTGGTAGAGCGCTGGACTGTCAATCCGGGAATCGTGAGTTCGTACCCCAGCTCGGTCGCATAACTTGTGTGGGTATTGGTCATGCACTTATTTCTACGGCCATTCTCCCCCTGCCTCTGATTCAAGTAGGGCAGTTGTCAGTTACTGGCATATGTATGTGCTTTTAGTATTGGCAAACCGCATAGATCGGGTTAGCTTGCCCAAGAACAGTGTGAGTAGGTTAACTAATCGCCGCGATATGACTCAAATACTGTTAAAAACGGCGAAAATCCAAACAAACACACAAAAACAATCAAGTAGGTCTTATTGAAAACAGAGTTCAGCCCGTTATTGACCGTTGTTCGAAACATTCCATACGGTTTAAATATGTAGAATTCTGAACACAATGCATGTTTTCGTGGTATTTTTGTTAAGTATATAAACGGATTTGACATGCGAATACAGTATAAGTACTTGCATATATCCAACAATATATTCTGTAAATTGGAGTATGTCCAAATATCATGCAATGCAAACAACACTGAGTGCATAGAATACAATGAAAACAATGCGATATTCATGAAATGGAATAACAATAGGGAATGCCAACGTAAGATGTTATTTGTTAAATTATTTCACCGTTAAAATGGAAATGTATTAAATATTTTATTTTTATTATATTTGATTAACATCATTGAAGTGCGTGTTTATTTATGTTTTGTACAAGTACACCTGAACAAATGGTATTGCTTTTACATAAACATCAATTGATAATGGCAATTAAGTTTCCTTTTCAGTAAATAAAGTAAATAAACTAAATCTTACTATGATTTTCTAAGGTAAATGCGCTTGGAACAATCACTATTGCTGGCCTGGAACATGCAGCACCACCGGACTGACCAAGGATTGCCAATGTGCTGATGGGTTTGTAAACAGGTCTACTGTAGATTACAGTTCAATCAACGCTGGAGAAACAACCTGTCATATAAATTGTGTATTTGGTCCGTGGTGTATGCATTTGACTATTAACAGTCAATAAAGATTAATTATGTGCGTCGAAACTCAGTATATTAGCCATCGTTAAATACCAGTTTTGTTCATTTATAAAAGCATTTATTGTGTATTTTTTGGATCGATAGTCACTACTAATTTAGTGGCTTTATTGTACAAGTACTTTATCGTCCATTATGTCAAAATGACATGGTGGCGAATAGAGGACATGTTTAACATTTTTTCCGATAATGTGCTTTATTGCATACATATTAAATCATTACTTAAGTACGTATTAGTTAGCAAAGGTCAAAACTTTTGCTTGCGCAAGTAATTGTTTTTATGTAGCCACATGATTCTACTACGTAGCTCTTAATTGCACCCTTTGAAACCTTAAGGTAAAGACACAGTAGGTTTTGCATGCGTTCATATAACTTTATATCCGGAGATAATTTCCTGTTTTGGGCAACTAAATATTGATTGAATCGTTAAAAAAAGAAACACATATATACATGTTTTTGGATACACGGTTTCAGTACGAATCGGACTCACGCTTACACAATCCCGCTAAAAATGAAGATTGCAATTGCAATGCAAAGTTTTATCACAGACAGAGAGACATATAGCCATAGATGTGTTAAGTCGTATTACAAAAATTGTTCAATGTGCATATTTTAGTATAATTCAAAAGTATTTGATTATATTCAATGACTTCCAACATTAAGTGCACAGGCCCAATTTATGTGCATTATTTTTTAAGTTTTGTATTAATAACAATACTCAATGACCTCAATAACCAAAATTTAGTGACATGTCATATTTCTTTATGATTATGTGAATGTATTATTGTACTGTATATGTTGATGCATTGTTAGGAATGATGCATATAAACTACATTGACAACTTGATTAAACTATTGTATTACAATAGCAATGTAACTAGTACTTTGAAACACGTTGAAATATACAACTGTTTTTACAATACAATTAGTGTAGCACTCAGTGTTTTTGTTAATTAAAATATTATTAGTTTAAGTCATTTTTGCATTCACTACAAAGAAAGACACATTATCACGGAAACGTTAAACAGTTTTTAAAATTCCATTTCAGCACTCTTTTTTAAATATAAACATGTGTTAAGTGGTGTTCAGAATATATTTATAGAAGTATGAATAGTTTGCAACCATGCAACGAGACGATCTCGACACGGAGGAATCGATAAAAAAAATTGTTTGTATATAGCCTTTAGACAATCTTGGTATATTGCGTTTTATTGTGTTGATCGTTCGTTTGATATAACTTGTGTAGTTTGTGCTGGATGTGTATTTGTTGCTTTAGTTACTTGATCAAATGCGACATATTATTATAGACTTAATCTCTCCATATCTACCCATTGCGTTGGCCTTTCAGTGCATATGTTATTCAATCCCCCCCTATGTTTGTGTTCAGAATGTCCAGACATCACCCAGTGTAAGAACAGAAACTGTACAACTGCCGACAATACTGTGTGCAAGGAATGCAATGAAAATAATGCGATATTCAAGAGATGGAACGGCGATAGGGAATGTCAACGTAAGATGCATTAGATGGTATTTTATTTCAACATTAAAATGAACATTAAAAATCAAGTGTGATAGGCATTTGTTTATATTTCAATTTAAAAATAAAATTTTAAAACCTTATCTTATTTAGAATTTTTTTTATTGATTGTATTGAAGACGTCAGTACGTTTAAATGTTTTATTGTATACTATGCGGCAAACAATAGTGCTTTAATATAAATATCAATTGATCGTGAACAATTTCAATTTGAATTTGTGTAAATATGCTTCTTTAAGGTATGTGTGCTTGGAACAATCACTACTGCTGGCCTGGAACGTGCACTGATGGACTGACCAAGGATTGTCAATGTGCAGATGGGTTTGTGAAAAGGTCCGCCGTGGATGACAGTTCGGACAATGCTGGTGAAACAACCTGTCAACCCAACAAACTTCCTAATATATTAACATGCGACACCGTAGCGGTCGGACCTAATGGGGAAAAAAACCCAGATATGAGCACTACTGTCGTTACTGCATGTGAACACCTGGCAGATATGTACGGCAATTACCGACCAAGTATTATGGAATTTACGATGGAATCGGAATTTACATTACAATTTGCACACAACAAACCAGCTTTCATCGCAGAAGAATTATTTGGCATTAGCGATTCTGCAATAAACATTCAGGTCCAAACTGTGACAGGTATTTTATAGTATACACATATATATTACTACTCTATATTTAATTACTAAATTACTATTATATTCTGGCAATTACCACTAATAAGTTATTCAGATATTTAGCTGTTTTAGCCTGGCATCATGTGTTTTGTGTAATATATTCATTTTGTAATCGTAATCTCGTTTAAGGGTCGTATCTAGATAAATCCAGGCATGCACAATTGGTTGATACATCATCTAGCACAAGTGTGAGACAAACACAGCGCGACACGGGCAATTTAAACGTCAGCCAATCAAACTATGACCTACGAAATGGAGAAGCGTAAGAAGTTTTCAATTTTTACATAAACGTTTGAATATAAAGTATGTTTTGTTAAAGTTACATTTCACGCGGAAACAAATGTTATTCTTATTATACAAAAAGATTGCTTCCGTATTTCTCCCGTATATTGTTTAGGGCTTTACATATTGCTTACCTTTTATACTGTATTTCGAATGCAGACTTTGTTTGGAGTTTGAAGCCAAGGGAGGTGGCTATTTGAAAATTAATGATACAAGAGCCTCAACTAATACCCCATCTGGACCAGTTCCGTACACAAAGGTCACAAAACACAGGAAAGTATGTTACAGATATGATGTAGCACCACCGGAGCATTGCTCGAAGTTTGGGTCTTGCTCTTCCGACCCATTAACTGTCCAGAACCGAGTTATACGATCGAAATTGTCGACTGTTCAATTCAATGGTTGGACGGACCCAGTTCCGAGTGGAGGACCAAGTTATACCGCCTCGTCTGTTGAAAGTTACCAGATCACTGTTAACGAAGTGCCTCCTTCCAACGGATCATTGAAAGTTGATTATACTAAGAACAAGTATTCAAGCAAAGTGAATTCCACAGTACGGGCAATAGAACTGAATCTAACTTTTGATTCTCCGCGACTGTATTGCATAACGCTAGAGATAAAAGATGTTGCAGACAACGTTCGCCAAAGTAGAAGATTTATGTTGTACGACAACACAAGCTTCATTGAAACATGGAACGACAATCCATTCCGATTTGATTCAGCATCGCCACAGACTAACTTCACTTGGCAAACACATCACAATAATATTTGTCTTAACTGGAAAGAACATTTCATAAACAAGTTATATTTGGAAAATGAACTTCTAAATCAAATTGATCCCGAGCCTAATGGCCTAATTACCGGCATATATGAACAAACAACTGGTCTTCTACCCGTTGGTGGTACACCGAATGTACATGGAATAATAAAATATTATGTATCCTGGAAACTCAACAATGGCAACTTTACGACAGAAACGCTTGTAACAAACTTTCAGAATCAAAGTTTCTGTATCGATTTGAATGTTTCTGATGGGCAAGCTTTTAAATTCAACATTCGTCCCGTAGACATCGTGGACAACACCTTCAATGACTCTAGAACCGTTTACATTGATAGATCGCAACCACATATCAACAATATTTGGTTAAAGAAAGACGGGTATGAGATGCTGTATGTTCACAACAGCACCGACCTGTCGAGGATGCAGATGACGTTCGATGCATTTGACCCACACAGCGGACTGCAAAATATCAAGTGGGAGTTTGGAATAGCCGATACCGCAACTGGGTTAACAAGTGGTCATTTGTCTGTTGGCCAAATTGAAAACGTAAGTTGAAATTCATCCGAAATATTTTCTTTTTCTTCAAGGCATTATTTGCTTGATTTAGTAAATTATGGTTGCGAAACAAATTCTTTCAAAGCATGACAGCAATGGTGTGCACTGGTTAATTTTCTATATTGAAAATTTGCATTTTATATGCGCGGTTACTTTATTTCAGGAAACTTGTGCAACTGACACTGTAGATTGTTATTGTCCAGACATAGGAGTGTGTGAATTCTTCAACTACTCAATCCCGCTCAATAAGCTCGTTGTTGACTATAAGCATACAGGGAACCATAATAGGAACTACTTCTTCAGAATAACAGTAACTAACAACGCCTTGCTGACAACGACAGAACACATTGACGTACTTGTTGACGATTCCCCGCCTGAAGAAGGAGTAGTCTATGAAGGTAGAGTATTGGACCAAAGTGGATACTATATATAGAATGCTTGATAATATGCATTTACTTGCTTATATAGAAAGTAATGGTACAAGTATATAGCTCAACTTGCACACGATCCGCGATTTTGAAACAAACATACAACATATATGTATTTATTGCTATAGTAAATCATTATGTTCAGCTTGATATCAAACTTTCTCTGCAAACGTTTTCTGCAAGTCCAATAATGTTCAATCAAAATATAATAATGATTAATAACTGTCTTGGGACTTCACTGAAAGCCCTGTATTAACATTTTCCAGTATATATCTGTGTTTACAATGTTTTTAAAAGGTCCTGTGGATTACAAAGATATCGATTACACAAGTGAAGATTCCTTTGTTGTACACTGGCATGGATTTATCGACCATGAAAGTGGAATCAAACTCTACAGACTAGGGCTCGCAGCCAGATGCTTAAGAAAAGATGAGCTATACAACTTTACAAAAGTCACTGAGATTATGGTATACAAGGAACTTACTGAGACATCCGTTCGTCTCCCTGCAAACTTCACAGGAAAACGCTTTGTGACCGTTATTGCTCTAAACCATGGAATGGAATCATCAAACCCTGTTTGCTCGGATGGTATCACAAGAGATATCTCAGTCCCTCGTATTGGCAACTTAACACTGGAGCATGCAGCATGGACCGAGAGCGTAATCTGCCAAAATGGAATGCCGTATTTATTGCAGTCAAATCTTCAAAAAGTTCCCATGTATAACTCAACAGCTTGTTTAAGAACCTGTAGTTCAACAACGGAAACCAAGGTAGCTGACTACCTACCTACTCATGTAAAGGGAAGCAAAGACGAGGATATTTCGGATTTCCTTTGTCAACAACTGTCTTTGTATACTAACGAAACTGTTGTCTACATGCCCAACGATCATATAGTTCTTGAATGGGAGGTCGACGAGTCGGATAGTCAAGTTGATGACTTTTATGTTGGGCTTGGCCTTGATGCGACAGAAAAGGACTCACCACGTTTGGTAGACTATATTTCCACCGACAGAAAACCATACTTTAAACACCGACACGAAGGGATTGGATCAGATGAACTGTTTTATGTCTTCATCAAAACAGTCAACAAAGCAGGATTGTCGAACATCGCAACTTTGGGTCCCATCTTGATCGACCAAACACCACCATTGTATAAATATATTCCACGAATTGCTATTGATGTTAACAATGTCGTGTTTGCCTGGGAATCAGACACCTTTTATGACGATGAACAGTCTGCACAAATAAACCAACTTGTATTTCAATTTGGTAAGTACTTTTCTAAATACATAATACGCTCGTTGTGTCGCAGCGGTAGTGAATACAGTTCAATGTCGAATTCATAGAAAAACTAAAAATCCATCAAATATGTTTCAGGTCACGACGGAAAAAAAACAAATCCGCTTTTTGAATGGAGATTAGGGGATTCAATACCTTGTTACCCTCATACTGGCGGCTGTTTTAAGTACCCTCTTACCCGTCTCCAGAAACATGACACAGGCGATGGTATACAGTTCTATCTCATCGTACACATATTCAACAATGCCGGGCACTTTACGTCGATCAGAACTGAAACATTCCAATTGCCTTCGAGGTATCCACCAGGACACGGAATTGTGTTGGATTTGGACCCAGAAATGAGGAACACGTCAACAGACATTGACGTCCATTTTACAGAACACTTTATGTGTGCTGAATGGATGGGATTTAAACATCATGAAAATGTTTCTCTGGAAGTAGGCATAGGATTAGATCGCAATTCATCAGATGTTACACCATTCCAGAGTATTTCAGACATCAACACAATTTGCCTTAATTCAAGTTCACTTGTTAACAACCATGTTTACTTTTTCCTTGTAAGGGCAAGCTGCAGCGGAGGTTCTACAACATCCGCTTCTAACGGAGTCCGAATATATAATGAACAATCCCTGAAAAATCAACTGGAAATAAAAATTGGCCAAAACTGCTTCTCCAATAATGTTTTGGCGATAAACGTTTCACTTGCAAATGAAAGCACGTTAGCGCATCTTCCATTTTCACTGAGCATAGGGCAGAGATATGTTTTATTCGCCGAAGACACTGAATGGAAAAAAGTCCTGAGCATTAACATAAGTGATGCCATGGTCCAAATCGAAGGTGATTACTATTATCTAATACCGTTTAGCGAAAAACCTACTCTTCATGTGAAACAAAACATCTCCAATGGAAACATCTTACGTTTGAAAATAAGTAAATGTCCTGGTGAGGATATCCTTCCGATCAACAATCAACTGAATATTAGTTGGGCATTTCATAATAAGGGACCTGTTGAAGATATTTTATTTTCTGTTGCAATAATTGAAGATGTTTCTGCTAACGGCTCGACCCTACAAAATGTGTTCGTGGCATCTCAACCACCCGTTGATTCATCTGATCTTACGTTCCGTGATACAAGTTTCGAAGATGAAACACGCTATATGTCAAGCATACAGATGTGCACCAATGTAAGATGCCTCAGTCCAATTCTGTCAAGAACATTTACAGTCGAATTTGAAGCCCCAGGTGTTTTGTTTTTACAAACAGAGTTAAAGGTTCCAAATGTTGGAGAGTGTGTTGATGTTAAAGCGTCGTGGGAAATAATAGGATCGAACGAGAACGTTGCCTTCTACCAATGGTCTTTAAGCCGTGATAATATTGGTGGACAACTGCTGTCTGTCTGGGAGAATGTGTTGCCCAAGGAAACGCCTATGCAAGTATGCTATCTTTATGCAGTTATTTTATTGACACCATCTCGATACAAAGAAATTCAAACAGTGTTTGAATGCCTATTTCTTACAATAGTTCCACAATAGCATACATTGTACATGACGTATTACAGGTTGAGAAATGCGTCCTTCTACCAACCCATGGACATCTGACATCTTTTCTCTGCGTCCGGGTATTTTCCATTAGTGGTTTAGAAAAGACCACGTGTCAACAGGTGTATATAGGTGAAAGTGGGTCCTATTCCACAACTGCAGTCTACGATTTTGATTCGTCGTCAGACAGTTGGGTCGTAATCAAAAAGGTAATTAATGTTTAGCTACAAATATGTTGTTGTTTCTTGTAATCACCATTCCTAAAACGGAAAATGAAAACATTAATATGTTTGGATTAAATTTGCAGATGCTATCCAGTTCCGACATTGGTCAGCTTTATACCCTTCTTCACGATTCGGAACTGAACATAGGTTATGCCAATTCCATAGTGGCCGGTGCTCTGATGTACGCAACTGAGCGTTCAGTTACTTGGTATCTTATGAAGTTGCAGTACGTGCCACAAACGTGTGATTCAGATATTAACTGCGATGCGAAATACGAAACTGCGAGTGGCTATATAGAATTTGACAAGAAGGATATATCTCTAAATGAATTATACTTTATATGTGCGTATTCGAATTTCACTGCGATAGAAAGCGAATTGTTTACTGAAACTCTAGACGAAATAACGTCATGCAGCAATGGTTTCATACTGGACAGTTATCCACCCATGAAAGGTCAGGTGTATGTCCACAATCACAAAGGATTTATTACAAATCCACAACACGTCATAGTATCATGGACTGGATTTGATGACAACATCGATGCCACCTTATTTAGATACCCTGGGAAACTGCATTATTTCTCTATTCAAATAGGCAAGAACAAAATGTCTGTTAGTATTTATCATAAATGTTTTGTATTGTTTCTTATCTTAGTGCGGTATATAACACGCTATGTTTATATGAATGTAAACAAAGTCATACGAATTTAATTTTATTTTCAAATTATTTGTATTCCAGTGTAATAATAACAAACCTCCATAAATATTTTATTTATTAATGTGCATTTTTTTCACTTCAGGCACGAAAACCGGTTCAAACAATATACTGGATATTGTGAGAACTGGCATAGAAACTTCTGCTGTACTGAACCTGCCAGCACCGTCTGATGGAAGTCCAGTCTTCTTCACGGTCAATGGTATGACTTTAAAAAAAGTATTGTGCACACACGGTTTGAAAAACACGTAGTACTTGTCTTGGTAACAATTTAGTTAAAATACTTTTAGTTAGCAAATTCTGCATTGCACTTGAATTTGGAAAACTAGTGACCATAAATATCTATCAAAGACGGCTAGCTTTTGTACCAATCAAAATGATTTTTACCAGCAACGGATTACGCCGGTCTTGCCACCAGCTCGGTGTCATTGGAACTGATCATAGATACATCGCCACCTGTGTGTGGCAGTCTGACGATAATAAACAACCTTCAGAGAAATCAATACATTAACCAAGAATTGGCCACTATTCGTTTCGAAGGATTTTCAGATCCGCACAGTGGGTTAGACTATTTCAATGTTGGTATTGGTACAATCGAAGGGGTGACAGATATCATGTCGGAAACTAAAGTATACACCGACTACGTAGAATTGAGTCTAGCACAGATGATCGATGGACATCTATATTTTATTACTGTGCAGGTAAGTTGTGTAAATTCATGTTCAGTAAGTATGTATACTTTCCTATTGGTGATATGTGTTAACAATTTCTATGAAAAGTAATATATTTTTTGACCTGCATGTAAGTTACTACAAATTTATTTGAATGGCATTGTAGCCTGCACAATTAGTATTTAACATGAACTACCAATTACTATTAAAATATTTATTATATTATTGCCTAGGCGATTAATCGAGCAGGGCTGATTTCTAAAGCAGTATCAAAAAGATTTGTATTGGACCGAACTGCTCCCACCGGAGGACATATTCTTGAAGGCATCAGCGGAGCTGGGGTATATTCTATGTGGTCTTAAATAAGTATAAGTGATAGTAACTAAATCAATGAACTTGCTACACATTCGTTTCAATACGTTCAATTCATATTATATACAACTTACAAGTATGTGTGTATATGGACATAAACTCTGTTTCGAATAACATTTCTGTCTGGACGACATTGATTTTGTTACTTGCCTTCACATAATTAAAACCAATACTGTATTTTTGGAACCGTGTTATGGCTTACAGGACGTCGATTTCCAAAGTGATGTCTACGTTATCAACGCCTACTGGAAAGACTTTTATGACCCTGAGAGCGGCCTAGCTTTCTTTAAAGTTGGTCTAGGGGCCGATTCATACCAAACCGATGTAAGGCCACTAACAGATGTTGGAATGATGACAGGTAATTAAAGTTGTATCTGCTAAATATGCCACGCGTGTTATTATTTAAAGTTTAGGGAAGATCTATTAAATATTTCACATTTCAAACATATTAACCCAAATATTCGTACACTTCAATATTTAAACATACATGTTCATATATTGCAGAGGTTTCCTGGAATGGCCCGTTTGTTTCCGGGCAGAAATACTTTGTTACCGTGGAAGCGTGTAACAAAGCAGACCTTTGTGTCAGACGAGTATCAGACGGCATTATTGTCGACAACTCGCCTCCCATACGCGGTCTTGTACACGTGGGTCCCGGAGAAAGCCATCACACATATTTAGGCCATCGGTATGTATATATTTTTGCATTTCAGCTTACTAACCTATTTCATTCTATATTTAATTGTTAATTTCCGTTTAATATTCATGTAAAGAAAAATTTAAAGTGCACTTTTATATCCTCAGATCATCCATAAAAATACATTGGCAAGGTTTCGAAGATCCTCAATCAGAAATAGATCATTTCGAAGTTTGTATGTCAACCCCTAAAGGCAATTGTGACGTTGTTGTGCGATCAAATCGCCTTCTGCACTCTTCCATTATTATCTCCAATATAACGCTCCCGAGGGATAGTCCGCTTCTGGCAACTGTTTGGGCATTTAATGGAGTCGGCATGAATGCGTCAAAAGCGTCCGATATTTTTATTATTGATGACACACCACCAGCTGTAGTGAAAGCTCCGAAATTCCTACTAACATACACCTCTGCAAAAGGTAAACATTCACAATGGGAAAAATCAATCATGCGTATCGAATGGGAATTTCAAGACGACATTAGCCCGATTGTCCGACATGAGATTGCTTTAAAAACGCATCACGAAGGTCACACACCTGTTGAGCGTCTTGTTTTAGGATCGGAACGCCACGTGACTATCAGTTTAGATGGAAAGAACTGGCTAAATGACGGCGACAAGTACTTTGCAATTGTAACATCGTGTAACGCCGCTGGACTGTGCTCTTCTGATCGTACAAGCGACCTTTTAATTGATTCTACTCCACCGCACCTCGGTGGCTTTAAACCACCTATGATATGGGCGAACTACAATGATTCAAATGGAAATAAAGTAACCAATTTATCCCTGACATGGTATGGGTTCCATGACCAGGAGTCAGGAATCGAAAACTATTACGTTACGGTATCGCGGTCTTACAGTCTGCAAGAACTTTCACATGAAGTGATAACTGTTCCCAATACGTATCAACGCGAAAGTGTTCAAACCTCATTCGCACTAACCGAAAACTTATCTCCCGGTGAGTCCATTGTTATGTCGATATGGGCGCAAAACAACGTTGGACTTAATAGTTCAATTGCAAGAGTCACTGTGAACGTTTTATCTGGCACAACAAGCAATGAAATGGGAACTTTAGAAATCGAAAAGCATTCATGCGACGTACACTTTTGTAACAAAGACTGTACATGTGCAGTCATCGGGCGTCCGTGTGTAGAAGTAAGAACCAACGTTGCATGCAGTAACATATCTAACACAGAAGCGCAGAATCAAGATTTACCAACATTTAATGTATATGGAGGGCTTTCTCACGAAATTCTAAATATGTCAGCTTCATCAGCATGCCTGAGTGGACATTGGTCAAGAACAAATGGAGGTATAGCCTCAGAAAATATTCATCGCTTTGAATGGAGCATCGGCGTTCACGGACACGCCGTTGGTGAAGGAGTGTACGATCTGAAATTTGAAAACCCGTGGACAGATATTGGACTGCGATCCGAATTTATTCATTGCCTACCAATTAATCGCTCACTTTTGCACGAAGAAATGTATGTTGTTTATATGAAGGCTTGGTATGGCGAAAATACATACACTGTTTTCGAATCGCTTCCTATTATGATAGATCAAACACCACCCAATGTAAGACGTGGTCGTTACATCAGAGAGGGAAACTGTCTTCAAGATGTGGATTTTATCGACTGGACGGAAAATATCCTTTCCTGTTGGGATGGAGTGTTCACTGAACAGCAAAGTCACATAGATCATTTCAGCGTCAGCCTTGGAACTTCACCTCACAGTAAGTAAATGCGTGTATGGATTGTTTTATTTTAAAAGTATAAAACAATATTCACATCTGTGTAATAATTGACATTCACAACTGATATCTAAACAATATCGTTTGTTTTCAGGTTACCCGACCTATCCTAAAAAATGCCCAGACCCTAGAACATTTTCTTGAGTTTATTATATTTTTTTGTCTCATTTACTTTTTTCCCCAAATGTAATGTTTTTGGATAAATAAGTTTTTGATTTCATAGTATCCACTTCAAAACAATGTTTAATGATCTTACCGACATATTTTGAATATTCATTTAATTTTAGAATATTAAGTTGACCGTTTACCAACTAAAACAAATAATAAAAAAATAAATCCCTACCTACCTACCCTAAGTTTTTGGGGCATGTAACCTGAAACAAATATATTTTCACGCTTTTTCTATGACTGTTCAGTAAATTTTACATTTATTTCAGATGATGATATACTTCCACAAACTAATATCGGATTGGCAACAAACATAAGTCTCGATAATTTATCCCTCAATCCAGGCACGCGCTATTATTTTAAAGTTCTTGCTGTAAATAGTGTTGGACTTCAACGCGCTTTAGCATCGGATGGATTTATTATTGATACGGACAATCCAATCCATGGAGTTGTGTTTAATACATTGCATCACACAAACTCCGCTTTCCAAAAATCAACCACAACCTTTGAAATATCTTGGCATGGATTCCAGGATAATTTTTCTGGAATAAAACACTATCTGGTTGCATTTTCCAAAGGCAGAAATTACAATGAGTCAAAAGTTATTTTTAAAACTGTTGGTTTATCGACCAAATATACGTTTCAGAATCTAAATCTCTTGCACGGTGAGTCTTATATTGGAATCGTGAAAGCTGAAGATGCAGCTGGACATGAAAGTACAACTGTTATCTCCGCAGAACAAACAATAGATACGACTCCACCAAAAGGGGTTTCCTGTGAATCTTCCAAACAAATACCAATAGATGTTTCTCACACAATGACTGGTGGCGAACTTTCTATTTCTTATAACGTCAACCTCACCAAAGATTACATGTATGTCATTCGCGGAAGTATCAAAAACGCCACGTATGATTTATACCCTATACTACAAATGGACAGATACAGTTTGCCATTGCCATTACAGAAACGTCATGATGGAGACTTCGAATATCAGTACACGTTTATATCGCCGTTAACAAGGTCGCAAATCATGGCAATTGATTTTGGAACAACGTTTAGCGAGTTCTCTTTGCAGAACGTGGAATTTATGGAGTGCCAAAAACTACTGGAAAACAACTCAGCTGCTGTTTCTGTAAACCAAATAGGACCATATTCGCTGGCAGTGTCCTTGGGAATAATGGATTCGGAAAGCGAGTTGAAGAAGGTGAGAAACTCTTATTTCGTATTTTAGTGTGTATTTCTGTTGTGTACTTGGTGTGAAATAGATCAAACTGTTTGTATTCTTCAGGTCTCGATCGGAGCTGGTACAACCGAGGGAGGATTTCAGATCAGGTCTCCGATTGAAATTCACAATCGAAATAACTTCGGAGTTATTCTAGCACCGTTTGTGCACGGGACACCAATATATGTTACTGCAATTGCTGAAAACCATGCCGGCCTCACGTCTGTGTTCAATTCGGGCACAACACTTATAATCGATCACACCCCACCGGTCGTCGGCGATATCGATGTTACCTTTTCCGTTACGAACGATACTTCTACAACATTGCTTGCAACATGGAAAGCTAGAGACGATGAAACTAATGTGCAGTACTGCAGTTGTTCAATTGGTTAGTATATTAGAATGTCAGTGATGTAGTGTGTTTCCTTCATCTGTAATAAAAGTAATGAAATTTAAACTTAATACTCTCAATTCATAAATAAAATTAATGTGTATGAATGTGAAAATTTATTGAAAAACAAAAGTACACTGACTAATGCATACTGCCTGTGATCGTGAATTTAGCTAATAGAAATTATGCTAAGTAAAATTTTGCAACAATTAGGATGTTAGCAAATAAAATGCATCTTAAAGTGAAAACACAACATTGTTTATTGGTCTTATGTTAATAAAACATTGTGACATTTATATCAATCATGATGTTGATATTCACTAAGGAAAGGACCGGTACTATTAGAAGAAATTAAATGCTATTTATTTAATGAAGACTCAATGAAATATATCAAATTTTGTTGCAAAACTTATTTTACTAAGTATTGTTTTCTAAAACAGTGCGCGTGTTCAGAAAACAATGAATATATACTATATATCTGCTTCGCATGTTACCCAAAAAGAAAAAGATTTATCTAGCCGATCGACATGTTTATATAATCGTTATGTTATGTAACAAATATATGATATCCATTCCATCCTTCTTATATGATCAACACCTGTGAGTTATCTTTATTACGTATGTATCAATAACAAGATATGTTTCCATACGTTTTATAGGATCTACACCTTTGTCAGCCGATATTCAGTTGGAAAGAGATTCGGAGTCGTTGCAGTCTTGTCAATCCGACATGCTTGGCCTTGCTCATGGGGATAGAGTCTTTGTCACAGTCAAATGTGTGAACAAAGTCGAACTAGCAACGACGTTAGCATCAAAACCAGTTATCATTTATCTTGATCCGCCCAGCAGCTCGCATGCGTTCGTCCACTTTATGCCCAACAGTCAAGAGTCGTTTTCATTGATTGACACATTGTCGGGTGAGCTCTCTGTGCAGTCCAATTCAAGCATGTTGCAAATGGAATGGGGCAACTTTGAAGATCCTTCACAGATAACGTCCTGCAGTTATCGTATTCATAGCAATGGTGACATCGTTGTGGACTGGACCGACGCTGGTCTAAAGGACATGATCTCCAATGAGCATCTGAAGCTGAAGTCAGGCCAGACATACACGACCGACGTAAAGGCAGTCAATGGTGGTGGTTTCGCCAGTTCCAGTGTCCAGTCCTCGTTGATTGCAGCTTCAGAACCGCCAGCGCTTACAGGTGTGATTTTTGTCGAATCCTGCATTGTAATCAATTGTTTCGGCTCTTAGTATTAAACTCCTCCTGTAACTCCTTGATGTGTTGTTTGACAGCCAAAATGTGTAAATTATTTTTATTAATATACTTAAATCATATACATCGTATGGGATAATGCGGATTTGTTTTGTTAGAACCATACAATGTTGTATATATTATAAGCAGCTTTTCGTTTTCCAGGATACCCCATATCTGCTGTTTTCTCAAATGGCAAATTGAGACTCAATTGGGAGAGTGTCTTCAACACAATCACGGGAGTCCCACACCACTACAGTCTTGTTGTCGGGTCGCGTGACGGATTCTCTGATATCGCAGATGTCCACTACACCCGTGACCACGTGTATGATGTCAGCGTTCCGTCATCAACGCTGGTATCGCAAGACCTGAATGAGCTGTACATTAAAGTTACGTGTACATACAGCACGGGGTTGTTTTCAACATACAGCACATCGTACAAACTGTAAAGTGGACGAATTATCAACATCTATATTTTGATTATCACAATTGGCTGTTGATATAATGGTTTCTTAGTCACTCAAAGATGTTTTGTTTGATTTTTTCATAGTTATTATGAGTGTATTTTTTTATGTATTGAAATTGTTTCGAATAAAAAGTCACTTAAGTTTATCATTTGATTCATTCGTTTTATTTAATCTAAGCCTGCATTTTATTTTCAAATTTATTTGAAAATGATTAACGTCTACATGCGTGTCTTCGCGTAAACGACAAGGAATGCACACAAATTAAGTTTAAAATGTTTCACAAAGCTATGTCATTTTAATAAATGTATATTCTACTTATCAGTATATATCTTAACAAATAACGTTGGTCATATTTTCAGTGTGTTGCTTGTAGGTGTATTACATTACTTGGTCATATTTTCAGTGTGTTGCTTGTAGGTGTATTACATTACTTGGTCATATTTTCAGTGTGTTGCTTGTAGGTGTATTACATTACTTGGTCATATTTTCAGTGTGTTGCTTGTAGGTGTATTACATTACTTGGTCATATTTTCAGTGTGTTGCTTGTAGGTGTATTACATTACTTGGTCATATTTTCAGTGTGTTGCTTGTAGGTGTATTACATTACTTGTTTTGGTTGATGTATTTGTGTTGTGCTGTTTTTGTGTTTGCAGTATTTTGTTTTGACTAATATTATTTCGTACAGCAACTATAATTATGTATTCTCAACTAATTCTGCTATTGATATGTGTGATCATTTATCGCATTACTTCTTGCTATATTTTATAAGCCATTTAACTTTACTTATTGTATTATAAGATCGACATGTATATTTTGTATCATGTATCACTAGGCATTGTGTCGGTAAAGCTCAATAGAATCGTAAGTGTTTGAAGTAACTTGCGAAAATTTCATGTCATGATTTCAACAAAATGGTAAATTAAAAAGCAATAGATTACCAGAATACAACTGTTGGTATAAAATGATTATTATGTCAACACCGAACATACTGTTTTTAACTAATTGTAAGCTTTAAGAAATTAACATGGACATATAAATATGTGTTTCGTATTGTTCTATTCATTAAAATGATAAAATATTTATTCATGGTGAATATCATTTGCTTATTTCATTTCTTGATTAATAGGATTATTTACTTACTAAGAAAATGAAATATTTTATTTTGTTTTGCTTGTCGCACATAAACTAAACCGATTTTCTACGTGGCCTTTCACGTTCACCTTGTAGATTTAAGGATAAGTTGAACAATGTATGCAAAAACAATTTCATACCAAAAATTAAATTGAATGTCTTATATTTCATGAACATTTTATGAAAATCCTGTTTGCGATAACCTACAAAAGTTACGATAAATAAATTGACCCCGATAACAAAATATGCAATGCACAAATGCACTGGTAATTAATGTAAAAAAAGATGAAACGTTTCCAATTAGACAATCGGTTTAGTGTACATTCATTTGACAGACTGTCAGTGTTTTCTTCACTGTCATTATATGGTTCTGTTATTGTACTGTAGTGCTTAATGGTGGTGGTTTTCAATAAATGATCAGAACATAATATGCAGTTTTGTCTCGTTTATTCTTGCCTTTGTTTGAAAGCTAATCGTTTACGTTATCATCTGAAACTATACATTTGTCATATCTATTGAAATTGCTAATTCAGGCATTTTAACTCATTACCAAGTCATATGAAATTAAAATAAATTAGTTTACGTTCTACTATGTTGCATAATGTTTGTAAATCAGTTGTTTTGTGTCAATGTAAAGTTCCAACATAGAATATGCAAAATTCACCAATAAGAGACAGAACATTATTACCATTTTAGAGTCCTTTATTTATGGTAATTGACACTAAACAATACAACCCAACCCAAAAGGAACCACACGAAAAATGCACAAAACACAAACATAATTTGATTAATACTGTGGTCACAGCCTTAAACTATCAATGCAAAGAATTGTGGGTTAAACCGGTTTACAGGCACGCCAAACCTCTCACACTTGGTCTCGAATATAACAATACATGTATATTTAAATAAAAATAATCTCATACCATTGGCATTAAAATTAAAAGTAATACAAATGAAAACCTTTTATATTAAGGCACACAATTTATGAAGATACCCCAAAGGATTAACCAGAAAACTTGTTGAAGTATACTAAAAAGTAGTTTGTTCAATATTGATGGCTTAAAATCGAGTACAGCGATGTTAAGTGTAACATTCTGATCAGTTGTTAATACGCATAAAGTAGTTGCATATATAAGTTAAGGTCAACAACAGGAAATAAAAACAATTACCTGGTAATACAGATGAAAAAATGTAGATATCCTTATACCATACATTGTTTTATAATAATTATTACTGCATATTCATAATCAGTAAGTATTTGACAAAACAACTAAGCAGACACCATAAAAAACGATCAAAATGAAAAGTATATCGTAATGCTGATCAGGTGTAGTTTTAATTAAAAAATATAAAAATGTAAAATGCAATAAATATAATTGATTCTCATTAAAGGTAAAATGTATACAATGATTTCATTAATATTTAAACGAAACCATAATTCAGCATAAATTTACATTAGCAGCAATTTACAAATGAGCTGAAAGATTACTCATGAACAACACTTCAGTAAAGCATTAAATTATGTTATTTTAAGTATGGTCTATTATACTAAAAATGTATGAAAACGAATAATAAAATAAAACAAAATTAAAAGAGAAAGAGAAAAAACAAATTGATGTTACCATATCTTATACTAAAAACATCTAACAAATGAATAATATCACAAGATGATTAGAACAAAGGTATAATTAATTAGGCATGCGCAATAGAAGGTTAATAAAAGAGTTAACCATAAATGAATATATTTAAATTTAAACATTAACTCTACGGTCATGATAGCTAACATCGAATTTCTAGAAAAAAAAGCAAATATAGTGGGCTATACACGCGTACCGAAATACTGTAAAGATAATTTATTTCATTGGTTAAAAGTATCGTTTGTTATTTATTTAATATGCATTCATGTGAACAAATAAAAATTGTTAAATTTACAATATTGCACACTCAATAAAATGGAAACTGGAAGACAAATGTTAATTTTATTGAAAAACTTACAGGACTGGACAAATTTTACATTTCACATTTTTAAACGAATTTAAATTACAACTGCGTGGTTTTATGATTTTAATAAACAATCCTTATACCCAATACAATATCCAATAAAAAAATATTGCACCTACAAAATAACGAATCTGAATGTTTTGGCAAACTACATCTGTCAAGCACACAAATGGAGCCAGAATACATCCGAAAAAATGTGCATTTTAAGAGAATGTATTCCTTGTTGAGCACACTTTTAACACAAAACATTTTTATCAGCATGTATTTTATATCCCAAAACACCCACCGTATTTTGAGCAAAAATATGTATATTTGGGAGAGACACTCTTATGATGACTGAACGTTTGATTCTACGTACTTTTTTCCTCGTATTCCATATTTGTTAATGACTCTTTAAACAGTTATTAACAGAGTGGAAATTAAATATGTTTCAACTAATACGTGTACTGTACATATTTATTTGTTTTGAAAGCGTGAGTTTTATGAAAATATGTACTTACATTATATTTAACATTCAGATACATACTACTGCATCAAAGGCATCTTGGAGCAAACAAAAATGAACATAGTGAATGATCCTATTGTCGGACTCTTCCATACGCCATTTGCAAAACGACATCCCATATTAATATCTCTTAGTACAAACAAATAATAATACATCGAGTATTAATAAACTGATGCCTAATAAGAAATACAACCAAACAAACCTGAAAAATCTGACACTGACTGTTTAGATGCTCTAAAAAACGGTCCTTATATTGTTGACAAATTAGCATGGAACATTTTAATTACAATTATCCTTTTGACCTCGCATTCTTAAAGATAGCCAAATATCAATTCGTATGAGAAACTTTAAAAACAGACAATCTCAATTCTAATGCATGTGCTTACATTCAGTTAAAATTACAATAATAAAACATGTTATGGTAATATTTTTCAAACCGAACAATCTGCTAATCAGATATTTAAACAGTTGCAGATCTTTTAATTAACGTGTATTCGAAAACATCATGTTCACGTGCGGTGTTGCTTTCTATAGGTTCTAGGCGATGAACAAATTAACATTTGAAACAAACAACACCTTAAGTGCAGTGCTGTTTTCCATGGTAGCTGGGCGTTGAATCAATTAAAATTCGAAAGCAACAAATATTCAAATATAAATGTAATGTAATTCAAAAACAACAAATCATTAGATACACAGTTCTGTTGTTTCACTGTTTTTAGATATCCTCTGGCCTGATGGTATGCTCCAGCCTTTGCAGTTTGTCGTAGATGATGCATGTAAATACAAACAACATGCCCGCCATCAGCCCGATCACAGTCAAGATGTAATAGCCAGACGGCTGTTAATAAACAATATACAAGTGCATCATTGTTATCAAGTCAAGTTGAACACAAATAAATCAACTCCAATGGTAGAAAAATGAAATGCATGCGAAAATACCAATATGGAAGGGGAGACAGCTTTTGTGTATCCAAAGTTATAAATATATCATTAATATAATGGTAATGTAGTGATTATTCCCCAACTTACAAGTGTTCGATTCATCACTGTGTGTGGTTGAGGGTAGTGGTTTTATTGTAGTTACCGGCTTCGGGGTGGTACAGTGTGCCTCGTCACTCCAGTCTCCACAGTCGTTCTTACCGTTGCAATGCCAGTCAGGGTTCATGCAAAGGCTGTTGTTGCACACCATACTACACGCTGATATACCACGGGACATAATATCAACACACCATACAATATGCTGATTATTATACCAATAGCAATGTTCTTGTGGTTAGGTGCATACAGAGGCTATTGTTGCACACCATACCACACGCTGAAACATAACTAAACAGTATATCAACACACCATGCCACACGCTGAAACATAACTGAGCAGTTTATCAACACACCATACCACACGCTGAAACATAGCTGAGCATTATATCAACACACCATGACATACGCTGAATACCATGGAGCATTATATCAACAAACCATACCACACGCTGAAATACCATGGAGCATTGTATAAACACACCATACCACACGCTGAAATAAGACGGAGCATTATATCAACACACCATACCCAAACCTGAAATACCATGGAGCATTATATCAACACACCATACCACACACTGAAATATCATGGAGCATAATATCAACACACCATACAACACGCTGAAATACGATGGAGCAGTATATCAACACACCATAGCAAACGCTGAAACACCATGTAGCATTATAGCAACACACCATGTAACACGCTGAAATACCATGGAGCATTATATCGACAGTCGTAACCTCACGCTGAAATATCATGGAGCCTTAATCAACACACCATGTCACACGCTTAAACATTAGGGAGCATTATATCAACTCTATACCACACACTTAAATGCCATCGAGCATTATATCAACACACCATACCACAAACTGAAATACCATGGAGCGTTATATCAACACGCCATACTATACACTGAATCATCAGGGAGCATTATATCAACACACCGTACCACACAGGTTGAAACACCACGGATAGATGTATCGAAAACAACATTGTTGTTGTTGGGTGCACGCAGAGGATGTTGTAGCACACATTACCACATGCCAAACACCATGGGGCTTTGTAGCTAACACAGAACTCACATTGGTCTTTAATTTTCAGATGTTTAGGAATAAAGGTTGAATGTGCACATTACAGACATAATACATTAATTTCGCATACAGCATTATGAGGAAATGTATAATGAACAGCATTTTGTAAATTGCGCAGTATGGCAAAGGCTTGTAATCATACCACCGTCGAAAACTGACGGCTGATCACACCTGGAAACTACGTTTTTCTAAAGTGTAAATATGAACGCATTTTATTCAACGATACACAACTCAAAATGTTAGACTTCATTAAAGCCCTAAATAGCATGATATATTTAACAAACTTATTCCTAGTTATGCATTCAACGAAATATATTTTTAAGAACAAATGTGTCAGTATTTACAAGAGACATATTGACATGAAAGCATTCTGCTATTTGATTATTAACGGGTCGACCTGAAGTATTATTTTGGAGTGTTAGATATTTAAAATGAACAACAAGGTTGAGATAATATGGTAAACGACGGATCTCAATTTAATATACAGGATAAAACAAAAAACCCGATGGTTAGGTATGCACTACGTTAAAAAGTACATTTATCAGACAAAATTTTCCTCCATGCTTTGATATACTTTGAAATGAAAAAAACATGAAGGCAAATGGTAAAAATGTTTGCAGAATATCAAATAAACACTTTTGTTGAATTTGTTTTAAATCAATATATTTCTGAAAACAATATTTTCTGAGCATACGTATAAAACACTTAGGTTTGTACAGATGTATAAAAACACTTAATAGAGAGGTATAAAACACTTACTTATGAACAGTGGTATAAAACACTTACCTATGTACAGTGGTATAAAACACTTACCTAAGTACAGATGTTTAAAACACTAACCTATGAACAGAGGTATAAAAGACACCATTGTTCAGAGGTATAAACAATACTTACCTTTGTACAGAGGTATAAAGACACTTAATTATTTACAGGGGTATAAACAACACTTACCAATGTATAGGGGTATGTATAGAGGTACAGGCAAAACTGGTATCGTACATTAGAAAATAGCTCCATGTTAGATGTTTATAGAACAAACTTTGAATATGAGATTTATTTAGACTTAGTACCGAAAAGTTTAAGATTTTACTTATGCAGATTAAGATTATCTGTACACCCTCTTCGTATACAAACTGGTCGATATCATAGAAATAGTATTGCTAGAAATGAAATATACTGTCTTTGTTGCAATTCCATGGATATTGAGGACGAGTTTCACTTTATTTGTATGTGTTCGTCTTTAAATGAAATAAGAAAGAAATACATTAAAAATATTACTTCTTACTACTTTAATTCTCGTTTTCAACAAATGACAAATATCGCGATAGTTTACCCTTTTCTACGATTTTTCTCAAACTCTAAAGAAGAAAGAACCTGATTACTTCGGTGACCTAAAAACCTGATCCCATGACTATGAAAATATCACACTTAAGTGAAAATAGTTTAAGATAAACTTAAGATAAACTTAAATAGTTTAAGATAAACTTAAGATGCTTCTGGAATATGACCCCTGATGTATATTGAGACAAGAAAAGCTTGAATAACTTAAATAATTTTAATATGATTCGTCAATTTCTGTACTTACAGTAGGTCGAGTAAGCGAGCGTGAAGTTGAGAGGTCTGGTGTTATCTTTGGCTACGTAGGAGTATCGGACCCATAGGCTGTTAGTCCTTGTTAGAATGGATTTGTTGACGTTTGGGACGTATTCCGAAGTACACATAGAAGCTCCATCCCTGACTTCCAATGTACTGAAAACAAACCTAAACATTGCTTAAAATACTCTACAATAAGGCCAGAAATGTAATGATTTAATATAAGAGCACGGGAGCACCGTTACATAGTAGTTCGAAATGTAAAGTTAAATAAACGTGAATATACCATGAATTACTATGTGTAACCTTAACACGGTTAGGAGACTCACCTGACCACCTCATTTAGCGGTATTGTGAAATTTTCGAGTGGTGACTTCCGCGGTGGTCCGGTGTAGCAAATATTTGATAAACAGTTAGCACGACTTCCAAATTTTGTATTGTTTACTTATTATAAAGGTGTTTGAAAAAATCGACCGATGGCAATACCATTAGGGATCATAAAAGAACACTCGTTCGGTAGTTTCGTTAAATATTGTATAAAAATAAAGGCTGTAGGAAGTTTAAATCACAAAATTGAATACATTTCTTTTGTCTTCCACATACTTGTCAGTGCTGATGTTGCCGGTCATGGAGAGGCTTGCGCTGATTATGTTGGGCTTGTCACTTGTGCCTGCGGCCACCTGGATGACCCAGATGCAGTCCATAGACTGGTTTTGTCCGCTGTTGGAAATGTTGCCACTTGCATTCTTAACAGTACCTCCACAGTCTACAAAACACAGATTTCCTAATTCTGACAACGTTTAAACTTGATCTGATACAATGCGACTACTAAAGTTTACTCAGTACATTTAATAACGCACACTTTTGACTTCATTAGTATTTGTATTTATAGCAAACACATTTACACTTGATTGAAAGGTTTTGAATCGATAAACAGTAAAACACATTAGGGTTTGGGTTTGATTTTATCAACTTATCACAAAGCCACGACTCACTAAAGATACTCATTAATCGAGATATTGGAATGTTCATTGCCGGAAGTACGAACAAAGGCAATGCACGACTGTTTGGATGCCACTATACAACCATTTCTCATCTTGTGTCTCGCTATGAGCAGACTGTTTGGATGCCACTATACAACCATTTCTCATCTTGTGTCTCGCTATGAGCAGACTGGTGTTGAAAGTGACCGACCCCGACCAGACAGACCGCGTGTAACGACTGCAAGACAGGACCAGCAGTTGAGGGTGTCCCGTTTGTGCAACCGGTTCCTTGCAGCAGCAACGTCTGCCGGACGTATTGTAGAAATCCATGGGTAAGTGTTGAACCAAACCTCCGCTAGGTTTCAGGGGGTCTTTTTCGGCGAAGCTGTTTAACCCCATTTTTAACCTTTCTCAATATCAAATCAAATGTTGTACAAAGTTCCCTCCAGTAGTCCCGAATGAATTAATCCTAACATTAAATCGGCTAGTTTTAAAGAAATCCCCACCACGGCCTGTAAAAAATGGCCACATTTATTTTTACAGGTGAATTAAACAATAAGCCAATGCGGAAAAAAAACAGACATGCTTCGTTACTTTATTTACTTTTTTGACTGATTTTCAGTTTTGAGCTCAACCTAGGCAGTTGCATTGGCTCAATTTTCATTTTCAAGCCAGTGTTTACAAATCGTGTAATATAATTATGACCTTGGGAAAATCTCCCGTTAACATCGCACATTCGATAGGCAATATTCCATAGAAGACACTCGCTGATTAACCTGCGCCTATTAATAGGATAGTATACACGTCATCAACACGGAGTCCTTCTAATAAGCATGCAGATAATCATAGACGATAACATTAATAATGAATGGATAATTACTTACCGTGCATGTTAATTTGAATAATGGTTGGTAGATCTATTTATTAAGAATTATTAAGAATTGCATGTTCGCTTACCTTATCATGTAGAGGCTATTCAATGTTACATATAGACTTCGTATCTTCCTATAAATACACGCGTAATTTAATTTGATCTAAATGGTATTTTTACTTTACGGGCGTTTTGTGAATGCATTATAAACTATGATAGTTGTACACAAAAACGCTCGACAGGTATTTTCCCAAAGGAATGTAAATCTAATTCACCGCTATTTAATATAACTTCACGTTTTTGTTATCACAAAATTAAGTCAAATAATTATTTTCATTGCTATGAATGTTCCCTGGCGTTGGTTTTTATTGGGCAAACAAAGTATAAATGCTTATTCCATTGCAAATATTATTAAGGCTGATATTTATTTTCGTTATTTTCTTGGAAACAATTAAACTTCGAGTTAATTTTGATTTGCCTTATCAGATTTATCAGATTACAAAAGATTCACTAATGAAAATGTAAGCTCGGTTAATTATTGCGCAGATGAGTCTGACTTATTTGGGTTATTCAAGTAACATTGATCTAAAGCATGGTATAATTCATCAGAACATTGCTTTCACATGAAATAATGCTATTTTTGTATTTATTTCAAGTATGGAAACATTGCATACTACTGTTTCAGGAGCTAGCCGCATGAAAGTGTGAGTTCGCTATAAGATAATGAGATCTATGAATCTATTGAGCGTGAAACGTTTCTTTCGAGGCACAGTATACAACTAAACACTGTTCGCAGCCGTCTGCGAGCAAGAAGACCCCACAGGGCAGCGCGACCAGCTGCACGGCATCGCCGAGAAAGATTACGTTGGGCTATAAGGCACACATTCGCTTTACCAGGCGTCAATGGGGTCACGTCTTATTCTCGGATGAATCCCAAGTACAGCTGTTCCGCGCGGATGGTCTTTAGCGGGTCTGATGACGTCGCAACAGGCGTTATACAGATGCTTTCACTTTGAGTTTGATCGATGGGGCGGAGGATTTATTCATTTCCGGGCAGGAGTGAAACAGTTGCGAAGGACACCTCTCGTTATGTTTGGGAGAAACGTCAATGCTAATGCGTACATCAACGACGTATTGAGGCCCGTTGTTGTACCTTTTCTCGACAAGCACTTTCCTAGGACAAAAAAGTGCCAGAACACAAACCGCGATCGTGACACGCAAAACGTCCTGGAACAGCATGACATACCAGTACTCGACTGGCTATTATTTTCGTCGACATGTAGCCGATAGAGCACGTCTAGGATACGCTTAAACGACGAGTGTAATGACGTCTTAATCCTTCGGGAAACGTTGCTCAGCTCCGACAGGCATGGTTGGAGTGGGACAATATCCCACAGAGCTGTATCGCAGACCTTGTGTTGTCGATGCGCCGGAGATGTAATGCTTTGATTGATCTAGAATAGGTACACCCGATATTGACCTTGTCAAGATGTGATTTGACACCACGTGCTTCAGAAACAAGTTTTTAATGAAATTGTGTTTTTATTTTTATTATTTGTTTGCATACTTGGGTATTATAGATTGATTATTGTAACTTTAAGCTTTTGTTGTTATATAGTTACTGGTTGTTGATATAAAAGAAGAATCCTTTAGATTGCGTGTTTAAATGTACAGAGTATAAAAGCAAGCATTGTTCATCATTTTACCTAGAAGCCCAGTCTTTCCAATTATTGCACAAGTAGTAAAACGATAAGAGGAAATTAATTTATAAAAACCAATGACAAGTGTTATCTGCGTAATAGTCCTTAACTGCCAAAATATCATGATTAACATCAGCAGGGAATGTTTTACAATTTAGTAAATGAAGCAAAAAAACCGGGAATAGACATAAAGTCAATGAATGTATGCATCATTGGTGTATTAAGCCTAAGTTAAACAATATACAAGTTATATAAAAGACCATTGAATACCAACCAATAGCACTGGATCCGGTCGTGTCAAGAAGTTTTGTCTCGCTCTGGAAAAAAAATGCCAAAAAACACATTTCCAATAGACTATTGATTCTATAGAGTCTCATTCTCATTTAGTTCTTGTATGATAGTACATGTGAATAATTTTAATACAATGCTGAGATATTTTAGCTGACCAGTGTATACAATTTGATCAGCAAGTGTGCTTGATTTATGGTTGATGTTGAATAACCATAAACTATCAGCCTACAAAGAATCTTTTTTTATCCTTATCCTTAAATCTGGACATTCCCTCATCTGAATCATTCCATTCAGAAACAGTTAAGCACTAAGTTACATTTTAAAATAACATCAGTTTTACAATGCAATATTAGAAATATTAGCATTTGTTTAGATTTTTCTTTCTTCAAATTTTGCACTTATGTTGAAATATTTGAGAAAGGACTTTGTGAATACAACCCCTGAACATTACTTATGTGAGCTAAAATGCCAAACGTGAATTGTGTAAAGAATAGCTATAATTTTCTGTAACTATGTCATTCCGAACAAGATGCTGATCTTTTATTTATGTGTTCGTTTTATAATTAAATTGATAACATGCACTTCTGCTTTTTCTGGGGCAATGGAGTGCTCAGCACGGCACTAGTAACATCCATATCATATTTAGTTTCATTGAAATCCATCGGTACTTACTAAGACCTTTTCCAAAATGATACATGTGCTTCTGGTTTAACTTCATATGAACTATAGTTCTATACACTTTTCTTATATTAAAAAAAAATAAAACAATACAAATTACCAATTCAAATGCACACGTCACATTTGGAACATCATAGTTTGTCACAGGTTCATCGCAACCACTCACATGGATGTAAGCAGTTCTTTTGTTTGCCTCAACACCAGTTGGAACAACACTGGCATTTTTATAGTAGCAAGTTACAGGGTTAATTTCCATGTCGTATAAACCACTCTCCAATTTCTTTAATTTCAAAGTTTTATCATACTTTTCATTTTTAAACATGCAACCTGAAATGTTATTGCAATTTCCTATTTCTATCCCGTTAATGAAAACTTTATCATCAAAACTGCCAGTCCATGGTATATGTATGAATCCTCCTTTTGCTGCACAACATTCTGTTTGTGAGAGTTTAACTGCGTGAACCCCTCCTTTAAACAGTATATCTATGTATATAATCAAAATATACCATGCAATCATTAATATCCTATCTAGTGGCATGAATTTTGCTTGTAGAATTTCTGTTACTGGACAGCCTTTATTATTCTGGTGCGCAGTTAAACAATCTCTTTTCGTTGGTTTCCCAGTTGTTGCAATTGTCTTAAAGGTATGTTCAGTAGGTGCAGTGCACATGTTTTCTACGGGCAACGTGCTGTCTGCTTCCTCAATAGCTACAGACACAATGCTATTTGCTTTAACAATATCATTTGGCGCTATGTTCTGCACATAAGCTGCAGGTGCTGTTGCAGTAGTTACAGGCACTCTGTTCCCTGGTTTTCCAGTAATGGTAGGCAAATCTGTCACTGAATCATCGTTATCAGGCAAAATGGCCTCTGGTTTTTCATTTGGTATTAGAGCCGGCACGTCCCATTTCTGTTGGTTGTCTATATTACCAATAACGCTCTTTGCCTTAGCTGGATCAACAGTTATCCTATTATCTAGAGACATAGTGGTGGTTTGTTTCTTATTAGCTACATTAGCTGATTTATCATCAGCTAGATACACAGTTGTTCTTGAGTTCGCATTTACAAGAGACACAATCGACATGTCATTTGACGCAGAATCAGCTACACCTTGTGTCTCATTAGCTGGGGACAAACTTGGTTCTACAAAAGGTACAGGCTCATTTTCCCCGGGTGTGGTATTAGCTTCATACACTGTCCCACTGTCCTCAGAAGCTTGGACAGTACTATCTAACTTAGCCATTATTGGTTTTATTTGGTATGGTATACACCTGAAAATATCATTTATACAATAGTAGATAAATTACAAAGTAACAAATATTAGGCGCCAATGGTCCAAACCACGGTTTGTATTTTGAAAGCGTTTTTAATAACAAGGAAAGTGTCTCCCAAAAGATAGGGTTATGTATTATACCAAATTGTTTGAGCAGCAAGTTTCGATAAGCGTTTATCCAAGCTGCTTTTGAAACTTTTCAAAAGTCGGTAGATTTTGATAAAATATTAAAAGAAAATATGTATGATGATTAGTTTGTACCTACTGTGAATTCAATTTAAAAAAATTATATTTAAGCGCAATGATAATAAAAATAAACCGACATTCATTGGGGAAAATTGTAATTATCACAAATCGATAACAAAACATTTTACGTATGTGAGTAGCGTGTTAATGTAACAAATAATATGTGGCAAACGTGGCAATTAGAGATAGTAAACATATATATCGAAGAACTACTTTAAGACGCGTTTTAGCTGGCATACTAATATCAATTTGCAAGACACCAGTAATTCCAATTTGATAATGGAATAAGTTTTGATGTTTGTTTGCTTGTTTGTTTGGATATTTCGCCGTTTTTAACAGTATTTCAGTCATATCACGGCGGTCAGTTAACCTACTCATAAAGTTTTCGTGACAATTTGTTAAATTTTAGTGAAAATCATCAGGTTATCTTATGCCACCATATCTGCCTCCTGTCAAATACTACGTAAGTTAAACAGCATGCAAACAACACCTTGCAGTATAACACTGTAACTCCTCATTCAGCAATGAATTGATTACATAAATGTAGAAATTTCACTTGTTTTATTGTTTGAATGTCTCCAGAGTTCATTACGTTTATAAACGATAGTCGATAGTTTTAACAGTAGACCTACTTCTACACTGGCTATGCAGCGGGCCTTCCTTAATTAGCATGAGTTCATGAAGTGTATGCATGACATTTTATTGTTCTGAAACTATTTCAGTTAAAAAATAACTGAAAATACTAATGTTAAAAGCGGTTACTCAAAATCAACAACCGGTATCAAACAATGGACATCTCATCGAATATGTATGAGTGTCTCCATGGGATCCCATGAAGTGGTGTGATCATTTGTTGATGTGGTCGTTGTACATAACGACCTACTTTCTATTTAGTGGTCTGGGTTATATCTATTATTTAAACAGAAGTTTTACTTAGTTTTCAAATTACGCAAATCAATTAGTTTATACTAGTTCATTAAATTGATTATGATTCGTAAAAAGGCAATTTTCTATAATACTAGTACACATTAAAGAGACCTATTCACATATTGGCAAATTTACAACCCAAATAAGATCATCCATTATAGAATATCAACCGATTACATTGTATTTCAATCGTTTACTGTGCACAAATATATTTATTTCTAAAATGAACGATGTTTTCTTTTTCCTACCTTCTTTTATCTTGTGCCTACTAAATTGGTATTATCCGAAGGGTTTTCACACTTTATCACTGAAATTATGATTTTCGATTTCGCAAGTTAATATTAGAAATCGCCGGAATTCCGAAAAAGTTTTTGATATATCCACGTATGCTTGTGCGCGATGTATGTCGCATTATCTAAACACGCATATTATCATGATGAGTATCTTACAACGCAAATTGTAACTAGTTAAATATTCGTGATACCACTTAATTTGTGCACGCGGTCTTCCGAATTATCAGAGTTACGCGAAGAAGCCCAGATAGGACGCGTACACGCGTAAAATACGCACACAAATTTGGAAGATACGCAGAGAAAAATAAAATATGGGTGTACAATTACGCAGAGAAATTAAAAAGTGTGTGTACATTTACGCACATTTTCCACAATTTCACGAACATAACGTCACATTTTATAGACTGGAAGACAGCAGAAGATTGAAGTTTTGACAGGTCTGCCTATCGGAATGTGCAGTTGATTTGTATTATAAAGTAAAAATTGTTCAGAAGTCTTTTTGTAACATTATTGTATTCCAATGGATTATTATTATTATTATTATTATACTAAATGTTTTTTACACATTGCAATGATTTTTGAATGTAAATTTACACTCTAATAAAAATCAAATCCTAACATTATTAGGATCTGAAGACATCGTATAACAGGTCACGTTCAAATGACCTTCCGAACAATAAAATATCAGCCCTGCTGCGCCCAGTGAAATTGCTTGTTGAACAGCAATGTTTGGCCACGGTTTTTGAAAGGTGATGCATTTCCAGCTGATCCTCGGGATTTAATCATTTACAGTTAATTTCCACGGTGATAATAATGGATATAGGCGAGTATACAACCAAAGTTCACGCGTTATTTCGTGTTTAGTATTTGTGGTATATATATGACGTTATACCACAACATTATGAAGGCAACAGCTTGATTGGCTCCTGGAAATGTCATGTGAACGTCACCCCTAATGAGAAGTCAGCAGATCCAGCCTGCGGATAATATAGTAGCGATTAACTGGAAATTATGTTAATGAGATTGGTTAATTTGCTACCACTTGTCCTACAAAGAGTGTACATTTACCTCCAATAAATTCTGGAGAAAGTGTAAATTTACTCCCAAATCAGAAGTGCGCGTACATTTACCATCAGTACTAAAGCTTGTCTGGAGCACTGACTCACACGAATATTATTATGATAATTATTTTAAAAGCCAAATCTTAACTTGTTCATGTTGGTGATACCACATCAGTTTTTATTAACTGAAATTCTGCTGTCAGTTTTGGGCACTTTGAGACCTGTATATCGTTAAGCAGTTGAATAACTTACGTAGAAAAACAATCGCATAAACCAACTCAAATGTTGGGCTATATAAGACTATGCAAAACCTTCCCTTTAAACGATCATTTAGGCATATACCCAATGTATGTTCACAAACAAGAAACGAGGAAATTCCAAGAAAACCTTATTTTTTAAACGCATTGCATAATAGTTCGTACTACAATAAACTTTTAGTAACATTGACCTTGACCCCACCCACCCCATATGCAATCCCAAATGAGGTCTCTCAATAATGTATCTATGTGTGAAGGTTCATTATACTATCTCAATGTGTACTCCAGTTATTGAGCGGAAACCATTTTTCTATTTTAAGTAACATTGACCTTCACCCCACCCTCCCCATATGCAATCCCAAGCAAGGTCTCGCATTAAGGTATTTATGTATGAAGTGTCCTTACTATAGCCTAATTTGTTTTCTAGTTATTTAGCAAAATATGTTTATATATATTTTAGTAACGGTAAGATTGACCTTAAACCCACCCAACCCATATGCAATAGCAAACGAGGTCTCAATATAAGGTATCTTTGTATTAAGTTTCATTATCATATCTCAATTTGTTCTCCAGTTATTGAGCGTAAATCATATTTCTGTTTTTAGTAATGGTGACCTTGACATTGATGACCTTGACTCGAAACATTCCATATGCAATACAAAGAGAGGTCTTGGTACAAGTCATCTATAAATTAAGTTTCATTACAATATATAAATTGGTTCTAAATTTATTGAGCGAAAACCATATTTCTATTTTTAGTAACGGTGACCTTGGCTGTTTACCCAGCCCACCCCATATGCAATCACAAGCAAAGTCTTGGTGAAAGGCATCGATGTATTAATTAATAATAATATTAAATAATTCAGTTAAGCAGCACAAATCGAATGAATTAAATGCAAACGATTGTCCGCTGTATTTTTAATCAGTCAATGATCTAATGTTGGGAGTTAGACAGGGCGAATCCGTGTCGCCATTTTTATTTTGTATGTATTATATAGAGCATTTTATCTTGAATAGCCAAGAAGGCGTTGAAATGTGAATGCTTAAATTGTTTTTTGTTATTATATGCTGACGATGTTGTTATTTTTGCGGAGTTGGGAACTGGACTTCAACATGGTTTAAATTTACATGAAGATTATTGCAATACATGGAAACTGTTAGTCAATGTAAATACAACAAAAATAATGATATTTAAAAAAGGTGTGCGAAATAAACGAAATCTAACGTTTTTATATCAGGGAAAGGAAGTTGAAGTTGTAAACAAATGTACGTAACTCGGAATATTTTTTTACTACGGGCGGTCCCTTTTCAGCTACATATGAACCACTAGCAGGTCAGGCCCTTCCAGCAATTTATAAGCTAAAAGCAAATTTAATCCAGTTAGTCATGGGTTAGATTTATTTGAAAAACTTATTGAACCTATTCTAAATTTCGGATGTGATGTATGGGGCTTAAATAACAGAAAATGCATATAAAGATTACACTTGCGTTTTAGCAAAACTTTGTTAAGAGTCAGACAACAGACACAAAATAATTTTATATACGGGGAGCTCGGACGTAAACCGCCTATTAACTATCGATTTTGTAACGTTATATACTATTGGATAAAAATATACAGTGTAATGATGTTAAATATGTCAAAGTTGTATACAAGATGTTATTAAATGATTTTGAAATGTACCCAGAAAATTTGGATCAAATGTAAATTATGTATTAGATAGTCAAGGTTTTAGCGAAGTATGGTACATGCAGGGTGTTAGTGATGTTAATGTCTTTATGTCAAATGCTAAACAAAGAATTTCAGATATTTATAAACAAAATTGGTCTACAACTAGAGGTACACATTATAGCTTATGCGGAAATTTCGAATTACAGTCATATTTCAAATATGTAAACTTAACAAAGTCCAGAATTGCCTCAACACTTTTGAGAGTTTCAGCCCATATACTAGAAGTTGAGTCAGGCAGATGGCATTAGCCGAACAAAATACCATTAATTGAAAGAAAATGTAAGCAATTTAATGTACTAGAGGACGAATTCCGTTTTTTATTAGAATGTCCAGACTTTATCGATTTTCGTAAACAATATACTTCAGGCAAAATGCCAGTATGATCAAATATACTTAACTAATGAGATCGACAAACGAATCGGCTGTTAGAAGGCTTGCAACTTATATTTTTAAGGCCTTTAAATTAAGAACACAATTATATAACGATTGAAGTGTCTCTCCACAAAACAATTATAAATATGATGTAAAGATTCACAGATTAATTGTATTGCCAAAACGAATCTTTATACTATGCGTAAGTATTTGCAGAAAAGTTATTTATCACATTAAAATATGCATAGAAAATATTGCCCTTTGAAATTATACACGTTTTATTGACATTATAAAAATATGTTTATGTATGTAAAGCTGTATGCTATTGACAAATGCATTGCATTTATTTTATTGATGTGTATCAATGTATACCTATGGGCATAATGCCTAAAGTACTAGAAATTTACTATCAAACTAAAGGAACTATTACGTTTCGTTAACAAATATTGATACGTTATCGTGTTATTAAGCGGAAGGAAACCGTTTTACTCGCTTTAGTAACGGTGACCTTGACCTCCCCCACCACATATGCAATCCCAAGCGTGGTCTTGATATAAAGTATCTATATATAAAATTTCATTAAAATATCTCAATTCGTTTTCGAGTTATTAGATGAACCCGTTTTTCTATTTTTAGTAAAGGTGACCTCGACCCAACCCACCCCATATGCAATCCTAAGCGAGGTATTTATACATGGCATCTATGTATGAAGCTTCATTCTCAATTCGTTCTCGAGTTATTGAGCGGTAAATCAGTTTTTAGACTGTTTGCGCTAGCCAACAGGATTTAGTAAGTGTATTTCTGAAATCGTTCTTGAAGGAACTACTTCTTTACTTTGCAGGCTACGAGTCAGTAAATCGCTGAGCAGTGAGGCTTCCTGTTATCGATGCTACTGTCTATGAATAGATGACAATAAAAAGATCCGACTAAAAACACTAATAAACAAAAATAATAATCCATTTAGTCCACAACTACAATTGAATTCATGTTATGTCTGTTCACATAGGTATGATAGCGTATCTGTTTATGCTATTGACTGGTTAACTGCGTGTTGCGTAAGTTTAACAATAGTGTATTGAGACAGAACATAATAGCGGAGTGATCGACGATTGCTATTGTTTTTGACGTATGCATAAGAATTATGGAAAAGCATTGTACTTCTAAAGAGAGTTTTGAATGTATTTTGCAAAATCAACTCATTCTTATTTAAATTGGTATTTACTATATAAGTTTTAATTTGCCAAAAAACAGTGGCCTGGATCTCCATCTTCAATTAGGTCAAATACCAGCTAATACCTATTTATCTTATGTGGAGTGTATTGTTATGAGGTTCGAGACTTTTTTGTAGAAATGATATAACAGGCAGGTGTCTTACTTCAATAAATGTTCCTTATGATAAAAATAATCTCACAACTCTTTTGGTCTTAGTCTCTTTTCTCGCCAACAGTCTTTCAACGCTGTCAGCGTTTTGATATATTAACAGTGACCTTGACCACACCTACCCATTATGCAATCCCAAGCGAGGTCTTTATATAAGGTATCTATGTATGAAGTTTAATTGAAATATCTCAATTCATTCTCGAGCTTTTGAGCGCAAACCCCAGCAAGCTGATGACCAAAGACATACCATCCGGTTACTCCAAAAATAAGACCAGACTTAATTAACGATATTCTTTCAGTTCAATCAGTAATATATATGAGATATCTTTAGAGTATTAATGCAAGCAGTAATGTATTAAAACTTTTTAATCTGTGAGTTTAATATTTTGTCAAAAGAGTGCACAATAATATTTTACTATGAGTTTGTTAGTAACTTTCAACTTATTTCTAATAAACGATATTTTCCAAATTACAAATACGTTCCATGAAAATAAAGTCACCACATTTAGTTAAAGACGTTTATAACAAAAATGAAATAATTGGGTTAATTTCTCCTTTTACTTCATGTTTTCTTTCTTGTATATAGGTTACAATATACTAATTTCATCTATTATGTCCTTTCACAATAAATATTTCTAATAGTGAAAGTTCATAAAGCATATATAAGAATCAAAAACACACTATGCAATGTATTTCAAAACAAATTTAGTTCAGAAATGATCCATTAAATATCTTCATTCTATTGATACGATGTTTATGTATGTTAAAACGAAACAGAAAAAAGGCTATACACGTACCCTATATGAAATCCAATATTCCCCACACAAGTTAGGTGAGCCATTCTTTGTATTAATGTTTTGGTGTCAATATACATTGGTGAATGTCTGTGCGAAATTTGAAGAAAATCTGTCGTTTGGAACAAAATATGCATTTGATAAAAATGATGTTTCAGAAAGCATTATTAGTTCACATTTGACACACTTAAATGTCCAGTCAAATTCATTATTTAAGCAGTAAGTGTAGGTAAAACCTTTTTATTATCAACATACATATCATGTATATTGCCAAACAAAGCATGAACAAACATATCAGCTGAAAGAACCATAACATTGTTTGAAAAATAACTATCCTATATACTTAAAACATTGATAAAAATCCAAACTGAAAAAGGGGCTTCGACAAGTACCTTATTCAAAACCCAGTATTTCCTGAACAAGGCCGGTGACCCCTATTTTTCAAGATTGTTTTAGTTTCAGTATACAATGACTCATGTATCTGCAATCTTTTAACAAAATCTGTCGTTTGGAACAAATGATATTCTTATATTTGATACATTATTGATGTTTTCACAGGCACATTTAAAGCGCGTTTTATCATTAAACTGCACTTGTTTATTACCAAACGAAATACGTAAAAGAAGATGCAGTTAAAAATATCCATCTTTGTTTGAATATAAACGCTTTATATTATTCAACATTCTAAGTAACACAAACTGAAAATGGCTTCGACAGCTACCGTATTCAACATTCAATATTTCCGGAAAAAGGCCGGTGACCCCTATTTTTTAAGACTATTTTAGTTTAAGGATACATTGATGCATGTTTGTGCCGAGTTTAAGAAAATCTGTCCTTGGTAAAAAAAATTGAAGCAAATTGCTGCGAACGTCTTTAAGAATATACAAAAAGAATCAGTGAGAAAGGTGAATGAAATTCAACTTCAAATTACCGATGTAATGGCAACGCACCATCTAAATGCCATTTTACACAGGATTAACTATCTCCAGCCACTCACCCAAATGTTTCGCAAATTTTATAAATGATTCTGATGGGGATCATTTGCAAAAATGAGTTACTTAGCAAACTTAGCACCATTTATACAAGAGCTGTCAGAGGACAGCACGCTCGACCTTTCTTGTGCTTGTCAGAGTTACTGACATTTGTTTTCTAAAAAAGGAAATATGTACATTCCACGAAAACAAAATTTTTCGAACAAAATGTATTAAAGTCAGCCTACAAAATAATTTTAATTAATGGTGACCTTGACCCCACCTGAAAAAAACTCTTCTACATCATTATTAACCAACTTGTACCACAAATGCAAAATTTCAGGTCGATCCGCTAAGTAGAAATGCCCCCAAAACGCATTTGAGAGTAACACATGATAAGCCATCTGACAGGCGCTTCAGTACTTGGATTGTATGGGGGAGCGGGAACAAAAATTCGCACCTAAATCACATAAACCAGTCAAAATACCAGTTCATTTAGACTTATTGTAATGCAATGGACAGTAAAAAGGTATAAAACGTGTAATATTCCCGTTTAACATGATTCGATGTGCTGTGAGCTGCATAAGGCGAGTTTCCGTACTTGTTTTCATTTTTTTTACCCGAAAAGACAGGTTTAGCTTTAAAAAGTGTCGATAGCGTGTCAGTTACGATATTATTCACATTTATTTCCGTGAAAAGTAATAAACGCAATAAAATAACATAGTTACATGGTGAGTTTATGTATAAGTGGACCCTAAAGGGCCGGTCCCTGATTTTCTTAAAGGTTAGAAACCAGTAAATCCAATTCCATAGCGTCCCATTATAAAACGGCATCTTTCCAAGCATTTTTCTAGCATTTCCTTTATTTCAGATTGCGCAAGCTGGGTATCAATTTAAATATCAAACTGTTCTCTTCCAACATTTGCAATAAACAGATATGTCATGTTACTACTAAGAAAATGCATCTCACTTGAATGCAGGCACCGGTAGAAAACACGGTTTCGGCAGTCATATTTCGACAAAAGCCCCATACCACAGTAAACACACCCCAAAAGTTCATCTTTCAAGTTAGCCTCCAATGAAATGCACCAAATGTTGCAGACACGCATAGGATAATAGAAATAACCACAAAGGGCATGTCTGAGATACCTAAATGGCTTTTATGCCAGAAGAGAAGAGGAACTCTTTAGTAATAGGCACTACTTTTTAATGGACCACGGAGGGATACACAATGATTTACTGGTATCTAATCTTAAAGAAAAGTCAACAGTTTGCCATCATGAACAAAAACTCTTCTACATCATTATTAACCTACTTGTACCATAAATGCAAAATTTCAGGTCGATCCGCTAAGTAGAAATGCCCCCAAAACGCATTTGAGAATGACACATCATAAGCCATCTGGCTAGCGCTTCAGTACTTGGATTGTATGGGGAGCGTGAACTAAAATTCGCACCTAAATCACATAAACCAGTCGAAATACCAGTTCATTTAGACTTATTTTAATGCAATGAACAGTAAAAAGGTATAAAACGTGTAATATTCCCGTTTAACATGATTCGATGTGCTGTGAGCTGCATAAAGCGAGTTTCCGTACTTTTTTTTCATTTTTTTACCCGAAAAAACAGGTTTAGCTTTGAAAAGTGTATATAACTAGTCAGTTACAATATTATTCACATTCATTTTAGAAAGTAATAAACGCAATAAAATAACACAGTTACATGGTGATTTTATGTATAAGTGGACCGTAAAGGGCCGGTCCATGGTTTTCTTAAACAAAACTCAGCATTTTGCTATCATGAAAAAAACTCTTCTACATCATTACTAACCAACTTGTACCACAAATGCAAAATTTCAGATCGATCCGCTAAGTAGAAATGCCCCCAAAACGCATTTGAGAGTAACACATGATAAGCCATCTGACGAACGCTTCAGTATATGGATTGTATGGGGAGCGGGAACAAAACTTCGCACCTAAATCACATAAACGAGTCAAAATACCAGTTCATTTAGACTTATTTTAATGCAGTGGACAGTAAAAAGGTATAAAACGTGTAATATTCGCGTATAACATGATTCGATGTGCTGTGAACTGCACAAGGCGAGTTTCCGTTCTTTTTTTTCATTTATTTACCCGAAAAAACAGGATTAGCTTTAAAAAGTGTAGATAACGTGTCAGTTACGATATTATTCACATTTATTTCCATGAAAAGTAATAAACGCAATAAAATAACACAGTTACATGGTGATTTTATGTATAAGTGGACCCTAAAGGGCCGGTCTCTGGCTTTCTTAAAGGTTAGAAACCAGTAAATCCAATTCCCATAGCGTCCCATTATAAAATGGTAAACTTTCCAGGCATTTTTCTAGCATTTCCTTTATTTCCGATTGCGCAAGCTTGGTACCAATTTAAAGATCAATCTGTCCTCTTCCAAAATATGCAATAAAACCGATATGTCATGTTACTTCTAAGAAAATGCATCTCACTTGAATGCAGGCACCGGTAGAAAACACGGTTTCGGCAGTCATATTTCGACAAAAGCCCCATACCACAGTAAACACACCCCAAAAGTTCATCTTTCAAGTTAGCCTCCAATGAAATGCACCGAAATGTTGCAGACACGCATAGGATAATAGAAATAACCACAAAAGGCATGTCTGAGATACATAAATGGCTTTTATGCCAGAAGAGATGAGGAACTCTTTAGTTATAGGCACTACTTTTTTAATGGACCGCGGAGGGATACACAATGATTTACTGGTATCTAACCTCCATTGTCGAGATAGTCACTGTGGCCATAAGTGACTTTCATTCCATAATTCAAATGTACAAAATTATAAAATAACTTTGATCTGGAATAAGGACTATAATTTATATTAAATCTACGAATTAATATCAATCCACTAATAATAGTTGACACATTAACATTATTTAGTTTGAAATAAACACCTAAATGAATAAATGCTTCAAATATGTATAACTAGAATACATTGCTAGTTTTATTGGAATATTTGCATATTCGGTGACCTTTGGCGATTTTAATTAGAAAAAACGCATATCAAGTAGCCTATGGCAACAGAAATGTGCGATTTTTGTGATCATACATGTAAATTAAGTGACCTATGACCACGGTAAATGGCCATTTCTATAAGAATATAAGCACATCCACTGGCCTATGGCCGCAGTAAATGGTCATTTCTATAACAATATACGCACACCCATTGGTCTATGACCACAGTAAAGGACAATTTCTGCGATAATATACTTAAATTAAGTGACACATGGTTACAATAAATTGACATTTCTATTTGAATATAAGCACAACCAGTGGCCTATGGCCACAGTAAATGGCCATTTCTATGATAGTATACACACATCCAGTGGTCTATGGCCACAGTAAATGGCCATTTCTATGATAATATACGCACATCAAGTGGCATATGGCCATAGAAAATGGCCATTTCTACAATAATATACACACCTCCAGTGACATATGGCCACAGTAAATGGCCATTTCTATGATAATATACACACATCCAGTGGTCTATGGCCACAGTAAATGGCCATTTCTATGTGAATGTACGCACATCCAGTGACCTATGGCCACAGTAAATGGCCATTTCGATGTGAATATATGCACATCCAGTAACCTATGGCCACAGTAAATGGCCATTTCTATTAACATTTACGCACATCCAGTGGCTTATGGCCACAGCAAATGGCCATTTCTGTGATAATATACGCACATCGAGTGGAATTCGGCCTCAGTAAGGCTATTTCTGTAATTATATACGCACATCCAGTGGCCAAAGGCCACATTAAATGGCCATTTCTGTAATAATATACGCACATCAATTGGACTATGGCCACAGTAAATGGCCACTTCTGTGATAATATACGCAGATTCAGTGACCTATAGCGACATAAATTGCCATGTCGGTGATAATATACGCACATCCAGTGGCCTATGGCCACAGTAAGTGGCCATTTCTAGGTGAATATACGAACATCCAGTGGCCTATGCCCACAGAAAATGGCCATTTCTATGACAATATACGCACATCCATAGGCCTATGGCCACAGTAAATGGCCATTTCTATGACAGTATACGCACAACCAATGACCTATGGCCACAGTAAATGGCCATTTCTATGTGAATATGCGCACATCAAGTGACCTATGGCCTCAGTAAATGGCCATTTCTATGAAAATATTCGCACATCCTTTGGCCTATGGCCACAGTGAATTGCACTTTCTATGTGTGAACATACGAACATCCAGTGGCCTATGGCCACAGTAAATGGCCATTTTTATGATAAAATACGCACATCGAATGGCTTTTGACCACAGAAAATGGCTATTTCTATGACAATATACGCACATCCAATGGCCTATCAGAATATATGTAAATAAAGTGGCCGGTGACCGGAGCAAATGGCGATTTCTAAGTGAATTATGCATCTACATTTACAAACAGCCTGAGTAAAGGACGATTTTTATGTAAATATACGCATATAAAGTGACCTAAGGCCTCAGTAAACGACGATTTCTATGTGAATACTAGCATCTCAAGTCACCTATGGCCACATTAAAGGACGATTTCTATGTGAATAAACGCACATTAAGTGACCAATGGTCACAGTAAATGGCCATTTTTATGATAAAATTCGCACATACAGTGACTCATGGCCACAGTAAATGGCCATTTCCTTGACAATGAACGCACATCCAGTGGCCTATGGCCACAGTAAAAGGCCATTTCTATGTCAATGTACGCACATCCAGTGGCCTATGGCCACAGTAAATTGCCATTTCTATGACAATATACGCACATCCAAAGGCCTATGGCCACAGTAAATGGCCATTTCTATGTGAATATACGCACATCGAGAGGCCTATGGCCACAGTCAATGGTCATTTCTATGTACATATATGCATATCCTGTGACCTATGGCCACAGTAAATGGCCATTTCTAGGACAATATGCGTACATCCAGTGGCTTATAGCCACAGTAATTGCCCATATCTATGACAATATACGCACATCCAGTGGCCTGTGGCACAGTAAATAGCCATTTTTGTAATAATATACGCGCATCCGGTGATCTATGGCCACAGTAAATGGCCATTTCTGTGATAATATACGCATATCGAGTTACCTATGGCCACTGTAAATGACCATTTATGTAATAAAATACGCACATCCATTGGCCTATGGCCACAGTAAATGGCCATTTCTGTAATAATATACGCATATCCAGTATCCTATGGCCACAGTAAATGGCCATTTGTATGATAATATACGCACATCCAGTGATCTAAGTCCACAGTAAATGGCCATTTATGTGATAATATACGCACATCAAGTGGCCTATGGCCACAGCCAATGGCAATTTCTGAGCTAATATACGCAGATCCAGTGATCTATGGTCACAGTAAATGGCCATTTCTGAGTTAATATACGCACATCCAGTGGCCACGGTAAATGGCCATTTCTGTAATTATATACGCATATCCAGTGGCCTATGGCCACAGTAAATGGCCATTTCTATGATAATATCTGCACATCCAGTGGCCTATGGCCACGGTAAATGTCCATTTATGTAATAATAAACACACAGCCAGTAGCCTATGTCCCCAGTAAATGGCCATTTCTGTGATAATATACGCACATCCAGGGACCTATGGCCACAGTAAACGCCCATTTCTGTGATAATATACGCACATGCATTGGCCTATGGCCACAGTAAATGACCTTTTCTGTGATAATATACGCACATCCAGTGACCTATGGCCCGGGTAAATGGCCATTTCTATGATAATGTACACACATCCATCGGCCTATGGCCACAGTAAATGGCCATTTCTGCGATACTATACGCACATCCTAATAAACGCACATCCAGTGGCCTATGGCCACAGTAAATGGCCATTTCTGTAATAATATACGCATATCCAGTAGCCTATGGCCACAGTATATGGCCATTTCTATGATAATATACGCCTATCCAGTTGCCTCTGTCCACAGTAACTGGCCATTTCGATGACAATATGCACACATCCAGTGGCCTTTGGCCACAGTATATGGCCATTTCTAAGATAATATACGCATATCCAGTGACCTATGGCCCGGGAAAATGGCTATTTCTATGATAATTAAACACATCCATTGGCCCTTTACCACAATAAATGGCCATTTCTATGTGAATTTTCACACATCCATTGACCTATGGCTACAGCAAAGGGTCATTTCTATGTGAATACACATAAATTAAGTGACACATGGCCACAGTAAATTGCCATTTCTATGATAATAAAAGCACATCCAGTTCTGGTGCCACTGTACACGAACATTTCTATGTGAATATACGTATATTAAGTGGCACATGGCCACAGTAAATGGCCATATCTATGTGAATATACGCACATCCAGTGGCCTTTGTCACAGTAAATGTTGATTTCTATGTGAACATATGCTCATCCTGTGGCCATAGGCCACAGTAATGGACCATTTCTATGATAATATACGCACATACAGTGACATATGGCCACATTAAATGGCCATTTCTATGTGAATAGACGCACATGCAGTTGCCTGTGGCCAAAGTAAAGGACTATTTGTATGATAATATAAGTAAATTACGTGACTTATGGCCACTATAATTTGCCATTTTGTACGATAATATACGCACATCCAGTGATCTTTGGCCACAGTAAATTGTCCCTTATATGACAATATACGCACATGCAGTGGCCTATGGCCGCAGCAAATGGCCAGTTCTATGATAATATACGCACATCCAGTGACCTATGGCCACAATTAAGGACCGTTTCAATTATAATATACCTAAATCAATTGACCTATGGCCACAGTAAATGACTTTTTATATGATAATATACGCACATGCAGTGGCCTATGGCCACAGTAACTGGCCATTTCTATGATAATAAACGCACATCCAGCGGCTTATGGCCATGGTAAATGGTCATTTATATGATAACATACACACATCCAGTCGCCTACGGCAACAGCAAATGGCCATTTCTATTTGAATAAAAGAACATCGATTGACCTTTGGCCACAGCAAATGGTGATTTCTATGTGCATATATAGAGTATACATGGTTGGTGCCGGGATGGAGAAAGTTTATCCGGTGTGGCTTAGAAAATTAAAATAGGGCGAGCTTAAGCGAGCCCTATTTTTGTTTTCGGGCCGAACCGGATAAACTTTCTCCTTCCCGGCACCTACTGTGTATTCTATTTATCCTGATTTCTGTTCAATTAAATTTAAATGCACCAAATACTAAAGTTTTAAATTTTAAAAAAAGTTCTAGACGGGCCTCGACCTAATAACTCGCTTGCATGAATGCGTACTACCCGGTAAAAATAGTTCTTTATTTCTTAATCACCTTGTTCAAAAAGCAAAAGTAAAATATTAATAAATCTTATTTGCTGATGTCAGTACGACATGAAAATGACGTATTAAATCTGCTTTTGTTTTAAATCAGATTATATTGTTTTTTAAAGCGTTAAATTACGTCACACCAACTACGTCATTCATTTTGAGTTGTAAGTTTACACAATGTAGTCAAACGAGAACGCGTGTGTTTTGCAGTTTAAAATACATGAATCGGAATAAATATTTAGAGTTTCTGTTTTCTGGATGGATTATATTATGCAATAGCATTCAGATAAAATGTGTATGGAATATTTGCCTCGAATGGAAACGGTGAGATTGATCCCTTTTCAATTTTCTACGATTTACTCGGATAGTATTATAGTTGTGGGTGGAGGACAGTGTAACTGAAAGTGACATAAATCATAAAATGTTTAGTTATACGTTTAAATTTTGATGACTTTTGTTCATTTCTTTTCATCGGAAAATAATATAACAGGTTATTTCTTTGATGAATATGCTCTGTTGGTTGACCAAAGAAAGTCTATCTACAAAGAATAACCCGCTTGCATCAGATTCAAGTGTGTTGAAATGGAATGGAACTGGAAGGAAGTTGTTGTTAACCAGTCAAATGGAATGTGAGGACAAACAACTCATTTGTTGTTTAACTCTGTTAAACTAGACTACACAAAGTTTGTATCAATGAAAAACTCTGGTAAGTAGACTTTATGCTGTGTCATTCTCGACAATGTTGTTATCCGGCGCGTAGGAATACCTATTGACGGTATATCACAGTCACGTGATCTACTGCCGGATATCAACAAGTTTATACGGTCACCGCTTTATTAGGTCACTGTTTGGGTTAGTAGCAGGATAAATGCTCATCAATATCCTATGGCGACAGTGAAGGACGATGTTTATTAGAAGATAAGCACATCCATTGGCCTATGGGCACAGTAAAGGTCGAATTGTTTGAGAATATACGTAAATAAAGTGACCTAGGACGACAGCAAATGGCGATTTCAATGTGAATATATAAACATCTACTGACCTTTGACCATAGTAAAGGGCTATTGAAATACAAATATATGTACTGCCACAGCAAATTGCCATGTCTATAAGAATATACTTCAACAAAGCGACCTATGACCAAAGTAAAGGGCGATTTCTATAGGAATATAACCACACGCAGTGACCCATGGCCACAGCAATTGGCCATTTCTATGAGAATATAAACACATACAGTGACCTATGGCTACAACAACTGTTCGATGGGAATGTATGAATATTCAGTGACCTTTATTTGTATTAAATAGATTTGCATTTGAGTCTTTGATATTTCAGTAGAGACTTTGCAGAGTACTTGTGTCATGTTATGAGCAACTGAAAGGCCCCCTGTTTTTTTGTCCATTGGTGAGCCAACCGGCTACACAAAAGATACTACAAGGACTGACATAAGTGGCACCAGTCACCAGTCTTCGAACGATAGGTTCATTGATGCTGACGGCGACTGCTTTGAAAGTTCATGCACGTCCAGCGAGACGTCGTCAACGTCATGCACTGCTGACAGTGACACAAACTAGCATTTGATTTTGCTTGTATCTTGAAAACCAAATGCGCTATCACATTAAAATATCACAAGAAGTTCTTGTTTGTTCTGTGATTTTTTAAAACACCCCTCGACGTCTGTTTGCTTATTACTTCCATACCCAGTTATCAATATCAACAGTACATAGTGTTGTATGTGTGAATATGGGAATACACTCCAGTGGGTATTGAGTAAACTGTGATCAGATTCAATGCCAACATACCAATATATTCAATTATTTACAATTTCATGTCGATTAGATATATATTGTGCACAGAAAGTACGATTATACACGCAGGAGTTCTTAAACAAGTTACCGTTCACTTAGCAGACTCTATCATACATGTTGGGCTAAAACGAAAAGAAGGAAAGCAATGATTATTCAGGTTTTAATCCAATAGAACTGCATCCGATTTTAATTTAAGTTCAACATCCGTTGACTAGTATGCATTTTTTTGTACCAAAGAATTGATCAGTGATATATTTAAAATATATACATATCAATATTAACATACATGTATGTTAAAACATGATTAAGTACAGTTATTGTTCAAACATCAGTAGTACTGGCTCCATACATATGTTGCGCAAAATGATAATTCTTTGAAAAAAATTACATCTTAAGATGGTCTGTACTGAAATAAACATTCCGATAACTGAGCCAAACTACACGCTTCATAAAAGACAGTTGTTGGTATTAAATCAATTAATCATTATTATTAACATCATTTATTGTCAATAAGCATTATTGCTGCAAAAAATATCAAAATAGCTATGTCTGTCTGGTTAAAATGTGTTGCACACTGTGTCATAATAGCGTACCCAGTTGATACATATTAATGTATCTAACCAAGATGGTCAAAGTGTTCGTGGTCGCTCACGTAAGTATAAATCAAGTTCACCAACAACTAAGTATATGTAGCCATTATTTGGTTATATCCGCTTACTATATGGTTGTCTCCCCTTACATAAAAATAACATTTTCTCACTAACTATAATCAGTAATCGACATTAACTGAGATCATAACAAGACTGTGGCAAGACATCGAAGAAAAGCAAAATCAAAGAAAATATAATGTGTTTTAAACAAAAACCTACCTGTGTCTGGTCCGCTCATACGAGTACATATACTTGTACTCGTATGAGCGGACCAATATGCCTATATGATATCTGACAATTTGTAACATACCCTTTCAATGTTCAGACATGCGGATGGGAAGCTGCTTTCAACTTCATGGATAAAAACTTGACGATTATTGTTCAAGTTGTTAAAAGTAATTTTAATGACGACGGACGACGAACAATGGACGCCCGACAGGGATGACCACTATATCTCACCATGAGCAATTTGGCTCAGGTGAGCTTAATACCTCATTAACAACAAAAATGTTATTGAAGAGGTTTGAATAATTAACAAAAACAGATAATTGTTTTAGTAGGTCAAAGGGATAGTCATAGAGACCAAAACACAGTTCATATCTTACATATATGTAACTGTCAACATAATAATTTATAAAACTCATACTTAAGTTATTATTTTATGCATAGTATGCATATATGTGTAGAGTATTTTATGTCGATATGTAGATTGTTAATAACCTATACAATAAGGTTACATTACATTATTTTTGTTGCGAACTATCATAGATCTGACTAGGATTCTAAGCCTTTGACTTGAGTTGGAGAACACAGATAATTATCTGGAATGCGTTTTTCAAAACTGTAACGACTAGTTCATGTAACCAACGTTAGAACTTCGACAAAATTTATGATGACAAAACAACGTATACAAAGCAATTAGGTTTACAGATTATTGTAAATACCAGGCTTATTAGGATTTTGTTAAAAGAAGTTTTATACCAAACAGTTTACTTTTAAATAGTGGGCGTTCAACGTTTGACCAATTGAAATATGGCTTTAATCGGGTGGTTTTAATTCATTAATTTAAAATTATTAAATGCTGTAAAATAAAGAAATATTGTTGACGTCTGTGTTAGCCAATTGTTATGAAATATGTGTCTTGATAAGGCTGTGATACGTACTTTTCGCACGACAGGCACAATTTTAAAGTCAGTTGAATATATAATGCCCAAAATAGTATCGTTGAAACAAGTATGAGAAAGCAACCAACAATTCATTGACAGTAACACTGCACTGGACTTGAAAACAAATTCATCACATCGTAAGATTTTTTTTTCTTCCTGTTCGTGAAACATATAAATTATCCATGGGAAGTTGTTGTCTGCAGTAAAAAATATTAAGTTTCTGAGCAGTTAATTGGAATATTACAATAATGCATGCCAAGTGTCTAAGCGTTTATTTTATTGTTATGGCTACCTTTGTTACATCTACAGGTAATATTTAATGTATAATAGCATTACCTGCTATAGCAATATGCATTTAATAACTAAGCCAGACTGATCTGCATTTTAGTGTTATGTATTGATGTCAAAATAAAGTTATCATTTGATGTGTTTAGAAACGAAAGTATGATATGTTCTTAAAAAAGAGTAGGACGCAATACTTGCATTATTTCATGAATTTGCTATAACATGTTTAACATGATATGAGGCGTGTCATGGGTAAACCGTGCTTAATGCATAAATGCATAATGCGCAAAGTGTCATCCCGGATTAGCCTGTGCAATCCGCACAGACTAGTCCAGGACGGCAATTTCCGCCATTTACGGTATTTTCTATTTCGATGAATACTCTTCTAAACATTAAGCCAATGTAGGCAGAAAGGGCCGTCCTGGATTAGCCTGTGCGGACTGCACAGGCTCATCCAGAACGACATTTTACGCACATGCATTAAGCACGGTTCTTCCACGACGCGCCTCATATATTTTACTCATTGAGATTGTGATTCCTGGGGAAGTTGTACTAGACGCTGTGCAGGAGGACAAAGTTGTAGAACCTGCTACTCATGTGTGTGGAGAAATCCGAAACGCGTGCGCATGCCTTGCAGTGAGCATTGTAGCAACGGTCACATCTATTCAGAAGGCGCATGCCAATGTCCAAGCTGGCGATCAGGAGATTGTTGCGAAAGTGAGTTTCACAATAACAACAATAACTCCGAAACAAGAGTGCATGCCTTGCATTGAACATTGTAGCCACTGTTACAGATATTCAGAAAGTGCATGTTGTTGCGAAAGTGAGTTTCACAATTACAACTTTGTTCTCACATCAGTGTGTTAAACATAATATTTTGTTTGATAGTAATAATGTGTATACCATGATCAATATTAAATGTACTTAGTGTTGGTGTTCGTATTTAGATCTAAAAAGTGTAAAAGTATATCTTAACGGAAAAAATATATAGGTATTATATATTTAAATATATATGCACACAATTGGTCATAAGCTTGCAGGCAAATCTACATTCCTAACTGTGTTTCTGTACTACAACAGTGTGGTGGATCTCCTGATGGTATCATGTGTAATCAGTGCGAGGATTGGTATTATTCTGGGGGATATAATCCAGGATGCCTAGGTAATACGTTGAAGAAATATATGACATTCGTCAATCAACAATTGGTTGTGAGCATTTAGACATATTTACATACCCCATAGCGTTTCTGGACAAAAGCAGTGTTGTGGATCCGCTGATGGTATAATGTGTACGCAGTACCATACCCTTCAGGGTGGATTTCATCTCGGATGTTTAAGTCAGAGAGACTTGAATCGTTACATATTATTACACTGTTAAGTTTAACGAGTAGTTTCAACACATAAATAGGAAAACACATTTAAAGTAAACGATCGCCTTTTTTAACGTGGATTTATATATTTGTAAAATAAATATTACGAGTTTTCACTACATCGAACTGATATTTATGTACTAATAGTTTTTTATGGTCACAGTCATTATTCTATTAACTTTATGTGCTTATAATTAGAAATGTCTTGCGTAGTTTTATTTGGACGGGTACTGTCCTTTTAAGCAGCGCATTAGTTTTAATATAGTAACTGTAAAAATATTATTTTGGATCATAAAAACACGTGCTTTGTTTTTTATTTGCTTCGATTTGCAAAGCATGTACCTTTATGTCGTTATGCATGTGCTTTAGGGATCATTGCAATTATCACTTGTTTAAGATATAACAACATTTTGTCATAGTGTGTTGCCGAATAATTTACGGACAGAAGTCTTAAATGCGTAGAAAATAAATCGAATGATGTGCATCTTAACCTCTTCCGAGGGTTATTCAACAAGACAACAACTTATGAAGAACATGTTATATTTTGATTTTATATAATTGGGTAGATGTAACGCTCTACTTTTCTACAGCTGCGCCCAGATTCTACAATAAAGCTGTTCTGTTAGTTCGGTTTTGAGCTATTCTCGATTAAAAAACGTTAAGATAATTTATTTGCGCAGTTTGTATATGAATTATACCAGCATATACGAAGCAGCGAAAGCTTGAACAACCACAACTATGTAAATACATTGTACCTGCGCACCGGTAATAGAGCGACGAAACGTTTGATAATTTACACAAGCCTTACAACATACGAATGTGTTTAAGCAAGTCATATCGTCATTATCAACGTTTGTCTTTAAGGACGACAATTTTTTAAACGCGATCTCTTCACTAGTTAAGTGCGACTGCTTCAAGTTATAAGAAATATGCTGTCTTTTTATTTAGCTTTCTCAAGTTCAAACGTGTGATGTCTGAATGATATAGATCATATATAAACATTATTTAATACAAAAGGGCTAAAAACCAACAACACATAGATTGTTGCAAATAACTGAGTATATCATAAATGATTTACAGCTGAAATGGGACATTTGTATGGATTATTCAGCTTTCTTGCATTGTTGTCACTGGATGTAAATAACTTTCATACATAGATACCTTATATCGAGACCTCGCTCAGGATTTCGTATGGTGTGGGTGGGTTCAAGGTCGAGGTCACCGTAACTAAAAATAGAAAAACGGTTTCCGCTCAATAGGTTGAGAACACATTGAGATATTTTAATGAAACTTCATACATGCATATTTTACATCTAGTCCTCGCTTGGGATTGCAATAGGGGGTCGTTGGGGTCAATGTCAATTTCACCATTACTAAAAATAGACAAACCGTTTCCGCTCAATCGCTTAGAAGACAATGAGATATGTTAATGAAACTTCATTTGTAAATACCTTATATTTAGACCTCACTTGGGATTGCTTATGGGTTAGGTGATGTCAAGTTCAAGGTCACCATTACTGAAACAATAATTGTTGTGCGGACTTCAATGTGTTTCGTTCGAAGTATTTGGTTTTCATGGAATTTTTCCACGTCTCTTGTATATTCTAGAATACAGTCCATTTATTGGAATGTGTGAATAAGTAGGCTTTTTTTAAACAGTGTAGCCGTTGTAGATAAATTGTAACAAAACAGTCGTTTACAGCACGCATGTACACAGCAAAGTATTTGTATTTATGTCGTTAGATTATTTTGTATGTAAATGTTGTAAACATACATATAAATAAAAATAAATATCTTTTTAAATACAAGTCAATTATATAGGCACTATTACAAATTAAATGTTTTCAATCCATTATATGGAATCAGCGAATCAGTCGATATACATTAAAGAACGTTATGCTGATGCAGCTGGAGTTTCACGTTGTATATAATATATACAACGAAATATTATTCACAATTTAGGAAACGAGTATATCTCGTAAGTATATTTTTGTTCAACTTTAGTTACTTCATGCATTTGTTTTAGGAGCATGTGAACTGGGAAAATATGATAAGTACCCAGCCTGGCCAGGTTGTTCTAGAACCTGTGGAGGCGGTACAGAATGCCGGACCTGTGAATCATGTTTTTGGGGAATAGACAATGACCCAGAATGTCGAAGTTGTGGAACATATTGTTTCCACAATCATGCATTTTCGAATGGACAATGCAATTGCCCTAGTTGGAGGTCGGGTGTTTGCTGCGAAACTATGCGTCATTTTATTATTATATTAACAAAACATGATATATTGTACATATTAAAAGACGTGTATGTTCACGATACCATGTGGTACTTGTTTAATGCTATAGCACGGTTTTGAAATTTATTTTTTCGTTATTGTGACTTGGCATTCAGAACCATCGACATCTAAGCAATGTGTCATTTATATAATACTGGTATGCTAATTGCAATGTTGAAACTCGGTAAATCAGCGTACCCAGGAAACTGACTCGAAAGTGTTTCAATAAGACTTTTTCTTTCGACACAATCGAGCTTAAATAAATAGATTGAACCTAAACTTATGTAAAACCGCTAACCGAGCACATACCGGGTAATTACTGTTTAAGTGAATCTAATACTTCCATCTCGTATACCCCCGACAAACATTAACACTTTGAAAATTTGCATATACGTTTTCGTCACCATGGATGCTAGTTTTCTTCCATATATATCATGTATATAAACAAAATTGTATTCCAGCTTGCGGACATATCTATATTCCGTATTGTGTTTCTGGACAACAACAGTGCGGTGGTTCCCCTGACGGCATTAAGTGTACTCAGTGCGAGGATCCGTTCTATTCAGGAGGATACAATCAAGGGTGCTTAGGTAAATGAAATAGATGCACCAAATGTATGTACAGCATGAATAACCAAATTTAGAATGGCTAGTAGTATTGGTACAAGGAACCATCTGTTTTATCTGGCTTTAAAAAAGAATCATTAGAGATTACCTTTGTATGTTGAACGTGTACACATTCATACATTTGCTTTGGCTATAAGGACCATTCACTGTTCTGTTTTTTTCTGTAACATGATTCTTCTGTCATGTCGCTGTAAATCCCCATCCCAGTGGTATAGGTTGTTTGAAATAGCATTCTATTTATTCAGCACAAAGCTTTCAAACCAGCGATTCTAAGACTGCAACAAATGTTATAATTTTGAACAATATTACTAGTCCCAAAATGATACTAGATTTCCGTTTGGCTAGTAATTCATTTTCCCGCATGCAGTCGTTACAATGGAATTAAAAACAAACAAACAACCTAGCACACATTTATTAAAAACAAACAAACAAACAACCTAGCATATTTATGCCCGTACACCAAATTTTAGGTTCAAGAATTATATGTTGTTTAATCAAGGAATGAATTATGACTTATTATTTATAGGTATTGGTATTGACAGACAAGGTTGTGATGTAGACTTCCGCCACCGTTAAACGGTGTTTCAATTATTGTAGTGTTCGGTATTTTTATCTTCACATTTGTGGACTGTTTAGTAAGCAAAAACGGCGACAACGGCATTTTATTCACTAGATGTGTACATAACAAATATGACAGGAAAATATTTCAAATCTGTGTTAATATAAACATATATGTATATATATTAGTATCTACATTTTTTTTATATAATTAATTTTGTAAAGGAATATTCCTGCATAAAAATAAACATATTATACGTAAATTACATGGCATTGATAGTGAATAAATATCATCGTTTAACGTAGCATTTATAATTTATATGATGAAGCAATACTTTCTGTTCTTCAGGTGCTACAAATTTAAAGTTTTTATATATGTCCTACCTACTTCGAAACGTCTCGACAACATTGGTTAGGCAGGTGTGTTATTCAATTGACCTGTTTTAAATCTTAACATGTTATTAAATTGAAGATTATACATTTCGTAACATTAGGACAGACACTCCAATTTAACAACGGAGTGTCCATTTAAGGGCCAGTGACCTCTGGCAATTAAAACTTTATTTTTGTTATCATTTTTGTTATCATATTTGCACTATAGGAAGTTGGAAACATTCGTTAAAAATAATGGAAGACAATAATGGAAGACCTTTGCAATTTTGTTGTGTTACTATTTTTTTCTTTCAATTACTTAGCTTTTGACATTAGTGTCTACTTCAAGTATGTTGCTTTTCCTATATCAAGAGTTGTATAATTTAAAAGTTAACAATGTCTATTTAAAGAACATACTCACTTAAGCCAAGCTGTTTGGTACTTAAGTTATATCGAGATAAGAGATAAAAGAATAAAACGTTTACTTGCAGTTGAATTGATCATTAATTTCAATGTTCATTTTTTTGTTTACAGTATGATTATTTAAAAACAACCTCGTATACTTCAGCTTTGATGATAAAAAAGGAATGGTTAATTACTTATAAGTTAACATTACATTAAATTTTTTATATTTAAGTACCATATATTACGAAAAATAAGATTTTATAATAAAAAAATAACAAATAACAGTCATCGCAATCATCAAAGAGCAATATTCGTCACTGGTTATTTAAATGGTAAAAATAAACAAAGAAGTAGACCCGTATAGAATAATTTTATTGCACAGAATTCCCGGCTTGTTCATAAACAAGCCCGAAAGTATTTGTTTAAAAAATGACGACATGCCAAATTATTTTCAGCCGTATGGATTTGTTGAAAAAACATAGCCACCAGAAGGCGGGTTGAATTATAAGAACATTTGGGAAATATTCTCCTCAGGTACCAATTGACCCATTTATAATTATTGTTGGGGGTAATCAGCTTTGGATTACAAATGTCCGTGTAGCCATCAAAATCATAGACTCAAGATAAACGACATTAGTTTTGCTTATATGAATACATATAACAATGAAGTGCTTTAAAATCAAATGCATAAATTCAAATGAATTTCAAATGTATAAATGGTATGATATTATATATAATCCATCCTTATTCGTCACAAACTCTGGTTACCGGACTGTGCAGTTAATTGATTTAAAGTTTGATTTAACTTTAGTAAGTAGCAGTGCTGTGCAGTTCTTGTCTAAATGAAGTGCATGACCGGAAGATCCTCTTTTTTCATTGTTCTAACATGTAATTATTTACCTTTATGGCATATATTTAACCATCCACCAATGCGTTTCTGGACAACAACAGTGTGGTGGATCCTCTGGTGGCGTCATTGGTACTCAGTGCGTGGATCCGTACTATTCTGGGTAATACGATCGTGGGCGGTTCGGTAATGATGTTAAAGCATATCACATCCGCTTTGTGCATGGATGATTATAATGTTTAATATACTTCAGAAATATCTGAATCGATTAGAACACGCCTTTCTTCCCATAATGTCTATATGTTTTATTTACTTTATCTGTTAATAAGATAAAACTACTTTACATAATATATATTTGCATTACACGAGCATTACAATCCTGACCCCTCGTTTTATAAGAAGATACAGAAAACATCTTAATGTACAACGTCAAACGTTTCCAACAAACACAGAATGATGTATGATTTAGGGTGCTTACAGGTAAAATTTAAACGTATCTTTTATCTGTAACAATGATATTACCTACATGTGTAATTTATATTTGCTATTTTCACAACAATGTTATTTTGAGATTAAATTATTGCATTTGCTCATCAAGCATAAAATAACACATACAACTTTCAGTAATAGTATTGTTTTCTTACAGGCAAATGCAATCACAAATATTTACACTATTTGAAACATGTGTTATGTGACAGATGATAAGAAACAACAAACGATACATATAAAAGAAGCCATTTTATTTCAACAAGTATGTTTTGACCTAATAGTTTGAAAGGACATTTTGTTATCGCAGTTAGTAAAAGTATCATGAAAGTAGTTTCCTAAAATGCAAAAAAGTAAAAGTAATTTCGTTAAAAGTTTGTTTTACTTTTCAAGTTTCAAGTACATCTAAATTGTATCAATGAAACCTTGAAAATAGACCTAGTAATCAACAATGTATCGCGCATTGTTTCAATTAATCTGCATTACCTTGTACAACAATATTTGTGAACAGTTATTGTAATACATTTTGAGGGCATGTTTGCTTTAAGTACGAAGCTGTCGTATTAATACTTTGGATTGCAGTGTTATTTTGGAGAGTCGTTTGATCTTCAGTGGTTTATAACGCTCTATTAGTGTACTTTACAACACCACGTTCATCAAAACAATTGTATTTTCCCATAAAAACATCCTATTTACACAAAGTTTTTCTTGTTGCTGACAGCTTTCACCCACGGCAAATTATTGACACTATTCGTGTATCATAAAAAATAAACTAAATCTTAAAGTGACTACGTCTCCGAAAATTCTTTCTCCGAAAACAATATGAATGGCATCCTAATTATGGGAATGCCCTACACCTAGAAATCTATATTTAAAACGTGGAATTAGGGGTGTTCCATTTTCTATTATTGGACTTCTATGCGTTGCGTTCTTCGCGGACAAAAAGGTATGCGTGATACCCATGTCACCTGTTTAAGTTGTGTTTATCGAGCATATGCGTTTATCATGTAATGATCAAATATCAAATTAAATACCAAACTCTCCTGGTAGAAGACAAGTCTGGAAATAAACTAATATAAAAATGTTCGAACTTTGCACCGTCATTTAGGGATACAAGCTAATCAAGCACTTGTTTCGACGAGACAAAACGATTATTGAATGACAGTAAACTTATATATAATTGCCAATGATTAGTTTACATAAAACAACGCTTGGTTTTAAACAGACCAAGTACTTACTTACGATAAGAATTATTTATTAGTTTATAGTTTATCAATTTTCCTAAAAGCGAAATATGTGCTTGGCAGCACTAGGCTAATTTTACATATTTTCAAATCAAGGAAAGTCCTTTTCAAAACATTTAATGATAGTGTATATTGTGTAACGTATGTATAATTGTATTTATATTCACATGTATGGACTGTTATACGATAAACAAGTTTGCGTAACGGGTTTTTCCTTCACACGTACACGTGCTGATTATTTTTCTAAAAACGAGCTTGAAATACACAATATAGTTTAGAATATTATATGCATACATAACATCCATTTGATTAGAAATATACATGGTTTAATGATACCGATAACATTTTAAATGACTAAAACAGAACTTTATTCTCTAACGTAAAGATAGATTTGTGCCTTTAAAATTCATTATCTGCATACCACCAAGGACCCGAAGTATCTGAGATACCGCCGCTGTTAAAAGATATGTTTATCAGCTATTATTAAAGCACTCTTAATTGTCGGTATTGATCTTTGGATGAAACTTTTATTGAATGAACACATTCGGTTTTAGTCTTCCTCATTATCTCACTCGATTTTAATTGACGATGTTAATGCAACCGAGTTATATCAATGGCTGCAATTAGCGTTTTATCTGTACTGATCATCAGTAGTACTTCTAAGTATAATCCATGTATTTTGTGTAATCATATTTGATACAATTATTACTTTTCATTAAACCTTTTAAATTATAGATCAATGTACATGGAACATTTGGAGATTGTGGTAACTGGGGAAGTTGCAGCAGAAGTTGTGGAGGAGGGCAACATTGCAGACAGTGCTATTCATGCGTGAATAAGATTGTGAGGTCTGCAAAAAGAGTGTTACAATGGTGGCAGGTATTCAGGCGGGTGTCACTGCCCGAGCTGGAGGACAGGCAGTTGTTGCGAAAGTGATTATTGTAATCAGTATTATTGATTGAAAATATCTTAACACTGACTCGCAAAATATATTAAATCTACAGTTGAGTTTTAAAAAATTACAGCGGTATACTAACAGACCGACGATAAATATACAAATATAATCATTTTAAAACAATTCCATAATACATGCATATGCTTCTTTTAAAGCGTGTTTTTTTTTAATTCTGTATGATAATAATGCCGTATTTGTAATGAGCATTCTAACATGTAGCTTTTTAATCAAACAGATCACAGTATCTATTACAATCGTAATGATGATCTTTATTTGTGTTCACAGTATGCAGACATATACCCATAGCTTCTGTGTTTCTGGATAACAGCAGTGTGGTGGTTCCCTGATGGCAAAATGTGTACTCAGTGCGAAGAACCATACTATTCAGGAGGATATAATCGAGGGTGTTTAGGTAGTGCTGATAACATTATGACGTCCGCTTTGTGCAATGTTCTTTTTTTTTGAAGTAACACAGTTACAAACAAAAAATATTGCAAATTCATATCCACCTTTTTATTGTCTTATACGGCGACGTTAATTACCGTTAAATAGTAAATTCTTTTCCTTTTGTGCATTTTACAGCCAGACACTGAACACTTTAGGTGTTTACGAGTTTTGAAGTGAACACTTCTCAAATAGGCATATGTTTCTCGTTCCGTTTATAGTGCTATAATATTTTGACAGTTTTGTTACACTTGAACAGAGCACATTTCTTATGTCACCTGTATACATCTCATATTCGTGACCTGTTGATGAAATAGTGTTATTTAAAAGATTACATACATTGCACAAACACTGAAATCACGACACACATTTTATAAATTATGACATTAATATTTAACATCTATATGTATAAAGTCCATGGTATAAAACAACCTTAGAGTAACATCTGAATGGCGTGACTTACAGGTAAACCCTCATTGCTTCTTTAATCTATAATACTATTACGTTACCGCACTGTTTATAATGATGTCATATGTAATAAGATATTTGAAAAAATTTAATAAAAATACTGCATTCATTCAATCAAACAGATTAACATATTTTAAATAATTAATAACATTTTTATTTCGGGAAATATAAATATACACATTGAAAATATAAGAAATATTTGAATGATGTATAAAGGGACAGATGAGAAAAATAATCAAATTATACACGAGTGTGAAAAGGAAGTTGGACCTTTAACGGCAAGAGGTATATAAATAGGTTAGTAAAATGCAATAAATCAGTTGGATGTTAAGTGATATCCAATGCATGTACGTTGTTATTTTTCCAAATATAATCGTACGAAAACGTTTTACATTTGCGATTTCATCAGAATTTGCTTAATTTGAACCAATATAATACAAAACATACAAATGATCGCTCGCTGTTTTTAATCTGTTGTACCATATTTTAATAATGCTATGTTTTAAATGCTGATTAGTATATTTTTGCTTTAAGTACTGAGATGTCGTTTTATTTACAATATACATTGCAAGGTTGTAAGTAAGTAAGTAAGTAAGTAAGTAAGTAAGTAAGTAAGTAAGTAAGTAAGTAAGTAAGTAAGTAAGTAAGATTTTTCTAGTATCGTGACTTGTGTATAACATTTACATTTATAAGTTAATACAGATACAAAACAAGATCACACCCGGTCCACCGGGCCAATAATTCACCGTAGCAAGTTGCGTTATTAACAACGTTGTATATAAACTGACAAAGCATATCTAAAAATAAATATAGTTATCACATGACAGCTTCGGCCGGCTTAAGGTACTGTGCGTTTGGCAAGATTTTTTCATAATTATACAATTGACTGTAGTTTGCCGTGTAAGTGTCCTATCACATGGTTTACGCCACACCTTTTATATAATCGTTTGGTTTCGTAGTTAGTTGTCCTGGGGAACGTTCCATAATTACATTGTAAATTGTTTTATTTTATTTCATTGAAAAACTTCCATTACAAATCGCGGCATTTACGTATTAGTATTTTAAATACAATTGACTCAACATATATCATTTTCATCTGAAGTTGCAACAGTTTTAGTTATAATAATAAATAATAAAAATATATATAAATCAGATTAATTATTTTATTTAATGTCACGGAAAGATGTTTTCGTCTTCAAAGGCTTTTTAGGCAATATATCATTAATTTATCAGAACAGAAGGTAATATTAAACATTACCGCCTTTTCATATTTCAGTAAACAACGAACCGTATACGGTTGAAAAATAAAGTTTGCAAATGTTGGTTTAAGAAACTGATGGCGACGATGTATTTAATAATTGACAGCAGGATCATTTTTGTGTTAATAAAATACGACAAAAGCTAAAAAAACTGATAGATGATACGTCTCCAACACTTCTTTAAATCTTCAATCTAAGTTCCGTGATATAAATCAACACCATTGAATAATATTTATAATTTGTATTTCGAATTACGAAAGCGTGGCTAAACACAGTTCCATAAAAGCTGGTTTATTTGGTTTACCCTTATTTGCCGATGCAACTTTGGACAGAATGTTTAAAATCCATTACGGATGTTGTGTAGCCGCATTATATCTGATACATATCCCATGTGAGTGCATTTTGCATTTTGTATGTTTATTTTTCTATCATATCTTGGTTACACTATCATCCTGCGCATCTGTCAGTATATATATATATATATATTTATATATAATATTCAATTAGCGTTCGTATCAGGGTTTTAAATAATAATAATAATAATAATAATAATACTAAGAACATAGCTACAATGGTGGAACTTGTTCAAGAGGGGCATGCCAATGTTCATGCTGGAGGACTGGCAGTTGCTGTGACAGTAAGTTTAAAGCACTATGCATATATTGATCACCACATATAGTTATCATAGCAAGACCAGGTGCAGACAAGTACTTGTTTCCCATGTTATAGGTTTGCAGTCATCTAATAATAATATTGAACGAAGGTCGCCAATCTAACACGCACTTGTTGCATGTACGCCATTAAATGACTGTGATGATCTGCACAACTAAGTTTGGTATTTATCAGTTACAGCAAGTTTTATTAAAATATAATAGTATTTATATGTTGATCAATGATACAATACTAAGATGTGCAAACTCAAAATAAAACATATTCTATATATAAAAAAGGCCAACGGCCCAACAATACCCACTTTACAAATAAACATTTTTAAATTATGTACTAGCTTCAAAGACAATTTGTAATAAAGAAGTAATGCTGTTTGATAGGGGATACACAAAACAATAATTTATAAATAATATAATCGCTCGTTTATCCCATTAAAAATAACAATCTTGAACAGACTTTGCAACATGGTACCATTTAAGAAGGTGCTTTGTACGGATTTCTCATTGGTTAAAACAATGCAAACAACATAACTTGTGTTTTACATTCAGTAACGGGATTACTCAAATTTCTACAAAAAGTGCATAGTCTGTCATTGAAAGCAACATTTGAATGTCTTCCTAGTGCAAGATTTAATTGACGATTGCAACATCGCAATTTAGAAAAGGAAACTGTTTAAATGGTATATTTGTCACTTTAAATATTGTAATTTTAATTTTCGTAAATACTTAGACAATAATATACGACCCAGCTCTGCCCTATATTATCGTTTATAATACATATTATCCTGTCACAAGAAAAGAATCATGTTATTTTCTTTATTACACAAAATGTAAACAAAAACACAAAACAAACATTCCGTACTTTTATTTAACATTCAGCTAATTACGCAATACGTGACGCAATTCTAACGAATGACGTAATTTATAAACAGAAACAAAAGTGACGAAACAAACCAGTTTTCGTTGGACTCGCAGTTTTGTTGTGACAACGAATCTTATGTCGTGTTTGCTTTTATTTCTAGTAAAATACATTACAATAAGTTTAATAAATCGTGCATGGACGAATTCTGAATGATGAATGTGTCAGTTGGATAAAAAGTACACGATATTTTGAGACTTTGAATCGGAATAAAATCAAACATTCTGACCAGTCATTGCGATTTCGTAAATCGTGTTTCTGTTCAGAATGGTTCACATGCAATTAATATCATGATTGTTAAACATGAAGGCTTATGAATACAAGAAAAGGGAATTGAAGTGCTTACAGTATTGTTGGATTTTTATTGTTGGGAGCAATGGATTGAAATTGAGGTAAAGTAAAAGTTTCCGATCTGTTCAATTTTGTTCAGTGATTCTTCTTCTCAAACTCAAAGATGCATAGGCTTTAGATCCTATATATTTAATCAATTTAACTACAAACTTTCGTTAATATTCAGTATTTGCATTTTCGGATATAACCGTTTAATTTTGACTAAATACGCTATTCGTTGTCGTTGACGTCGCGCAATCGCATTCTCTTCGATTATCGAAAAATCGGCCGCGGCCAATTATATTATATCGGCTCAGCGGAGCCGAGTAACGGCCCGTAATCGACGTCAATTTGTTACTATTTTTAGTAACAATATGTATTATATCTACATAACCAATATCCCGACCTACCCATCCAGATTCAAAAACCGTAACTAAATAACAATGATCTAACGTTTCAGGCCGAACACGTTTTTTCATCTAGTGATTTGAACATGTTATAAGATTGTTTAGGATACCTATTGATCGGCATAGTTAACAGTTTACACCAATATTTAAAACAATTCACAGAGTATGCAATACGTAATGGAAGACGTCCACATTCAAAAAAAACAAGACATGTATTATAAGACTTTTTAACACACAATAATCTTTTCAAACTGTGTTGAATAATGCTTCGATGGTTTGTAATCAATACCACCCAATCGGCATAATCATAAATAATATCAAATAATATAAAATATTCTTTAGTTGAAAAGTATCCACACGAGCTTTTTATAACTTACTAAACATTCATTTTCTATGTTTGTTCACTTAGTTTTTCATGTCTAGCGTTCCTAGATAAATTTGGGGTTAACATGAATCCCATGTATTTAGAGAATAGAGGTAATATTTATATGTTTGCCGAGAAAACTTCAGTGTTCATAATTTCTTCAAGATCCGCCATTTCTAAAGACAATTATTTCCGCTTTACTAAGATTACTTTTCATGCCAGTTATGAAACAAAAGCCATCTTTAACTTTTAATTGTTGGCTGTTAATTTAGCTGTTAATGTCATCGGCGAACATAAAGCATTTTAGGTCGCGAATTTCATGAGTCATGCTTATACAAGATACACATTTGTCATGTAACATTGTAAACAATTCACAAATAAATAGTGCTAAAATGATTGAACTCTTATTATCACCCAGTCTAGTACCAATGTTGCATTAAAATGTTTATTTGAGAGCTATTATTTAATAGCTCTTTGCCGGGTCGGGTTTACGTGCATGTACTCTGAAATTTAACACATAAAGTGCGTTACTCAGAAGGAATTCCGTCTATTCCGTAGCTTTATCCATTAGCTAAATTGCGAATAACAATTTTAACGTCAACACAATAAATAGTGCGTTTAAGCGATAAATAGATATTTCGGGTATCATCATTAGCACCTACAATTATTGGTGGTGCTTCGTTATCATATAACACGTTTAAAAAGTAATTCCACGATTCATTTGGATTAATACTACTAATACTACTATCTGCGCATGGTTTGGGTTTAGCTTGTTTAATTTTCCACATAATACTGGAATTATAATGACCATTAATCACGTATTTTCGTCTTTTATTTTAAAACTCGCGTCTCACCATTGTGGATTCTTTTTCTTATAGAGCTCGAACACTGTGACAAAATATCACCAGCTTCGTGAAACTACTATTCAATTTTATGGCTTGCTCAATTAATGTTTTCATCTACGATTCTTGTAATAACATTGATCACAAAAAATGTCTCTAAATCATATTTTCCATTTATATATTTTGGAAATACGATATTTTACTTTGATCAATCGTATTTATATTTCTGTCATTAATATAATCCATATTCATTTGACACAATGGAAAATGATCAAATTCGCAACTTTCAAGAACTTTAAAATCGGTTATGATATCGAATAATTCTGAAGACGCGATCTCATAATCTACAAGATGTTCTCCATCATTTGATATACAAGTAAAATGGACATTATTATTGCCTGAAAATATTTCATTTAAAATATGTATGTCAATATTGCAACATATGTTAACTAAACATTTACCGAAAAAGTTTCATCGCAATGTAGCTCTGTTTGATTGTGGTTATCATAGAAACTAACTTCGTCATCAACTTCTCCAAATATATCTTCTACATTTTCATAAGGTATATAATATACGTAATATTTTTATCCTGCGTTTAAATCCCGAAGAAAAAAGTACAGCTTTTGGTTAGATGAGTTGTAGCTCCTCTAAGCTTAAAAATAAGTTAGAAATGCCATTTGTATCATTTTGTATATCGTGTATAGGCGATTCCATTGGTAAAACGTAGGTTAAATAAATTATGATATAATTTGACTTAAACTTAGAAGAACGTATAATACAATACAGTCAGAAATGAAACCCCTTATAAGTCACACAATATTAAGTCTCATTAAATTACTCTTACTAAAACACAGCCTCCGCCGTCATTCCGTATACTATTTGAGTGTCTTATCTGATCGTAGCATATATGATTTAAATAAGGTATTAAATTCGCCTAAGCTTTTACCCCATGAGTAACATATATCAAATAACAATAAAATCTAATATCTGCATTACTGTAAAGTTTAATTAATACAGCAATAGTCCAATTAACACAACTTAAACTAAATTGTTTTTCACTACTGTTCACTATGTTTGTATAGCCTCGACCGTTTTACTAGTCCATACCAGACTCACCCGAAAACAAGTCGTCATCGCTTCCGTATAGTCTTCTATTGGTGGGCTCCTATCTCTAGTAAATCCTCGAGTTCAATTGTCATCAGTCATGTGGTATGTACCCAATCGCTGTATTGGACATGCATGTGGTCGAAGAGCTGATCTTCGTTTTCCGACTGACATAATTGCTTGCATAGAATTGATGTACTTATACATTATGCCATTAATACTCATTTTATCGTAGAGAAATGCGGCGTAGTTTCCTTTCGATCGCTCATGCGTTAGCCGAGATATTTTCTAACAATACTTGAACTTGCACATTATTGTACAGTTTGGTTGGTCACGTGATTTCCTTCGATGTGCTTTATCAAATTCAATGGCGTCTGTTTTTGTTCACAATTCGGTGTTTTTTTTAAGAACGATCGACCCTTTATTTCCGAAATATCCCATTTTCATCTACAGAGCCACTAATGTCATTAAACCGTAGATGTTTTCTACGAGACTGCGTTTCTATTTGATCGAGATATTGGTTGATTGTATGCATTTCTTGCTAAGTTGTTAATTATCCTATCGCATTCGTTCCTTGTCTCGTTGGCTGGCTGATGTGATAAGTTGATCTATTTCAGAATTCAGGATATCAATATAAATGTTTAGAGGTTCATTTTGACTCTCAATGACAATTGCATTCTTTTTAGAAATGCAAATATATCAGATTCATTATTTAACTAACTTTGATTAGTGTGTGCATTGCTGTTATTATTCGGTGTACAGCTACTATGCTAGTGTTGTGTCATCACATATGACGATCAACGTCCGATGGCTAGTTATAACTCCTTCTTAGTCACTGCGTCGTGGCGTCGGTACTTTCTGAATGTACGTTATGTGAACCTGGGGCTCCACTGTCCTTTTGTGTTGATTTTTGTTCCGGATGGTTTCTGGATTAGGATGTCATTATTTCGTTTCTACGTCTATACACAAAAGGAGCGGTGAGGTTATGCATGTGCTTAATCTCAAAATCAGCGAACCAGATTTTTGATGCCACTGGAGATGGTTATGGCTCCCATGTGATTAGTTGTCTTGGAGCTACACGCATGACACCAATTCGTGATAGCCAAACAGAAACATAAAAAATCCATGTTGAATAAATCCAAATGTAGTTTTTTTTATAATTTTAAACGTGTAATTTTTTTTTCAATGTTACCAAAGGGAGACAACTACAGATTATTACCATTGCACTATTACTGTACATCGTTACCACCATGCGATAATGTAATATGGCGGATTGTAATACATTTGGTAGTATGGGTTATTAGAGATATTTAATTTCAATGCGATTGCCAAATCCTTTCAGAGAATCAGAGTTCAAGAAGCAGAACTATAACTTAAGTTTTTTTATGAAAGTTTCGTCCCTTTGATAAATGTTCTTAATTTCATTTCGTTGTACAGAACACGACTCCACTATGCATAAAGGGAAAGATATGAAACCTCATATAATGATAAGAGAGCATTAGAGGAAGTGCATAGAACAATTAATATAACTCGGTCTACAACGTTTACGGAATGATTGTACTTTGTTTTATTTGTGTGTGGGGAACTTAATTCAATTTCTTTTTAAAAGGAGTTTAATAATTCCATATTATAATAAAATGATGCAGAACACCAGAACCAAACATGTATAAATCTATAATATCTAGATATGTTTATGCCCCCGAAGGAAGGCATATAGTAGTCGCACCGTCCATCTGTGGGTGGGTGCGTTTTGGGAGGGTGAGTGGGTATAGGTCCGTCCGTCCAAACTTTGTTTCCGCTCTGTAACTTTTTAATGCTTGGATGGATTTTAATATTACTTCAGATTATTTTTTACAATGACTAGACGATGTATCGCGTACAACTCCCATGCTCGTCGGTCAAAGGTCAAGGTCAATTTTCAAGGCCAAAGATCATGAATTCTTTTTACGCTGCATAAATTCTAAATGCCTGGATAGCTTTTCAAATAACCTCAGATTATTTTTTTCCATGACCAGACAATTTGTCGGGTACAACTCGCATGCTCGTCGGTCAAAGGTCAAGGTCACAAGTTAAAGTCAAAGGTCATGCATTTTTGTTCCCGCTCTGTAACTTCTTAACGCCTTGAAGGATTTTAATATAACTTCAGATTATTATTCCCCGTGGCCAGACAATGTGTCGCGTACAACTACCATGATGGTCGGTCAAAGGTCAAGGTTACAATTTAATGTCAAAGGTCAATTATTTTTGTTTCCACTTCATAACTTCTAAACGTCCGGAGGGATTTAAATATTACTTCAGATTATTATTCTCTATGACCAGACAATGTGTAGCATACAACTCCCATGCCCGTCTGTCAATGGTCAAGGTCACAATTTAAGGTCCAAGGTAAAATATTTATGTTTCTTCACCATAACTTCTAAACGTTTGGAAGGATTTTAATATTACTTCAGATTATTATTTCCCTTGACCACGCGATGTGTCGTGTACAACTCCCATGGTCCTTCGTCAAAGATCAAGGTCACAATTCAAGATCAAATGTCAAGGAATTTTCTTTAAGCTCTATAACTTTCATAAGCATTGAAGGATTTTAATATTACTTCAGATTATTTTTTGCAATGACCAGATGATGTGTCACATACCACTTACATGCTTCTTGGTCAAGGTCTGTGGGTCCAAGGTTACACTTAAAAGGTCAAATGTTAGAATGAACTTTTTGTAGGAAGCATCATTTTTGCCAACATTTAAGGAATGTAATAACTTGGTGCAAATTAAGATCATTATGAGGCAGTGTGTCACAACAACACACAGCTGTGTTGCTTATATCTCAAGATATTTGTCCAGGGCATAATATTGTACTCTGACATTGTTTTGCCTTCCTCTGACAAGCATATGCTTTGCGGGCATATGTCACATCCTGTGACAAGCCTTGTTTGAATATGTTCGTCGCCGTTATTCAACCGAACAATGTATTTGTTTTGTGGCTTTTGTTTGCAAAATCTCAAATTCACATTTTTACAGAAAAAAGTGTACTTTGTTACCTTGAAGGCATATCTACATCACTCATTGTGTTTCTGGACAACAGCGATGTGGCGGAACTCCTGATGCATCATGTGTACACAGTGCGAGGTTCCGTATTATTCTGGAGGATATAATCAAGGATGCTTAGGTTAATCCTTCAATACATTTTTTGGCAATAGATCATTTAAGAAATAATTATCTTTGTTTATTGGCCAGTAAACAACGATTTGGAGTTCTGATGCGTAGGAATTAAACTACGAGGGAGTTGTTCAATAGCCACGAATCTGAACGACAATGAGTTGTTTATTGGCCGATAAACAACGATAATGAGAACATTATTTCGATTCTAACATGATTTGACATATTATTTTGCAATTATTATTGGAACTACTTTTTACTATGCTCCGCTCATAATCGAAATTTCTATTTGCGTTGTTTATTGGGTAGTTAAACAATGATTATGATGTTTTTGTCTATAGAAATATAAGCGAGTATCATGTTAGAATTGGTGATTACGTTAACATATTTGTTTGCTATATAAGGATGATGCCAAGACGGCAAACGTATTTTGTATTGAATAATTATAATAACATTGAACTAACTTATTTTTTATATAGTACTCGTATAATGGAATGGTGAAATAATTATCAATCAAATATAATTGATAAAACATATGGCGTGTTTGTTGTATGTTTCCACGTGAAACAAATTTGAAAACGATGTATTGGCAATTAGATTTACAAACAATATTATAGAACATGTTGTTTTTTTTATAAATATTTTGTTTGCTGCCCCTGTTCCAATTATGTTTATTATTCTTATTATTTTTATTTGTGTTAAAAGAAGTTTACAGTGGGATATCTGCACTTTAAACCAATCCGTAAACAACGTTACTAGGAAGTAAGTAGATACCTACTTATTATAAAATGCCGTCTAGGCTCCAAGTCGTAAACATGAACATCTGATAATAAGTAGTTGCCAGCTAAATATTTAGTAGGCACCTAGGTCATTAAAGTAGGCATCTATACAAATCAGTAGGTACATGCTAATTAGTAGCAGGTACCTACTGGATAGGAAATTAAAGTCTATCAAACGCCATTAACCATACATTCGAGATATCATGTATGCGATCTCCTACAGCCTGCTACTTCGAGTTAAAGTGACTTCTTCTGAAGACACTACAGGCTCTATCAGCGACATCTGTCGGGATTACATGGCCATTTTATACTTGACATCATCTAGCTTAAGAAAATAAATTAACACACAACAAGTACAACTTCAGGATGATCTGTTGTTGTTTTATTGTTTTTGGTAAGTTTGCACAGTTTATTATATTTGTGTTCTAGGTTTTAATACTGAAGTTACTTTATGCCCCCAGGCATCATCAAGATGTTTGGCATATAGTGATCGTCCTGTCCGTCCGATTTGTTTTCTAGCACCGACACCGCTTATTACAACACTTGGATACTTACATAGGTGTTGCTTATGACCATTCCCAATTCACCCACATCACCCAACCTCACTTTGACCTTGACCTTGACCTAATTTGGATTTAGAATAATTCAAATGGGCTTATTTGGACTTTAAAATGGGCTGTCTAGCATTAACCGGGGGCATTTGTGTTTATCAAATATAGCGTAACTGACGTTCCCTTCACTTGCAATTTACTGGAAATTTATTGGATTTGTAAACACGTTATAATCATTATTTATACCTAAAAACAAGAAATGTACATTCACTGTGTTCGACTTGACAGTATGCGTACCGATAAGCCACTGTTTGAAATAGTCGGTACTTTATGAATAAACCTGTTCTTTATATGTTTTACAAATTTGTTTGCTTGTGTACCAAATGAACTTATTTACATAAACTGTTGACATAGATAAGAACAACCAATGAAACATACGGTTTTAATTTTGATAATTTGTCGTGCTTCCTTATGTTTATATGACTTAAGACTATATATTAACTTTTAACGGGAAGTGTACTTCATTCGTTTAAACTCATTATTTATTATGTTGCAGATATAGTCTGTATTATGTCATTTTGTAAATGCGTCCATGCATTAAATCATTTAAGTTGAAGTACTTTGCAATCAGTATATAACGTTGTAAACCAAATATACGTACGCATTACAAACTAATTGTCTATACGATAATCATATATATACTGTATTATAACAGAAACATAGTCAGTTCATATATACATACATTGTTATCTGCTTTCAACACAAATTGAGAAATTTGAATAACATCTTTTAGTACGAAACAGTCATTAAAATGACTATAAAATGGGAACTTTGGTTCCTTTCACATTTTATTTATGTACACAAGATTTACTCCAAGATATTGTAGATGTGACTGGATGTCGTGGAAAAGTTGGAGTTCTTGTAGCGCTACTTGTGGCGGCGGTAGACAATCACGATCCAGAGAATTATGCTGCAAAACAGATTGGAGTTACAGCGAATGCATACAAAACTGTGGTCTTGTAGACCACAGCTATGAATATAGAGATTGTAACACCCATTGCTTAAATGTGGATCGTTTTCGGTCTGGCGCTGTGTATGTCAGGATATAAATTATGGGTCATGCTGTCAGTCAGGTAAACATTTATCTATTTATATATTAATTAAATACCCGTTATGTAAAATATTAATTATCGTTGGAAAAAATATACTTTATTTAACATTCTTCACGAACGACGTGTTTCGAGATGTCATTTTAATTATTTAACGAACATTCACTAAATATCCCCAGGGGACATTATACCCTATTCTCTCTATATTTAGTGCCATTTGTTTATATCTAGATGTATTGATCTTCTTATTTTGTTTTCTTAATACGAAAATCAATTAAAAATCGCTTACTTAATTGAACAATTGTTAAAAACACCCACCTAACCACGAAGTGTTCAAGTGTGAGCATGATGGTCAGTGGTTGTCCGTCGGCGTCGTCCGTCGTCTTCCGTCGTCAACAATTCACTTCCAAAATCTTCCCCTCTTAAACTGCTTGGCGGATATTAACCAAACTTAGTATGAATGTCTCTTGGGTGTCATCTACCAAATGCTTTAAATGATTTTATTTCATTTAAAAACAGGCCGCCAGGGAGCGGGGGTATTGTCCATATATGGCTATATTGAAAACTTTTAAAATCTTGTCAGACACCATTGGTTTGGTTTCGAAATAATTTCACATATATGTTCCTTCGGTGGTTCTTTACCAAAGTACTAAACATTATTTTAAATCGTTAAAAGACATGTTCACAAGGGCTGGGACCGTTTCCCTGATATGGCTATATTGAAAAATATCTTGTCATCCACTGGTTGGATTTGGAAAAAAACTTCACAGAAATGTTCCTTGGTTGACCCTTTACCAAATTCCTTCAATTTATTATGATTTGTTAAAAATAACATGGCAGCCAGGAGGCTGAGTAGTTTTCCTTATATGTCTTTATTTAAAACTTTAAAAATATTATAGAACGACTATCTGGATAATTCCATAGACATGTGCCAGTAGATACACTACACTCAGGTGAGCGACTCAGTGCCATTTTGTCCCTGTTGTCTTTTTACTTAGTACTAATCAAACATAATGTGTATTTAAGATTACGTTTATTTTGCCTCACGGATGCGCTCATTTTTGAATTTTCTTTTGTTAATTAGTTGTTTTTATTCAAATGCTTTAAAGAACAATTTCAATTTGTGTTGCTGAATATACTGCGTCAAACTATCGCTGAAGAACGAAATCGAATATTTAGAAGCAAATGTGATTGATGACACACGAATTTACTGGTATGCCACTATACTGACAATTTTAATAAAGAATGCATTATTTATATAATAGTTATCTGATTTTAAATGTTGTTTTAGGTTTTGGCACTGCAGTAGTTTGGAGAGAATACTTAGAAAGACATGCAACCAATTTTTTTCCCGTGCGCCATTAACAATAGTGTTCCGTAATACTTTTAATGTCTTTTTGAAAACAATTTATGATTTAATAGTTCCACATACTGCGCAGTTTAACGCGTGCATTGTTGTCTACTACTAGATATTTTACCACCGCGTTATTTAAGCATCTTGCTTTAAAGTGGGCTTTTAACCCTTATTTTAGTTAGTCCGACGTTTAAACATGTGTAACTTATGAAAACATTATCATGCAAATGTAATGAGATGTTTATCCACAATGCGCTAATCTCCCTTGCGTTACAGTCGTACTATGGGTGCGGTTCTAAGTCGGTTCAGGCAAAACGTGTACCTCTTAAGCTAATGTATGTTGTGTTCAGCCATTATTGCCTGCCAACATACGTAAACCAGATGTAGAAGTGTTACACTTTGTGTAAACAGTTTTGTCTTTTTTTATGAGATATTTTTCCCAATTCTCATGCAAAATGTGTGTCATGTTTAACATTTAAATATATTGTGTTATGAAAATGAAACATAATAACTTATTAGATATGCAAATATATATTATCATATTTAACGAATTGTAAAAATCATATACAACTTTTTATTGGTGACGTTATTATAATATACAGACACTACAATGATTATCTTATGTGATATGTTTATATTACTTGACTACATGGCGTTTAGTTCAATTTAAATCTATCCAAGCATGGTAAGTTAAACATGTCTTGGCACGTTAAGTTTTGTTAAACTGGCACCCTTGTATTGATTAACAGGCATACCTGTAGGCTTGAGTATTTTGCGATCAGCTGTTGGCGGTGCAGTCGTTATCAGTGTTTGTTATATGTACGTTTAAATCAATAAAACGATTTGTCTCTATACACTAAATTTCAAGGTATTGACTATTTTGTCTGTCATTGGTTTACAATCAATGTTTTAAATAGTTAAGCAATTGTTTAAGTCTTATATTGCTTCAATACGAGAAATGCATTGATGCAAAGCATCAAAGGGTGCCAGAGTACATTTATTTAAATTGAGTTTTACCGCGCCTTAACGAAAATTAAAATAACATGCGTACCCTATATTAGGATAAGTTCTATTGTGGGTGATATAATCGTATCAGGATCCGTAGTATTCTGGGTGATATAATCGTATCAGGATCCGTAGTATTCTGGGTGATATAATCGTATCAGGATCCATACTATTCTGGGTGATATAATCGTTGGTGCTAGGGTAATGTTGATAATAAAGTCGCATCCGTATATTTTAATTATACGACGTCATCAGTTATCGATAATGTAGTTCACTCTGCGGTCTTTAAAGATTGACTGTTTTGTTTTAAGTCTTGTAGGGGAAAAAACAGATTTTTTGCAGATAACAACAATAAAGCAAACACTTGACGTGTTCAACAGTGTAAATAGAACTCACTTGCATCGAATATGTTTATCGTGTTTAATACATAATTTATTAAATTAATGGTTCGTGTGGAATTAAAAAGAACACGTGTTTATTTCCATTAACTATGTGTTCTTACATTTTGAACGATGGCATAGTTGTATTACACAAGTACAACAATCAGAACCTAAATTATTGTTAAATTATAAATTAACATTGGAAATCATTAACGTTAAGCGTAATCAACAAACTCAGAAAGACATCTGGACTGACAGGTAAACTTTCATTGTATCTTCCATATTTAACATTAAACATAATAACGTGACTGTCATGTTTAGTTTGAAAACAATGTGATCATTTATTTACAAACTACATGACATAATTGCAATTGATAATTCAAACATAAAATAGCAGATTGTCATCAATACTTGTTTATTTCAGGAAAATACAGACCTATTTATCAAAACAAACTAAGACGTATGTAGGTGGCAGACGAAGAGAAACTTTCATTGAGTATTAAACAGGAGGGAACATATTACGTAAAGAGGTATGTTTATTCATATAGTTTCGTAAAATACAATGGGTGTGATAGTGTGATATGTATGTTGCATGTTTGTACAAATATTTCTTTTATAATTGTATAAATGAAATTTTTTGCAAATTAAACAACGAATGTATTGCTCATTGGTTCAATTGATCTGCAATTTTCACCCTTGGCAATTTATTAAAGCGTTGAGTGTGGAGAAATATTAGACTTAAATAAAGCATGGTATGTAAACAGACCTCATCGCACCATCCAACCAACGCAGTGTTATCGATCCTTTGAGCTGCGTTCCATAACTGTCTATGTTTACACCTGCGTGACATGTTTGTTTTAACGCGTCTTAAAGCACATGGCTTACAGGCTAACATTGTCCAGGGAATAGCTGTGGAACTCTTAGGCATAGGCTGGTAAAATTCAGTAGCATGTTGGCAATGACTAGAAGAGCATCCCTATTGATTATTGGGTCATAGGGAGGTCTTCGTAAAAATGACTAATAGTTGTAAAACCTTGTCTGTGCAATACCTACAGAACCCGTAGCCTAGGTTGGAAACATTTGGTAGGTAGGATGGTCATTACTAGTAGAATATCCCTATTGATTATTTTGTCAAAAGGTCACGCTGACCAATAGTTGTTAAACGTTGTCGGGTCGCTAACTATTGAATCCTTAGGCCTAGGATTTTCAAACTTGGAAAGTAGGGAGGTCATGACTAGAAGACGATCCCTATTGATTGCATCAAAGGTCGAAGCCAATATGACCATCAGTTGTTGATGGGTAGATAACTATAGAATCCTTAAGGCTAGGTTCATGAAACATAATACGTAGGTTGGTCATGAGTAGTAGAGGATTGCTATTAATTATTGGACCAAAGGTCCAGATCAAACTGTTCTATAGCTGTTGAATCATGTCTGGGGAATATTTGGACAATGGCTGAAAGTAGGTAGGTATATCGGTATGTAAGTTATGCCATTCGATGATTCACAACGTTGTTCATGAAATAATACACCCATTCAGTATCAATGCGCCATGGGGACATTCATCACAAAAGAGACAGTTCTTCTTACAATTATAATAACAATTATATATAGGATCTGACACGAGTTATCATTTCATACCATGTTTTATTAAACGAGTTCGTGAATTTTGTTAGTAAGCGAGCCTTTGGCGAGCTTACTAACAAATTTCCTGGACGAGTTAAAAAAATATGGTATGCAATTACAACGAGTGTCAGGTCTTTTTCATCACATGCTTTTAAACGAAATGAAACCCTTCTAATTTTACCAAGATAAATTGGTAAATCCTCAAAGTTGTGTACTGACGTGACGTCATTTCACGTTTACGACGTCATTTCACCAACATAATGTCATGTGATTGGTCAGTCAAAGAATATAAGAATATGTAGCCAATGAAAACGCTCAAAATGTTTTCTTACACATCTGTAAGATAAAAATATTCGTATTGGTCGTATTACATGGAAAACAAGGTATAGCATGTGATAAATGACAAATAGCAAAGTAGTAGTTAAATGTCACGTAAAGCTGTTCTCGTTTTTAAAACATTTTTTATAAAACGCATTTGATTAAGTGTTTTGATCAGATAAGATTGTAATATCAAACATTACCGCCTTTATCATATTTGAAAAGACAAGCAATCCTATACAGCTGTGGAAAACATTTAGACTGAAGTTAGTAATGGCGAAAATGTATTGCATAATTGACAGCAGGATTGATTTAAAAAGCTATAAAATCTTATCGAGAATACTAGGTCTTTGTAAAATGCTGAGGTTTATTTTACAGTATAAGCATTTTCAATACTACTTTAAATCGTCGTTCTTCAAGTTTCTTGATATATCTACACTGCTGATTATTAGTTACGTTTTTTGTCCAATAAAAAACCCCGTACATAAACCCATTCCCGTAAAAACTGGTTTATACTTGAAATAAAAGCCGGTTTATTATTGAAATGTTTATTTTGTCTGTTACCATTACTCGCCGATGCGACATTGGACATAATGTTTAAAATCCTTTTCGGATGTTGTGTAATCGTGTTATATCTAACATATATAACAGGTTAGTATATTATATGTGTCTGATGATTGCTTTTCTTTATGTATATATATATTTGCTTAACGCAATGTGGTTATAAAATATTTTGAAATTCCAGAGCAATGTGAATGGTTTACTTATGGAGACTGTGATCCATGGAAAAGTTGTAGTGCAAATTGCGGAGGAGGTCGGCGCTGCAAAACATGTTATTCGTGCGTGTGGAGGGAAAAAAAAGATGAATGTGAAAATTGTAACGAACATTGCTACAATGGTGGCAATTATTCAGGAGGGACATGCCAATGTTCAAGCTGGAGGACTGGCAGTTGCTGTGACAGTAAGTTTAAAACATGATGCATATATTAATCACTACATATAGTTATCATAGCAAGACCAGGTGCAGACAAGTACTGATGATTTATGTACAGTTACATGTTATGAAATACAACACTCATGGTTTTACGCAGATCCTTGGTTGATCAACAGTAAACATGGTTGACAGTATGTTTTGCGGATTAAGAAAACGTTGTTAAATATATTGTTGTATGCACAATCGTAACATAACGTTGTGTTGTTAAATATATTGTTGTATGCACAATCGTAACATAACGTTGTGTTGTTAAATATATTGTTGTATGCACAATCGTAACATAACGTTGTGTTGTTAAATATATTGTTGTATGCACAATCGTAACATAACGTTGTGTTGTTAAATATATTGTTGTATGCACAATCGTAACATAACGTTGTGTTGTTAAATATATTGTTGTATGCACAATCGTAACATAACGTTGTGTTGTTAAAATGTTTGCTTTAAACAAAGGAAATATGTTTTAGCCTAATGCAAATTTAGAGGCGTAAAGGTGATCAAATTTTGGAACTTTGTAAATAAGATCGATACGAACCTTGCAGAGCTTTAATCGTCGTCATGTTCCGTTCCTATATATTTGAAATAGTTACGGCCTCTTAATTTCGTGAAATTTCCGAAACGCATTACATATTTTATGAACTTAGTATTAGTAATTATTGCTTAGCCTCTTTTTGCCAATTGTTCGTGCGAATTTTTTATGTACTATAAGAGCTATTGTGCGGAGTATGTGGAGACATTCGTTTTAATTTTCACGTAATCGCCATGTCCTTCCATTAATCCGTTTGTCATTCCGATATATTTCTTTTAAAATTAACATTAAAACTATACCAACGATAGGAATATAACTATAAACATACTGATATATTACGTGAAGAGAAAGCGCATAATACAATAATAAAACGTTCATCATGACTAGTTGTGGAATGGCCATTTCTTTTCCAAAATGGTTAAAACAGTTTAAAATACTTTTAACGAGAGGCTGTTGAAAGGAGGTGTAGAGTTCAAATCATACCTATGTATTCAGTTTTAAGCACCACTGGCCGAAGGCCAGCGAGCTTGTGTCATGGCGGTTCGCCCGTCTTACGTGCATGCGTGCGTCCGTGCGTCCTTCCGTCCGTGCATGCGTGTGTTAACTTTTCTTTCCTTTACTCGATATCTCCTCCAAAACCGGTAGTCATAATTTGAAATACACAGACATGGTCCATGGATGGTCCTCTACTAGATGGCAACCAGATATATAAATAGAAAAATCTTTAAAAGAAACCTCCTCCTAAACCCATGGGTTGATTTTCAAACAAAATCACAGAAATTATCCTCGGGTGGTCCTCTACCAAAGTTCCTCAAATGGATTCGCTCCGTTTTTCCTTATATGACTATATTAAAAACTTTTAACATCTTCTTGTCAGAAACTACTGGTTGCATTTCGAAATCATTTCACAGAAATATTCCTTGGTTGGTTCTCTTCCAAAGTTGATCAAATGGTTCCGCTCCGTTAAAAACATGGCCGCCAGGTGGCGGGGCCAGTTTTTATAATATGGCTATATTTAAAAAAAAAATGAAAATATTCATGTCAGAAACTATTTGTTGGATTTCAAAATAATTTCACAGAAACTTTCCTTGGGTGGTTCTCTACTGAAGTTGCTCAAATGGTTCCGCTGTGTTGTAAAACACGACCGTCAGGGGGTCGGGACAATTTTTCCTAATATGGGTATATTTAAAACTTCGAAAATCTTTATGTCACATCTTGAATTTCGACATAATTTCACAGAAATGTCCCTTAGGTGGTTTTCTACCAAATACTTATTTTGATTTGTTAAAAAAATCATGACCGCCAGTGAGCGGGGCCTTTTTTTCTTATAAAGCAAATCAGGATCCTTTCGCTTCTGACACTGCTTACTTAATGAGCCAGTGGAACGATACAGGCACTCGTGTGCCTCTTGTTATTGGATTTATAACCCTTTGGCCATTGTCCTTTATTTCATTTTCTTGTTTATATGCCTTTATATATAGTTCTTCATTTGATTTCCTTGCGCATATAATAATAGAGAGCATTTAAAGGAAATAAAGAATACAATAACGGTAAATCTGTCTACAACATTTATGCAGTTACTGTCGCTTGTTTATTTCTTTGAGTGGAAGGTATTGTCATGACCAGTAAAGGGATTCAAATAAAACACCACATATAGATAAATGGCGTTAAGGCAGTAGACAATACAAGAACAGTGACTGTGAAGATCTACAATATCTAGTTATTATTAAATATGACGATTTATTTTCCTTACGAACAATGTATTTATTTTGTTTTCAAAATGACAAATACACAATTACGGCAAAAAATGTATGTTGCTAGCTTGCAGGAATATCTACATCCCTAACTGTGTTTCTGGACAGCAAGAGTGTGGTGGGTCCCCGGATGGAATCATGTGTACTCAGTGTGAGGACCCGTACTATTCTGGAGGATACAATCAAGGTTGCCTAGGTAAGCGTTAAATGTAGTAACGAGACATTTACTAAACATTTGGTTAACTCTTGTAACGTGTTTGTTTTTAATGTTTATGTAATATATACATGTAATGCTGTTTTGTTGAAAATAACCACTGTTTCAAAATTGTAAATAAATGTGTATAAGTAAATACAAGTACATGTATTTTGTAAATTCATATATTTCTTTATGTATGAAACACCAGATTGCGTGTTCCAAATACATTTATATAATTGCATTGCCGTAAAACTTGTTCCAATGTCTTTTGTTCAATGCTTTTGGACAGCAATATCCTGCGTGTAGTTGTTTATAGCTGAAACTAATCGCTTTACAACGAAATCGAATAATAAAGTCACCATTATTGATGATGGGCTTGGCGATTAACCTAGAAGCCTCTCTTGAACAACAATTGAATATGTATTTTTGTTTAATTGTATATTTGTTGATGCTGTGAATGACATTGAAACAAAATTCTAACCTATAATACCGAAAAGTACTCGACTATTTTGGTTTTGTAGCGCCAGGATGCATTACTGATGACATATTTTACTTCATCCTATTGATACAGCCAAATCGCTCGGATAACAACCCATCGTATAAACCTTTGATTTATTATATCGCTAGTTTAGAACACGTGTTAGAACGCTATGTATTTCAATGTGACGTCATACCAAATGGTGATGTTTTTTGCAAATACAAAACCCAGTGTTAAAAATGGGAAACCAAAGCTATTTCTTTATTTTTGATATATGTTCACGTCATTTACATTATTTATGATTTACAATATAAATAGGATAAATATAATTTTATGTTAGTGTTGGATAGAGATCAGGTTTATCATGCTCGGCTCGAAACAGGGTAGAGCTCAGCAAGTCTCGCGCTACCATGTATGATGTGTCTCAGCCTCGCATGATAACCTTGATCTTTATCCAAATAATATTCTTAATTTACATGCTATGAAATATATCTCGTAACAAACGGGTGTTCAGATATGTAAACAGACTCTGTTTTTATAAAGAATAACATTGTTGATAACTTATTTCGCTATCAGATATGTAAACATATTATGGGTTGTTGAACAACAACATGATTTACAATATCTGATTCGAATTAAAACAAAATTGGTGAAACATTTTGGTGTAATAAAATGAATAGCGTAACAATGAGTAACACAATTTGCTATCGTTTGTTGTGATATTTTCAATTGCCTTCCAACACGTGAAAGCCAATTTTAACATGTCTTACAATTTGGATTAAACAGGATTGTCTATGTTATTGTGCTTACTATCCGATTGAATTGATGCACCTGTTCATAACAGGAAATGTAAATTAGCTTCAAAATACAATTTAAAAAAACAAATAAGACCATTAATTTAAAAAGACGAAAAATATTTACGTCCTTTATCGGTATTCGTACCGTTTTTATGCTATGTTTTCGGACACTTAAAAATAAATATTTTTTCAGTGTCTGAATATTCAGATTCACACAAAATAATTATTCAAAATCTGTCCGAAAACATAGTATCTGCAATATTGTCATAAAACTCGCAATTAAACTACGGACTGATTATTTGTCTCCGATGATAGTTCTCGTTTATTCCTGGAAGCGTTAAGTTTTGACACATTATTGTATATTGAAACTATTATACATCTTGTCAGTTTATGACATGTTAATGTATATTGAAGCCATTCCACAACTTGTAAATTTATGACACGTTGTTGAATATTGAAGCCATAATACAACTTTCTAATTGGCATGCATGATTCAGCAAACACTTCGCAAGATTAAATTGACAGACAATAGGGAATTTGAAGCCGAACAAAACAACTGTGGCAACCAGGCAAACATTGAACGATATTAATATCTGTCTGTAAACATATATCTCAATTTAATTCCTTTTCTATATAAGTGACCGAAAACATAGAGACATAGAAAATAATTATTTTGGTTAATGTTGAGGGTGTCAGAATACATAGAGTGTCCGAAAACATAGAATAAATACGGTATATGTTTTTCACAGTACTTTTTGTTGAAAGAAAGGCCATAATTAGTGCTGCCTTTAAGTTAGTAGATATACCAGTAAATTATAACTATTTGGGTTGCGCTTACATCCATATATTAATTTTGATGTTTTAAGCGAAATATATTTGTAACCTTTAACAAAAGCTTGTAGTTTTATGTTATGTTTATTTGTTATTTGCGCTTTTTTATGTATGAAAGAAGTGTTCGCACAGTAATATCATAGTATGCGCCATGTTTAAGATTTAAATACATTGTTTTAAGAAATTGCAAAACAATGACTTAATGTGTAAACTTTGTAAATAGTTAATATTAATGGCATTGTATGTTAATTACTGCATCTCCTTAAAAAATATGTGAATGTATTTACTTACGTTATTGAATTATTATACAATATTTGCCTTATTTTACCTGCTTAAATGGAATGCATTTATGGAGTGTAATTATATAATGTATTTATATCTATGTAAACACTCAAGCAAGGCATCTTATTTACTGACGATCATGACAATGCACGCTCATTATGTGTTATAAACACGAAGACTTGTATTGATAAACTAGCATGCTTGTAAGTTTTTGTTTTTTTGCGCTCAGTCATTGGGGGTGCAGCCAATAGCGGAGTTTATTATATCTACGTTTAAATCATTACAAACGACTTGTCTACAAACGTTAAATGTCATTGTATTTACTTATTCCTTTTGTCACTGGTTTACAATGAATATCGTTTTTGTATAGAATTTTTATAGATCTTATAGATTTTTTTACAGAAACAGCATTGATAAAAAAGGCATCAAAGGACACAAGGGTATATTTTAATTATACATTAAGTTGTATAAACGGTTGAACAAGACTGCGACTTGAAAGATATTACACAACTGTGAAAAGTAATTTAACACTTAAGACAGCATTGATGAAGGGTGTTATACGTGTTGTTACGTGGTTTGTTATACCACAACAAACGAAGTTGGGGGGGGGGGTATATAGGAGTGAGCTTGTCGGTCTGTCGGTATGTCGGTCCGTCGGTCTGTCGGTCTGCCGGTCTGTCGGTCTGTTGGTTTGTTGATTTCCGGATGATAACTCAAGAAGAGCTTGGCATATTGAAAAAAAAGTTGGTATACACATGTAGCATCATAAAATACGGGTCAAGTTCGACTTTGGTTACAAACCACTAAATTTTGACAGAGTTAAGGCCCCTTTTCGACTTAAATTCCCTACAATTATGGTTTCCTTACGATAACTCAACAATGGCTTGACATATTCAAATAATTCTTGGTATTCATGTGTAGCATCATAAAATACGGGTTAAGTTTGCCTTTGGTTACACACCACTAAATTTTGACAGAGGGGTGGTGGCGTCAACTTTTCGTTTCCGCTCTCTAACTCGAGAACGAATTGAGCTATTGTAATGAAACTTCAAACATAGGTACGTTATATCGAGACCTCGCTTGGGATTGCATATGGGGTCAAGGTCAAGGTCACCGTTACTAAAAATAGAAAAACGGTTTCCGCTCAATAACTTGAGAATGCATTGAGATATTTTAATGAAACTTCATGCACAGATACCTTATATCAAGACCTCGCTTAGGAATGCATATGGGGTGGGTGGGATCAAGGTCACCATTATTTAAAATAGAAAAACAGTTTCCACTCAATAACTTGAGAACGCATTGAGATCTTTTAACAAAATTTCATACATAGATACCTAATATTGAGACCTTCCTTGGGATAGCATATGGGGTGGGTGGTGTCAGGGTCAAGATCACCATTACTAAAAATAGAAAATCAGGTTCTGTTAAATAAATTTAGAGCGCATTGAGATATTTTAATGAAACTTCATATGTAGATACCTCATATTGAGACCTTGCTTGGGATTGCATATGGGGTGGATGGGGTCAAGGTCACCATTACTAAAATTAGACACAAAGTTTCCACTCAATACCCAGAGAGCGAATTGATATATTTTTATGAAACTTCATATGTAGATACCTTATATCTAGACCTCTCTTGTGATTGCTTATGAAGTGGGTGGGGTCAAGGTCACCATTACTAAAAAAAAAACGGTTTGCACTCAATAACTAAAGAACTTATTTAGATATTTTAATGAAACTTCATATGTAGATACCTTATATTGAGACCTCGCTTTGGATTGCAAGGTCAAGGTCACCATTTCCTAGCCATAGGTGTATGAAATTCACCTTGCAACCAGAACTTTCTTTCATTATTGTGCTGACTTATGCATTTCATTACAAAAATTTGGTTTTCGTGGAATTTCCACATTTCTTGTTAAATTATGTTTGGTACACAGGTGTAACATCATAAAATACAGATCAAGTTTAACTTCAGTTACAAACTACTAAATGTTGACAGAGTTATTGCTGCTATTGAAATTAATTTTTTCCAAATACACTGTGAAATATTCACAAATTAAAGCATTCTCTCAGTGTCTATTTCTTTCAAATAGATGCCATAGTTTTGTGACAAGGCTATATTGTGGGGGTATATCTGTTACTCATGTGACAGTTCTAGGTACCTTAGAAGGTTAAGTTATAATTCACGCAACATGACAACTGTTGTATGTCAGTAGTGTTAAGCAGTAAAACAATAGGTAATAGTGAGTAAAGATGAAATAAGTCTAGAAACGGAAATGCTTTAAAAAAAAAAGTATATCATGATGTTTAAACGTATTTGTTTGCGATGGGTTTATATCTTAATCGTTTTTAACCAAATATTTCGTAGAAAAAATTAGGTTATTGGATTGAGGTATGTAATTATGCGGGCGGGTTTGGAGAGTAGTGGTGGCATCAACTTTTCATTTCCGCTCTCTTACTAAAGAACGGATTGAGCTGTTGTAATGAAACTCCATACATAGATACCTTATAGCGAGACCTCGCTTGGAATTGCATATGGGGTGGGTGGGGTCAAGTTTAATGGTCACTGTTCCTAAAATAGAAAAACGGTTTCTCTCAATAATTTGAGAACGCATTGCGATATTTTAATGAAACTTAATACATAGATACCTAATATCGAGACCTCGCTAGGGATTGCATATGGGATGGGTGGGGTCAACGTAAAGATAACTGTTACTTAGAATAAAAACACGGTTTCCGCTCAATAACTTGAGAACGCATTAAGATATTTGAATGAAACTTAATAGGTAGTTACCATTCTCGAGACCTGCTTGGAATTGCATATGGGATGGGCGGGTCAAGGTCAAGGTCACTGTTACTAAAAATAAAAAAACGGTTTCCGCTCAATACCTTGAGAACGCATTGAGATATTTTAATGACACTTTCTAGGTAGATAATATTATCAAGACTTCGCTTTGGAATGCATAAGGGGTGGGTGGGATCGAGGTCAAGGTCACCGTTACTAAAAATAGACAAACAGTTCCCGCTTAATAGCTTGAGAATACATCAAGATATTTTACTTGAAGTTCATATGTAGAATCCTTATATTTTGACCTTGCTTGGGATTGCATATGGGGAGGTTTCCAGTAATGCAATTCTGACAATAGTTTATGCATTCATTCTATAGCTAGTTGGCTTAAAATATATCCGTTTTACGATCATTTCGATAATATATTTGGTCAGTTTCGAAATAAAAGTCTATATACATACTGAAAGAAAGTCTATATAAATGTTATTCCTGTTTATACACATTTTATAAAAATAAACGCATGATGGAACAATTAGTGTAAACATATGGTATCATGTTTAGTTTAAATCGATCAGTATTTGGAACAGTGGTAGAAGTTAGTAAAGCATTTTTTAGCACACTGTATTAAGCAAAGGCCTCTATTGATGAATGACAATGAAATTTGGTTTCTTTCCACATGCATTTTGCTGCTTAATAGCATCACTTTAGTAGAGTGTGGATGTTCTAAGGGTAAAAACAATTGTCAATGGATATCGTGGGGTAGTTGGAGTTCTTGCAGCGCAACTTGTGGTGGTGGAGAACAATCTCGGTCGAGAAGTTTGAGCTGTAATACTGACTACATTTTGACTACTGCGTTCAAAATTGTGGTCTTGTTGATCATTCTCGGGAACATCAATATTGCAATACAGATTGCTACAACGGTGGATCGTTTTCGGTCTGGCGCTGTGATCGTCAGGATGTAAATTATGGGTCATGCTGTCAGTTAGGTAAACATTTATATATTTATATATTCATTAAGAATATTTGTCTTTTGCCTCAAAGACAAAACCCTATTTTCTTTTCAATTTTCTTTGCGCAACACGTGTTAGGTTATAAATAGAAATGACATTATAAAATACTCGGCGACTGCAAGTAAACGCAGTTCAATGCATAAATTATAATTTTATATTATTTACATGTATATTTATTTGCATTATACTAATCGACTAATGATTGACTTGGCAAAAAAAAAACCAGCAGCGGAAAAGCGAGTTTTTTTAAGTAAAATAAATTGCTAACCTTGGATTTTAGATTAATCAAATAAACCAAACCGATGTCTAATAAGTGGCATGGGAATTGTGTATAAATTATGTATTTCCATTTAAAGTAATAGCCACATTATGTTTTGCAGTATCGTATTTGTAATAAATAACGTGTGTACATGTATTTTGTACGGGATACACATATGTCCCATTGGCACAATTTATATTTGATATAATTTCATATTTGTATCGATACTCAATGTATCCGGCATTGTTAAATAAAAGTTTTGTTCATTCGTTATACATTTACTTCCATGTCTTACGAATCATAAATCACCCTTACATTACGAGATACCTATATATCAAACTGGCACATTTAATAATCTTTACAACTTCATATTCGTTTCGATACTCAATATATCCGGCATCGTTAAATAAATCAGTTTTGTTCATTCGTTTACTTCCATGTTAACACATCTATAGTCAATATTACAAATTTTATTATGAAAATACGTTACGCGCCCGTGCAATAATATGTGAATCGGACGGTCGTCGCACATGCATTGCAGATGATTGCAACAAAAGTTTATTGAAAGAGGTATCGAGTACCTGCAAGCCGACTGGCATTCGCCAGACAAAACGAGGACCGCCCGTCGCATGAACATGAAAGTGCCCGCACGGTCGCCGTTGAAATTGGACGATTTTTTAAAGTAGAAAAATAGAAAGACCAAAAGCAAACGCTGATCCAATCAAATCCCGTCCGGCGATCAGACGTTGCTCGGTCGACGTGTTTTCGCCCACCCTGGCCCCGAAAGAAATCGCCCGATCGTCGTTAACTTTTAAGTAGTCCTAAACCTTCGACGGGTGCCGCCCTATTAGCAAAATCTTCAGCTGCCATCGACCGATTGCAACTACTGCCTGGCGGACGCTGTCCGATTTTGGGTAACACAGACGCCGTTCGGTGGCAGTTCTTTATTTGTGACCAGGTAATAAAGAACTATTACACATTCATATTAAATATATTTACCATACGAATATATATTTATGTAGAGCTATAAACCTATTGGTTGCTTTGAAAATTCTCTATACGGTCTAGCTCAAACGAAACAAACAGATTTGTCGATTCACTAAGTTCGGGTGATCGAAGGCAATGAAATAACCATCAACCATAAGAAGGAAGGCAATCTAAGTAATTTCTTTATATGTAGACTTATTACGCTATACAATTTTAACATGCCGACGGCGAGTGAAATCTTTGTTGCGCTTGAGCAGTACTCTTATTCGAAATTTAGAAATAAATAATTTCATATAATTAAATAATTACAAACCTGTCGTATTGTATTTCAACATAGCCTTTCTATGTGGTGTAAACCAATATTCAATAAAATGGAAACATTGATTTTAGACATTGATTTCGATTGATGGAAACGTTTTCCAAACAAAAATCCTGTTCTAGTAAATCTGTTATATTAAACAGTTATATAGGTTATTTTATGTACTGAAGAATTAGCGGACGTTCGATCCGCTTACTGAAAACGTGTACTCAAAAATGTATATGAGTAGTTACATGTATAGTGTGTATAATGTATTGGCTTATTAGAAAATAAACAACGCTTGAAATATAAACTATTAAATATATATTAATAATATTTGTTATAATTGTTTTCTTAATGTTAGCTTAAATAAAATACAATAAAAGTTAGTCGACTAAAAGTAAATGTGGGAGGTTGCCGTAACATGTACATAGCGGCTTTTATTATTTCCGTTAAAGCATTTGTTGTTTGATGCTTTGAAGAGTGTAACGAGTTGCAAAAATTGGAGGATGCAGTATGGGCTAAACAGGTACAACCACTCAGGATCGTTGTGTATTTAAGAAATTGAATTTTGAAATTAAGGTATTAAAATCATTAAACTAGTATTTTGTTGTTTTCAGTTGCTGGCAGAAAGAAAAGACACAAAACATTGCAATACATGCGAGTGTAGCCCATTACTATCTACTATCTACTATCCAGTTAGACAATAAGAAACACAAAGTTATGTGAGGTAAACTATGCATTTAACGAAACGTCTTTTTAATATGTATATTGTACCAGAAGGTATAATTATAATAGGAATTATACTGTCATATTCAATAGATGTTCCTAACTGCATAACTCATAATATATAATACCATTAAGCAAATATATAAATTGACTGTATATGTATACAAAACATAAAGTTAAATGCTTCTGGCGAACTTCAGTTGATGTTCCAGTAATAATAGAAATACAATAATGTTAATTGCAGCCCTTGGTGATAAACATATTTGTTTTACTCCATATGTCTACTATGTAAAGCAATGAAGATTCGTATACATAATATGCACTATGCTTTTTCCAATCAGTAAATTCTAAAAACGTTTGGCGTATATAAGATGTATACGTAAACATCGTTCATGTAATGTACATGTAGAAAAACCTCTGCGCATCTCCTCAAAATCGCGCAGTCCCATGTAAAATTAGTATACGTTTAATAAAATATACAAAAGCTTGTCAGAGTGCATCAATCAGTTTTAAGAGCATTTGATACAAACTGCCATCAGGAATTCTTTGTACGTGTGTTTTTTTTTATTTCAAAAAAAATTGTTTTATTAAACCCTTGTATTAATGGATCATAGCTAATAATTCATGTTTGTAGATTGTCCTATAAATATTAAACACTCGCCCAGCTGTAAAATCCTCGTTTTCTGAATGTGATTCAATTGCGCGGTCAATACGTTACCTTGTTTTTACATAATTTGATAAGGGGATAAATATCAGGTTTTATATATATATGGGGGGGGGGGGGTCGCATGCGTTTTTTGTTGTAAAGGCGGTTAATACGTAGTAAGGCTAACTGACGTTTTAATAAATTATTCTTTATAGTTACTAGTATTTAAATATTCGTATATGCGTTTTAAGGAAATTTGATCAAACGAGTAAATATACCATGATGACAATATTAAATGATAACATAGTGATTGATTAACCTTTAAAAGACTTTCTTACTTCCGTGTTTGCAGATTAATTTTAGATTGACATTTAAAAACACATTTGAAAACATCTAGAACATTCGAGCTATTGATTTAACGGACTGACAGCAATTAAGGCTTTCATAAACTTCTGTTCTCGTGCAGACACGGCAATCGGTTGAGATACCATCTGTTCATACCAAGTACTTGTGAAAATAGCCGGTTAACATTTCAATGGAACATAACGAACGTTTAGAGAGTTGTATCCGTTAAAGGCAAGACACTAATGAAAATGGTTATCGATAAAACTACAAAACACAATATATGTAATTCAATCCGATCACTACGTGCAGTTTCGCACCGAGTACTTTAAAATTTGAACTATTAAAAGTAAAATTTCAAATGGCCTTTTCCTGTACACGATAATTTTTAAATAACATCGTTTTAAGTGGTAACTTAATCTTGGAGAATTGGCACTTATTTGTTCTTTATACCAGACATTTCTTATTCAGTGGATTCAAATTGATGTACCATGGACTAAATTTCTTTTATACTACACACACAATGGTAGTTGTTATATTTCTTCTGCATGTCTGTATTTGCACAAATAATGGTAAATCTTAGACTAGAAATGAATGCTGTTTTCATAGTTGATGAGTATAACTTGTTTATCGATAGTTATGTAAATACAAAATCTTTTTTACACTTGTATGTTTAATTTTCGTTCCGTAAATAATATATTGGCTGTTATGCTGATATGTATCGGGAATCCTTTGGCACTTCGATTGTATCTAGTCGGTGGGCTAACCAATGAATTAGTAAAAGTGATTCTGGGTGCGTCTTATTTATCAAGCTAATAGTTGATTTATTTAAAATATCTAAATTCATCTCCTCTGGTTTGAATATCATGGATTATTGTTTCAAAATTAAATCATATATCATTATAACCATATCCTTTACCAGTATAATTATATTCTTTATAGTCCATTGTATCAAAAGTTCTAAAATATGTACAGATACATTCACGAAACTGGTTCAAACTCGCACGAAACTGGTTAACGCTCGCATTTATATTGTATTTGTATGCACCAGGTCTTGTTAAAATCAATGATCATTCAGACAAAATGTATTGAAATGTTATTGTCCGATGTCCTTGGTAGTGTAATCACCTGACAATGAGCTTTCCAAAACATGCAAAATAATTTCAGCAGATTTGTTCAAGTTTGATCATAAATATACTTCATATTATGGTGAAATGGATACGAAGTGTTTTCTTATATGGATAACCTTTACTTTTACTGTCACATGTAAGTACTGAAGTTGCATGCTTTGTAATATCTACACACCCGTGTAATCGATTTGTTTGAAAGAATCCGACATTTACATTGTAATTATGAGAGACAGGTTGCAATAATAAATATAGTTACTTCATAATATTATGGATGATTTTGGAAATAGAAAGAGTGAATATCGAATCATTTTATTTAAAAACCATATTTGAATCGTTGATGTTTTGCATACAGTGTGTAATTAATTAAATGATATTTGAAATCAGCAAACTATGAGAAAGGCTTGTTAAAATTCCCTTTTTGCAAATACACAATATTTTGCATATATATTAAAAACACAATGCAGCCTGCTTTTAACGTGTTATTCATTCAGATGCCTGTACATGGGGAAATTATGACGATTGTCCAGAGTGGGGAAGTTGTTCTAAAAGTTGTGGCGGAGGTAAAAGATGCAGGACATGCGAGTCATGCTTCTGGAAAATCGACAAGGAGTTCTGTGAGCCATGCAACAGCCACTGTAGCTATGGTTACCCATTCTCAGAACAAACATGTCAGTGTCCAACTTGGAGGAGCGGAGACTGTTGTGAAGGTTTGCAAGCTATAGTTTGATAAACACAATGAATGTCTAACTGATTGTAGTAGTAAGTTTTGATATCTCTAAGCTGATACGCCAGATATTTAAATTTCGGACCTGCCACAGCTCACAACCAATAGCTTCTCATGTATGAGACACAGCACAATTGGTCTAAAATACACGTAATGGAAATAGTTGTAAAGCCAATTTTGTTATACATAATAGCCAGTACAAAATCTTGAAAGTGTGTGTATACGATCTTTCATATCAGAATACGCAGATGAAAGTGACGATAAAACTTGAAAGCAAACATAAAAACATAAAAATGACCAAGGAAACACTTCAATATGAAACAAGTATACAAGTTCTAGTGTCGACTTTTGGTTCGTGTATTAGTCTTGTGTAACCCTAAACAACTATCAAATTTATGTTTATACATGTATTTAAGTTTACGCTTGTACAAAAACTATTTGGCGATTAAAAACTAGATTAGTGTGCGTTTCAAAGCAACGTTTGTTCATAACTTGCTTTCCATTTTAAATACAAATATATATTAATTAGCTTTGTTTTGTTAATTGTATGTATGTCACTATATCTGTTGTAAGATTGCACATACACGCATTAACACTTTTTCCTGCAATCTATTGTACGTGACGTTTTTATAACGCGAAAGAACCCTGTACAAACTGTTAGACATAAAACATATTCAATATTCCACTTTACTGTAAATATGCCCAATGATATTCGTAATGCGTCAAATAAGTAACCGTTCTATTTCTGTCCTTCATTTACAATTCATTTCATTTTCAGTATGCAGACATATAGGCATCGAACATTGCAAACACGATAAAGAAGACTGTGGTGGTTCTCCCGACAGTATTCAATGTACAGAATGTGAAGACCCCTACTATTCTGGCGGTTACAGTCAAGGGTGTAAAGGTATTCATCTATCGACAAGTAGTGTGCGAGGTAAAGGTATTCATCTATCGACAAATAGTGTGCGAGGTGCGGTGGTAGACTTTACTTAAACAATGTGCATATGTTGTCATGGTTTTGTAAAATTACAACTTAAATCGCAAAATATTTACAAATAAATTTGCAGAATGAATTCGTATTCATTCTTGATTACACCTATACTTTACATGTTTTTGTTAGATACCTCCTTGTTCGATTAAGGATAAAGCATTTAACATTTGTTGGGCAAAACTTGGCAGTTTCTTTTAGTCATCTATGCAATGAGACGGTTCTTGCACTTTGCTCTTTGTTTTTGACCATCCTTAATGCATGTATCTTTGGTGTCACAATTTTATTTACTGTACATGACTTAGCATAGCATTAATAGTGCAATAGGAAACCAAAATGTCGTTGACATAGTCCCTTAAAACTAATATTTGAACACACTGACATGAGTTGAATAAAAGACACTAGATGTATACACGTAGTAATTACCTGTCAAATGTTATTGTACATAAGGCGCTTATATCACTGCTTTTCGTGGTATGCCTCTAGCCGAGACTGCTTAACCTTTTTTCAGTTAATTACATTGGCTGTTAATATGTTTGAAATACTCCTGGTTTTTAATTCTCTGTCATGGAAGTACGATAACAATGTTTAATACTTTTTTGTCTATACCTCTTAGTTGTTCATAATTGATATAAATATTTCAATAACTTTTTTATTGGGGTAAATGAATGTTTTAGGCTGCAGAGTTAAACATGTCAAATAAATCGATAAATCGGTAGTTGGAGAATTTCTTTCGGTATCCTGACTTTACTAAGTCGTCCTTTTTAATTTGTTACACACTTAGACATGTTTAGTGCACTCATGTTTGTAAACTGATCTACAAAGCACTTGCTTTCTTTTAAAAAGATTTCAATTGCTGTAAAATGGCATGTAATTTATCTTTAATAAATTCTTAATATTATATATTTAATATAATATTATATATACCAATGCACACGTTAAGGCTTTCCATTAATTCTTGACTTGTATTCATGAAAGCATATTATCAATCGTACCCTTGTTCAATAAGATTTAAGGCGTTTTTCGATAATCAATATTTTCGGACACAGATGATAGTTTAATTCATCAAATAATTCAGCTTATGTATTACGTTTCGTTAGTCACTCAGTATCGATGTTTTGAATGACTATTTAAAATCGACATAAAATCAGGAAATGAATTAGCGTATTTATTTTTTCTCTATTTGGCAGGTTGTTCAATTGGTATTTTGTAAACGAATCACTATATAATTGGGGGTTACAATAGTGCCGTGTCGTGAAACATATCAAATGTATAAATATGTTTAACATCACTTAAATGATTTTGAGGATTATATCAATAACTACGATAACTGCGAATGTTAAACCTTACATTTAAAAGTGTTTAGTTATTGAGTTAAAATGTGATATATATGCATTTATTTCCTAACCCTGTTATTGCTTGATGGGTCTTTTGCGGTTGCCCCGTCTCCAGATGTAACCGGTTTCCATGGGAACCGTGGTCGGAATGCTCTTAAACATGTGGTGGCGGTTCGCACTACAGGCGTAGGGATTTTGGGCTGCAAGGCAAGTTTAGCCAGTGATATCGATGCTTGTTTGAGTATTGCAACAAAGAATACATTAGCTCGGAATTCCATGATAACGGACCATGTAACCAGTGGTGTTATAACGATGGTACCGTCAGTTCATATGGCTATGGCTGCCTCTGTCAAGACATATGCCACGGATATGTTGCGAGAATTGTATGTTATTTATATTTATTGTACATGCTTAATAATTATAAACAAATATTCACTGCATTATATTTATATTATATAATTATACTACTTTAATTTAATTTCAAAATGATGCATGTAAATAAAAAAAGCGATCGATGCATCATTATTTCGTTTGCTTTTATTGCACCTGGTACATAATGCCAGATGAACTATTTGGATCACTAATGACTCTTCTGCGCCCCGTAACAATTGCCAATAGACGGGATAACATTTTCGTTGGATCACCATGGAACTTAGGTATAAATGTGTCCTGCGGGAGACCTCGGTAAGTTGTATCATGTTGTGTTATATACTATGCCACATTTACAGTGCACTGATTACTCAAGGTATGGTGTTGTATCACAATTAATACGTATTTTATTATTGTATGCTGACTGCATATGTATTCCAGTTAAAACAATTGGAAATGATATAAACCTCAACTTGCTCGGAGGAACCGTGCATTGTCTCTCCAATTCTTTACTCATTGGATTATATAATGTTGTTGTACTTCCCGTTATGTGTTTTCAGTATGTCCGGACATCATCCAGTGTAAGCACAGAAGCTGTACAGCTGCCGACAACACTGTGTGCATGGAATGCAATGAAAACAATGCGATATTCAAGAGATGGAACGGCGATAAGGAATGTCAACGTAAGATGCATTACATGTTATATTATTTCAACATTAAAATGAAATCATATAAGTATTATAGGCAAGTGTTTTAGATATCCATTTAAAAAATCATTTTTTAAACCTTATTTTATTTAGAAATTTATTTTGTTCTGTGATTGACTGAATGGTGACATAAGTGCATTATAATGTTTTATTGTATACTCTACGCCAAATTATAGTGCTTTCATATAAATATCAATTGATAATGAACAGTTTTAATTTCCATGTGTGTAAATATCCTTCGTTTAGGTATGTGCGCTTGGAACAATCACTATTGCTGGCCTGGAACATGCAGCACCACCGGACTGACAATGGATTGTCAATGTGCGGATGGGTTTTTTAAAAGTACTGCTGTGGATTACAGTTCGGGCAATTCTGGAGAAACAACCTGTCAACCCAACAAACCTCCTAATATATTAACATGCGACACCGTAGCGGTCGGACCAAACGGGGAAAAGAAACGAGCTATGAGCACCACTGGCGTTACTGCATGTGAACACCTGGCAGATATGTACGGCAATTACCAACCAAGTATTATGGCATTTACGATGGCTTCAGAATTTACAGTACAATTTGCACTTAACAAACCAGCTTTCATCGCAGAAGAAAGCTTTGGCATTAGCGATACTGCAATCAATATTAAGGTCCAAACTGTGACAGGTAATTTATTTTATGCATATATATTACTACCTTATATTAAATTACTAATATATTCTAGCAATTACCACTAATCAGTTATTCAGTTATTAGCTGTTTTAGCTTGTCATCATTATGTTGTGTGTAATATATTCATTTTGTAATCGTAATCTCGTTTTAGGGTCGTATCTAGATAAATCAACGCATGCACAGTTAGTTGATACATCATCTAGCACCAGTGTGAGACAAACACAACACGACGCGGACAATATAACCGTCAGCCAATCAAAATATAATCTGCAAAATGGAGAAGCGTAAGAAGTGTTCAATTATTTCAAATACGTATAAACATAAAGTATGTTTTATTGAATTTACATTTCAAGCTGAAACAAATGTTATTTTGTATAATACAAAATGATAGCTTCCGTATTTCTCAAATATCTTGTTAAGGGCTTTACATATTGCTTAGATTTTATACTTTATTTCGATTGCAGACTTTGTTTGGAGTTTGAAGCCAAAGGAGGTGGCTTTTTGAAAAGCATTGATACAAGAGCCTCAACTCACACCCCATCTGGACCTGTTCCGTACACAAAGGTCACAACACAAAGGAAAGTATGTTACAGATACGACGTAGCACCTGCGGAACATTGCTCGAATTTTGGGTCTTGCTCTTCCGACCCATTAACTGTTCAGAACCGAGTGACACGATCCAAATCGTCGACTGTTCAATTCAACGGTTGGACGGACCCAGTTCCAAGTGGAGGACCAAGTTATACCGCTTCGTCTATTGAAAGTTACCAGATAACTGTTAACGAAGTGCCTCCTTCCAATGGAACCTTGAAAGTTGATTATACTAAGAACACGTATTCAAGAAAAGAGTATTCGACTGTGCGTGCAATGGAACTGAATCTAACTTCTGATTCTCCGCGCCTGTATTGTATAACGCTAGAGGTAAAAGATGTTGCAGACAACGTTCGCCAAAGTAGAAGATTTATGCTATACGACAACACAAGCTTCATTGAAACATGGAACGACAATCCATTCCGATTTGATTCGGCATCGCCAGAGACTAACTTCACTTGGCAAACACATTACAATGCTATTTGTCTTAACTGGAACGAATATTTCATAAACATGTTCTATTTGCAAAATGAACTTCTAAATCCAATTGAGCCAGAGCCTCATGGCCAAATTATCGGCATATATGAACAAACAACTGGTCTTCTGCCCGTTGGTGGTACACCGAATGTACATGGAATAATAAAATATTATGTATCCTGGAAACTAAACAATGGAGACTTTACGACAGAACAACTTGTACCAAACTTTCAGAATCAAAGATTCTGTATCAATTTAAATGTTTCTGATGGGCAAGCCTATACATTCAACATTCGTCCAGTAGACATCGTGAACAACACCTTCAATGATGATAGAAAAGTTTACATTGATAGATCGCAACCGCATATCAACAATATTTGGTTAAAGAAAGACGGGTTTGAGATATTGTATGTTCATAACAGCACCGACCTGTCTAAGATGCAGATGACATTCGACGCATTGGACCCACACAGCGGACTGCAAAATATCAAGTGGGAGTTTGGAATCGTCGATACGTCAACTGTGTTAACAAGTGGTCATTTGTCTGTAGGCCAAATTGAAAACGTAAGTTGAAATTCGTCCGAAATGTTTTCTTTTCTTCAAGGCATTATGTGCTTGATTTAGTAAATTATGGTAGCGAAACAAATCCTTTCAAAGTATGACAGCAAAGGTGTGCACTGTTTATTTTTCTATATTGAAAATTTGCATTATATATGTGCGGTTACTTTATTTCAGGAAACCTGTCCAACTGACACTGTAGATTGTTATTGTCCAGACATAGGAATGTGTGAATTCTTCAACTACTCAATCCCGCTCAATAAGCTTGTTGTTGAAGATAAGCAGACAGGAAACCACAATAGGAACTACTTCTTCACAATAACAGTAACTAACAACGCCTTGCTGACAACGACAGAACACATTGACATACTTGTTGACGATTCCCCGCCTGAAGAAGGAGTAGTCTATGAAGGTAGACTATTGGACCAAAGTGGAGACTATATAGAATGCTTGATAATATGCATTCCATTGCTTATATACAAGTATATAGGTCAACTTGCACATGATACGCGATGTTCAAACAGACATACAATATATATGTATTTATTGTTAAGGTAATCATTATGTTCAGCTTGATATCAAACGTTCTCAGCAAGTCCAATAACGTTCAATCAAAATATAATAATGATTATATTAACTGTTTTGGGACTTTACTGAAAGCCCTGCATGAACATTTGCCAGTATATATCTGTGTTTACAATGTTTTTAATAGGTCCTGTGGATTACAAAGATATCGATTACACAAGTGAAGATTCCTTTGTTGTACACTGGCATGGATTTATCGACCATGAAAGTGGAATCAAACTCTACAGACTAGGGCTCGCAGCCAGATGCTTAAGAAAAGATGAGCTATTCAACTTTACAGAAGTCACTGAGATTATGGTATACAAGGAACTTACTGAGACATCCGTTCGTCTCCCTGCAAACTTCACAGGAAAACGCTTTGTGACCGTCATTGCTCTAAACCATGCGATGGAATCATCAAACCCTGTTTGCTCGGATGGTATCACAAGAGATATCTTAGCCCCTCGTATTCGCAACTTAACACTGGAGCATGCGGCATGGACCGAGAGCGTAATCTGCCAAAATGGAATACCGTATTTATTGCAGTCGAATCTTCAGAAAGTTCCCATGCATAACTCAACAGTATGTTTAAGAACCTGTAGTTCAACAACGGAAAACATGGTAGCTGACTACCTACCTACTCATGTAAAGGGAAGCAAAGACGAGGATATTTCGGATTTCCTTTGTCAACAACTGTCTTTGTACACTAACGAAACGGTTGTCTACATGCCCAACGATCATATAGTTCTTCAATGGGAGGTCGACGAATCGGGTAGTCAAGTTGACGACTTCTATGTTGGGCTTGGCCTTGATGCGACAGAGAAGGACTCACCAGGTTTGGTTGACTATATTTCTACCGACAGAAAACCATACTTTAAACACCGACACGAAGGGATTGGATCAGATGAACTATTTTATGTCTTCATTAAAACAGTCAACAAAGCAGGATTGTCGAACATCGCAACTTTGGGTCCCATCTTGATCGACCAAACACCGCCATTACATAAATATATTCCACGAATTGCTATTGATGTTAACAATGTCGTGTTTGCCTGGGAATCAGACACCTTTTATGACGAAGAACAGACTGCACAAATAAACCAACTTGTATTTCAATTTTGTAAGTACTTTTCTAAATACATAATGCGCTCGTAGTTTCGCTGCGGTAGTGAATTCAGTTCAATGTCGAAATCATAGAAACTAGAATACTCCAAGTTAAAAATCCATCAAATATGTTTCAGGTCACGACGGAAAAGTAACAAGCCCACTACTTGAGTGGAGATTAGAGGATTCAGTACCTTGTTTTCCTCATACTGGAGGCTGCTTTAAGTACCCTCTTACCCGTCTCCAGAAACATGACACAGGCGATGGTATACAGTTCTATCTCATCGTCCACATATACAACAATGCCGGGCACTTTACGTCGATCAGAACTGAAACATTCCAATTGCCTTCGCGGTATCCACCAGGACACGGAATTGTGTTGGATTTGGACCCAGAGATGAGGAACACGTCAACAGACATTGACGTCCATTTTACGGAACACTTTATGTGTGCTCAATGGATGGGATTTAAACATCATGAAAATGTTTCTCTGGAAGTAGGCATAGGATTAGATCGCACTTCAGCAGATGTTGCTCCATTCCAGAGTATTCCAGACATTAACAAAATTTGCCTTAATTCAAGTTCACTTGTTAACAACCATGTTTACTTTTTCCTGGTAAGGGCAAGCTGTAGCGGAGGTTCTACAACATCCGCGTCTAACGGAGTCCGAATATATGATGAACAATCCCTGAAAAACCAACTAGAAATAAAAATTGGCCAAAACTGCTTCTCCAATAATGTTTTGGAAATAAACGTTTCAATTGCAAATGAAAGCACGTTAACGCAACTTCCATTTCCACTGAGCATAGGGCAGCGATATGTTTTGTTCGCCGAAGACAGTGAATGGAAAAAAGTCCTGAGCATTAACATAAGCGATGCTATGGTCCAAATCGAAGGTGATTACTATTATCTGATACCGTTTAGCGAAAAACCTACTCTTCATGTGAAACAAAACATCTCCAATGGAAACATCTTACGTTTGAAAATAAGTAAATGTCCTGGTGAGGATATCCTTCCGATAAACAATCAACTGAATATTAGTTGGGCATTTCATAATAAGGGACCTGTTGAAGATATTTTATTTTCTGTTGCAATAATTGAAGATGTTTCTGCTAACGGCTCGACCCTACAAAATGTGTTCGTGGCCTCTCAACCACCCGTTGATTCATCTCATATTACGTTCCGTGATACCAGTTTCCAAGATCAAACACGCTATATGTCAAGCATACAGATGTGCACCAATGTAAGATGCCTCAGTCCAATTCTCTCAAGAACATTTACAGTCGAATTCGAAACCCCAGGTGTTTCGTTTTTACAAACAGAGTTAAAGGTTCCAAATGTTGGAGAGTGTGTTGATGTTAAAGCGTCGTGGGAAATAATAGGATCGAACGAAAACGTTGCCTTCTACCAATGGTCTTTAAGCCGTGATAATATTGGTGGACAACTGCTGTCTGTCTGGGAGAATGTGTTGCCCAAGGAAACGCCTATGCAAGTATGCTATCTTTATGCAGTCATTTGATTGACACCATCTCTATACAAAGAAATTCAAACAGTGTTTGAATGCCTATTTCTTACAATAGTTCCTCAATAGCATACATTGTACATGACGTGTTACAGGTTGAGAAATGCGTCCTTCTGCCAGCCCATGGACATCTGACATCTTTTCTCTGCGTCCGGGTATTTTCCATGAGTGGTTTAGAAAAGACCACGTGTCAACAGTTGTATATAGGTGAAAGTGGGTCCTATTCCACAACTGCAGTCTACGATTTTGATTCGTCGTCAGGCAGTTGGGTCATAATCAAAAAGGTAATTAATGTTTAGCTACAAATATGTTGTTGTTTCTTGTAATCACCATTCCTAAAACGGAAAATGAATACATTAATATGTTTGGGTTAAATTTGCAGATGCTATCCAGTTCCGACATTGGTCAGCTTTATACCCTTCTTCACGATTCGGAACTGAACATAGGTAATGCCAATTCCACAGTTGCCGGTGCTCTGATGTACGCAACTGAGCGTTTAGTTACTTGGTATCTTATGAAGTTGCAGTACGTGCCACAAACGTGTGATTCAGATATTAACTGCGTTGCGAAATACGAAACTGCGAGTGGCTATATAGAATTTGACAAGAAGGATATATCTCTAAATGAATTATACTTCATATGTGCGTATTCGAATTTCACTGCGATTGAACGCGAATTTTTTACTGAAACTCTAGACGAAATAACGTCATGCAGCAATGGTTTCATACTGGACAGTTATCCACCCATGAAAGGTCAGGTGTATGTCCACAATCACAAAGGATTTATTACAAATCCACAACACGTCATAGTCTCATGGACTGGATTTGATGACAACATCGATGCCACCTTATTAGGATACCCTGGGAAACTGCATTATTTCTCTATTAAAATAGGCAAGAACAAAATCTCTGTTTGTATTTATCATAAATGTTTTGTATTGTTTCGTATCTTAGTGTGGTATATAACACGCTATGTTTATATGAATATAAACAAAGTCATACGAATTTAATTTAATTTTCAAATTATTTGTATTCCAGTGTAATAATAACAAAACTCCATAAATATTTTATTTTATTAATGTACATTTTTTTCACTTCAGGCACGAAAACTGGTTCGAACAATATAATGGATATTGTGAGAACTGGCATAGAAACTTCTGCTGTACTGAAACTGCCAGCACCGTCTGATGGAAGTCCAGTCTTCTTCACGGTCAATGGTATGACTTTAAAAAAAGCATTGTGCACACACGGTTTGAAATACATGTAGCACTTGTCTTGGTAACAATTTAGTGAAAATACTTTTAGTTAGCAAATTTTACATTGCACTTAAAATAGGAAAACTAGTGACCATAAATATTAATCAAAGACGGCTAGCTTTTGTACCAATCAAAATGATTTTTACCAGCAATGGATTACGCCGGTCTTGCCACCAGCTCGGAGTCATTGGAACTGATCATAGATACATCGCCACCTGTTTTTGGCAGTCTGACGATAATAAACAATCTTCAGAGAAATCAATACATTAACCAAGAATTGGTCACTGTTCGTTTCGAAGGATTTTCAGATCCGCACAGTGGGTTAGACTATTTCAAAGTTGGCATTGGTGCAATCGAAGGGGTGACAGATATCATGTCGGAAACTAAAGTATACACCGACTACATAGAATTGAATCTAGCACAGATGATCGATGGACATCTATATTTTATTATTGTGCAGGTAAGTTGTGTAAATTCAATTTCAGTAAGTATGTATACTTTCCTATTGGTAATATGTGTTAACAATTTCTATGGAATGTAATTTATGTTTTGACCTGCAGGTAAGTTACTACAAATTCATTTGAATGGCATTGTAGCCTGCACAATAAGTATTGGACATGTACTACCAATAACTATTAAAATGTTTATTATATTATTGAAAGGCGATTAATCGAGCAGGGCTGATTTCTAAAGCAGTATCAAAAAGATTTGTATTGGACCGAACTGCTCCCACCGGAGGACATATTCTTGAAGGCATCAACGGAGCTGGGGTACATTCGATATTGTCTTATATCAGTATAAGTGATAGTAACTGAATTAATGAACTTGCTACACATTCGTTCAATACGTTAAATTCATATTGTATACAACTTACAAGTATTTGTGTATCTGGACATATACTGTGTTTTGAAAAAAAAGTTCTGTCTGGACGGCATTGATTTTGTTACTTGCCAACACATAATTAAAAGCCAATACTGTATTTTTGGAACCGTGTTATGACTTACAGGACGTCGATTTCCAAAGTGGTATCTACGTTATCAACGCCTACTGGAAAGACTTTTATGACCTAGAGAGCGGCCTAGCTTTCTTTAAAGTTGGTCTTGGGACCGATTCATACCAAACCGATGTAAGGCCACTAACAGATGTTGGAATGATGACAGGTAATTAAAGTTGTATCTGCTTAATATACCACGCGGGTTATCTATTTAAAGTTTAGGAACGATCTATTAAATATTTCACACTTCAAAAATATTAACCCAAATCTTTTACAGATACTTCAATATTTAGACATACATGTGCATATATTGCAGAGGTTTCCTGGAATGGCCCGTTTATTTCTGGGCAGAAATACTTTGTTACCGTGGAGGCGTGTAACAAAGCAGACCTTTGTACCAGACGGGTATCAGACGGCATTATTGTCGACAACTCGCATCCCATACGCGGTCTTGTGCACGTGGGTCTCGGAGAAGGTCATCACAAATATTTAGGCCATCGGTAAATATATAATTATGTATTTCAGCTTACTAACTTATATAATATCATTCTATATTTAAGTGTTAATTTCCGTTTAATATTCATGTGAAGAACACTTTAAATTGCACTTTTATATCCTCAGATCATCCATAAAAATAAATTGGCAAGGTTTCGAAGATCCGCAATCAGAAATAAATCATTTCGAAGTATGTGTGTCAACCCCTAAAGGCGATTGTGACGTTGTTGTGCGATCAAATTGCCTTCTGCACTCTTCCATTATTATCTCCAATATATCGCTCCCGAGGGATAGTCCGCTTCTGGCAACAGTTTGGGCATTTAATGGAGTCGGCATGAATGCGTCAAAAGCGTCCGATATTTTTATTATTGATGACACAGCACCAGCTGTAGTGAAAGCTCCGAAATTCCTACTAACATACACCTCTGCAAAAGGTAAACATTCACAATGGGAAAAATCAAACATGCGTATCGAATGGGAATTTCAAGACGACATAAGCCCGATTGTCCGACATGAGATTTCTTTAAAAACGCATCACGAAGGTCACACACCTGTTGAGCGTCTTGTTTTAGGATCGGAACGCCACGTGACTATCAGTTTAGATGGAAAAAACTGGCTAAATGACGGTGACAAGTACTTTGCAATTGTAACATCGTGTAACGCCGCTGGACTGTGCTCGTCTGATCGTACAAGCGACCTTTTAATTGATTCTACTCCACCGCACCTCGGTGGCTTTAAACCACCTATGATATGGGCGAACTACAATGATTCAAATGGAAATAAAGTAACCAATTTATCCCTGACATGGTATGGGTTCCATGACCAGGAGTCAGGAATCGAAAACTATTACGTTACGGTATCGCGGTCTTACAGTCTGCAAGAACTTTCACATGAAGTGATAACTGTTCCCAATACGTATCAACGCGAAAGCATTCAAACCTCATTTGCACTAACCGAAAACCTATTTCCCGATGAGTCCATTGTTATGTCTATATGGGCGCAAAACAACGTTGGACTTAACAGTTCAATTGCAAGAGTCACTGTGAACGTTTTATCTGGCACAACAAGCAATGAAATGGGAACTTTAGAAATCGAAAAGCATTCATGCGACGTACACTTTTGTAACAAAGACTGTACATGTGCAGTCATCGGGCGCCCGTGTGTCGAAGTGAGTACCAACGTTACATGTAGTAACATATCTAACACAGAAGCGCAAAATCAAAATTTTCCAACATTTAATGTATATGGAGGGCTTTCTCACGAAATTCTAAATATGTCAGCTTCATCAGCATGCCTGAGTGGACATTGGTCAAGAACAAATGGAGGTATAGCCTCAGAAAAAATTCATCGCTTTGAATGGAGCATCGGCGTTCACGGACACGCTATTGGTGAAGGAGTGTACGATCTGAAACTTGAAAACCCGTGGACAGATATTGGACTGCGATCCGAATTTATCCATTGCCTACCAATTAATCGTTCACTTTTGCACGAAGAAATGTATGTTGTATATATGAAGGCTTGGTATGGCGAAAATACATACACTGTTTTCGAATCGTTTCCTATTATGATAGATCAAACACCACCCAATGTAAGACGTGGTCGTTACATCAGAGACGGAAACTGTCTTCAAGATTTGGATTTTATCGACTGGACGGAAAATATCCTTTCCTGTTGGAATGGAGTGTTTACTGAACAGCAAAGTCACATAGATCATTTCAGCGTCAGCCTTGGGACGTCACCTCACAGTAAGTAAATGCGCGAAAGGTTTGTTTAATTTTAAATATGTAAAACATTATTAACATTTGTGTAATAATTGACATTAACCACTGATATCTAAACCATATCGTTTGTTTTCAGGTTACCCGACCTACCCTAAAAATGCTCAGACCCTAGAACATTTTCTTGAGTTTATTATATTTTTTTGTTTCATTTACTTTTTTCCAAAAATTTAATGTTTTTGGATAAATAAGTTTTTGTTTTGATAAAATCCACTTCAAAACAATGTTTAATGATCTTACCGAGATGTTTTTAATATTCATTTAGTTGTTGAATATTAAGTTGACCATTTATCAAATAAAAAAATAATTAAAAAAATATCTCCCTACCTACCTACCCTAATTTTTGGGGGCATGTAACCTGAAACAAACATTTTTTTACGCTTTGTATACGACTTTTCAGTACATTTTACATTTATTTCAGATGATGATTTACTTCCCCAAACTAATGTCGGATTGGCAACAAACATAAGTCTCGATAACTTATCCCTCAATCCAGGCACGCGCTATTATTTTACAGTTCTTGCTATAAATAGTGTTGGACTTCAAAGCGCTTTAGCATCGGATGGATTTATTATTGATACGGACAATCCAATCCATGGAGTTGTGTTTAATGCATTGCATCACACAAACTCCGCTTTCCAAAAATCAACCACAACCTTTGAAATATCTTGGCATGGATTCCAGGATCATTTTTCTGGAATAAAACACTATCTGGTTGCATTTTCCAAAGGCAGAAATTACAACGAGTCAAACATTATCTTTAAAAATGTTGGTTTATCGACCAAATATACGTTTCATAATCTTAATCTCTTGCACGGTGAGTCTTATATTGGAATCGTGAAAGCAGAAGATGCAGCTGGACATGGAAGTACAACTGTTATCTCCCCAGAACAAACAGTCGATACGACTCCACCAAAAGGGTTTTCCTGTGAATCTACCAAACAAATACAAATAGATGTTTCTTACACAGTGACTGATGGCGAACTTTCTATTTCTTATAACGTCAACCTCACCAAAGATTACATGTATGTCATTCGCGGAAGAATCAAAAACGCTACGTATGATTTATACCCTATAGTACAAATGGACAGATACAGTTTGCCATTACCATTACAGAAACGTCATGATGGAGCCTTCGAATATAAGTACACGTTTATATCGCCGTTAACAAGGTCGCAAATCATGGCAATTGATTTTGGAACAACGCTTAGCGAGTTCTCTTTGCAAAACGTGAAATTTGAGGAGTGCCAAAATTTACTGGAAAACAACTCAGCTGCTATCTCTGTAAACCAAATTGGACCATATTCGCTGGCAGTGTCCTTGGGAATAATGGATTCGGAAAGCGAGTTGAAGAAGGTGAAAAACTCTTATTTCTTATTTTAGTGTGTATTTCTGTTATGTACTTTGTGTGAAATATATCAAACTGTTTGTATTCTTCAGGTCTCGATCGGAGCTGGTACAACCGAGGGAGGATTTCAGATCAGGTCTCCGTTTGAACTTCACAATCGAAATAACTTTGGGGTTATTCTAGCACCTTTTGTGCACGGGACACCAATATATATTACTGCAATTGCTGAAAACCATGCCGGCCTCACGACTGTGTTCAATTCGGGCAAAACACTTATAATTGATCACACTCCACCGGTCGTCGGCGATATCGATGTTACCGTTTCCATTACAAACGATACTTCTACAACATTGCTTGCAACATGGAAAGCTCGGGACGATGAAACTGATGTGCAATACTGCAGTTGTTCAATTGGTTAGTATATTAGTATGTCACTAATGTAGTCCTTCACCTGTAATAAAAGTAATACAATTAAAACTTGATACTCTCAATTCATAAATAAAAATAATGTGCATGAATGTAAAAATTAATTCAAAAACAAAAGTACACTAATGCATACTGCCTGTGATCGTGAATTTAGCAAGTAGAAATATGCTAAGTAAAATACATTTTGCAACAAGTAGGATGTTAGCAAATAAAATGCATCTTAATGTGAAAACACAACATTGTTTATTGGTCTTATGTTAATAAAACTTTGTGACATGTATACCACTCATTATGCTGATATTCACTAAGGAGATGACCGGTACTATAACAAGAAATTAAATGCTATTTATTTAATGCAGACTCAATAAAATATATCAAATTATGTTGCAAAACTTATTTTACTAAGTATAGTTTACTGAAACAGTGCACGTGTTCAGAAAAAATGATTATATGCTATACATCTGCTTCGCATGTTACCCCAAAACAAAACAAAATATTGAGCCGATTGACATATTTATATGATCTTGATGTTATGTAACATTAATATGATATCCATTCCTTCCATGTTATGGTATCAACACCTGTGAGTTATCTTTATTATGTATGCATCAATAACATGATATGTTTCCATTCGTTTCATAGGATCTACACCTTTGTCAGCCGATATTCAGTTGGAAAGAGATTCGGAGGCGTTGCACTCTTGTTTATCCGACATGCTTGGCCTTGCTCATGGGGACAGAGTCTTTGTTACAGTCAAATGTGTGAACAAAGTCGAACTAGCAACGACGTTAGCATCAAAACCAGTTATCATTTATTTTGATCCGCCCAGCAGCTCGCATGCGTTCGTCCACTTTATGCCCAACAATCAAGAATCGTTTTCATTGATTGACACATTGTCGGGTGAGCCCTCTGTGCAGTCTAATTCAAGCATATTGCAAATGGAATGGGGCAACTTTGAAGATCCTTCACAGATAACGTCCTATAGTTACCGTATCCAAAGCAACGGTGACATCGTTGTGGACTGGACCAACGCTGATTTAAAGGACTTGATCATCAATGAGCATCTGAAGCTGAAGTCAGGGCAGACATACACGACCGAAGTAAAAGCTGTCAATGGTGGTGGTTTCGTCAGTTCCAGTGTCCAGTCCTCGATGATTGCAGCTTCAGAACCGCCAGCGCTTACAGGTGTGCTTTTTGTCGAATCCTGCATTGCAATCAATTGTTTCGCTTCTTAGTATTAAACTCCTCCTGTAACTCCTTTATTTGTTGTTTGACAGCCAAAATGTGTAAATTATTTTTAGTAATATACTTGAATCATATACATCGTATGTTATAATGCGGATTTTTTTTTGTTAGAACCATAACATGTTGTATTTACTATAAGCAGCTTTTCGTTTTCCAGGATACCCAATATCTGCTGTTTTCTCAAATGGCAAATTGAGACTTAATTGGGAGAGTGTCTTCACCACAATCACGGGAGTCCCACACCACTACAGTCTTGTTGTCGGGTCGCGTGACGTATTCTCTGACATCGCAGACGTCCACTACACCCGTGACCACGTGTATGATGTCAGCGTTCCGTCATCAACGCTGGTCTCCCCCAATCTCAACGAGCTGTACATTAAAGTCACGTGTACATACAGCACGGGATTGTTTTCAGTCTACAGCACATCGTACAAACTGTGAAGTTAATATAAAAGTCGGCGAATATCGCATCTACTTCTTTTGCTGGGCTGCAATTTTGTTTTTTCACTAGCTTATATATTATCTGGTAGAAACTTACACTCTTTTGCATTTGATTATAGTTATATTGTATATAAAATAGTCTTTGTTTGATACAACTCAATATAAATGTAGTTTGGTATATTTTCAATATTGGTACATGTATATTTCTTAATTTTGGTAAACCGTTTCTTGATAAATAATGATTATTTTGATTATATTTTTATCAGAGTTAACGGCTCGTAAAATAATCTTTTTATTATGATACCGCATGCATTTACGTATGTTTGATTCCTTTTACAGCCATGGAGTATGAAAACAAATGAATAAGTTACACGTGTCATCAGCCAATCAAAATGTTTTAAAGTATTTTATAATTTATGTACACATTTATGCATATGTGTTTTATTTGTGGATTGTTTGTGTTTGCTTTGCTTTATGCGCTGTCTATAATTCTGTGTGTTTCGGCTGTATTAAAATGTATCTGTTTTAATAAATAAACTATATATACGTTCCTTAACAGAGATTTTTAATAAACTAATTATTATCGATTCAAATGAGATAATTGTTCAATATACGTGATGTACTTTACATAGTTATAACATGTTTTGTTTAATTCAATAATATCCATTACATAAAGAAAATTGAAGTGATAGTTAATGAGTGTCTTTATATAGCCTGATAAACGTGAACAAATCTACATATCAGTGTCTTTTTCGACATAATGCTTTTTGTTGCAGTATTTGCGTGCTGTGGTTTATAATAAATAATCAGAAACAAGTTCCTATTCAAAGCATGCATGTCCTTTATTCTACCATTAACTAATCGATCAAAAAAGCGCTGCCGTCAGCTTGTATATAGAGCCTTTATATCGATGAGAAAAATGCACAACGTTTATACGACAATATAATTATGATAATTGAATGTGAGACGAAAGTTGATGTGTTCATTTATTAAAATGCATCGTTTCGATGCTTGCTGCACCTTAACACAATTATCAAGCTTTAAGTTAATATCATCCGTAAGACTGGATATATAGGATTTCCTTTGTTCATTAGAGTATTATTACAATAAAAACATACAAGAGCGTGTTTTCATGGAATATTAAGAATCAGTTTTAATAAATTGATAGGACGCATCATACTTTGAGTACTTTAACATACCTGGGAATGATGAATTTCACAAGTTTCTCAACAAAGTCAACTTTCGACACAAAGGTGCAGCTTGTCTGTGACACTGTTGATAACACGTATGCTATGGCAGAGAGTCGTATCATGAAATTATATTATAGTGGATAATATAACCAATTGTATGGAGTTTAACATTCTTAATTGTAAAAATAAAAAACGTATAATAATATACAAAAGTTAAAGCGAACTGATTTTAATAGAATGTTTAACCTAACACTATTAGTTATTTAACACTATATCATGGCAGTTATAAGTGCGCATTCCGAATGTTGCCGTGTGTTTGTTTTGACATTAAAGTAATATGTGTGCACATGATACTACTCTTTACTGATACGGACACGAACAATAAAATACTTCATGAATAAACCAGAGTGCAGATATCCCTTCGCCAAATCAGCTCATACCCCCAGATATTGTGCAGCGAATGAGTCATACAGCATTATGTGGGAATTTCGTTCCCAATAATGAAGAAAAAATTATTGTATCCAGACGGTGATCCGGACAGCCAAATATAATCATTCGTTCATTTGCCCATTTCAAACTGTCTGATATCATATTCTGTAATTTCATTCAATTCCTACGAATCTACAGTATTTACAATGCGTTGAAAATAGACTATCATAAAAAGCAATATCAATTATTTCTAAATTCAATTGTGTGCTGCTTAATTGTAGTACCAAATGTCATATGTTTGCGTTTCATCATAAATTATGTGATCGAAATGTTGCCATAAACACTGTGTTATTAAGTAATTCGAATTCAGTTCACAGACAATGCAATGGAAAAAATCATTGGAGAGCGGTTAAGCCGTTTATTTGGTAAAAAATATACGGAATATATAAAGTTGATAAAATCCAAGAATTCAAAAAAAGACAGTGAAAAAAAGAATAATGGGAGCACAGTGAACACAACATTAAACCAGGATGGTTGTTTGTGTTTTCCATAAGTCTCAAACACAACCGGGTTGCGGCGACTTTAAGCCTTTGTCACAACCCACTGCGTTTGGCGCACGTCTGTCGCGCGTTTTCAGTTTTTGCAGACGCAGTATTAGTGTTGTTTATCGGTGTCACAACCCACTGCGGTGGCCGCAGACCGCAGATTAAACGCACGATTTTGAGATCGCAAGGCAAACGCATGTATTTCGTAAGAACTTGTGGAATTCGTCCCTGCTTCGTGCGGCCAACTTACGGGCGACGTGCGTTCGCCGCACGTCTGTCGCGAATTTTCAGTTTTAGCAGACGCATTATTAGTGTTGTTAATCGGTGACCAAAATTATATTCGATTAATCAGCAACACGTTCTGACTAAATCAGTATCAGTATCCTTGAAAGTAAAGGAAATGCACCATGAGCTGCAACGTTTCAATGAGTTACATTGTTTTATTTAGTTTGGCAATAAATATGTGTCTGATTCATATAGCAGTTATGAAGGACAAAGGCATAAACATGTTTTTGGAAATACAGTTTGTGAACTGCATGCTACTAACATGCCGGGCTATTGACAATGTACATATTAGATATATTAATTATTGAAAAGTTAAGCAACCACACAAACCCTATAAATCTTTATCTTGCGTTGGGTAGAAACATGCAAAGTTTATATAAAAGGAAAAGAAATACAACAACATTGCATAGATAAAACAACATGTAATGCTTAGGGTCTGAAGAAATAAACACAACAATGTCATATAGATTTGTTTAGCTTTTTATTAATGTTGTTATTTTTAGCTCACCGCAGCATGAAATGCTTGGTTAGCAATTGGTATAGGGGACCTATCATGCATCGTTTGTATTCCGTCGTCAACAAATCTCAGATGGAATCCACAATGGGCCAAATCGGACCAGAAACACTAGAGTTATTTTGCTTTTTTCGAGGAAAATTCAAACTTTGCCTTTTTCCAACAGAGAGACTTCGTGTTTTATCCCATCTGTACCAATCATTCAGTTTGTGTGTGACAGTATGCCGCAAAAAATCATAAACATCAAAGTTATAATTTTAATATTATTATTTTTACATTTTATAACCTTTGTTCAAATCTTTCACAAAAGTCATATCTCCATCTTCAACAATACTGAGTGGAACCATCATGGACTTCTTTGTAATTAGGACATAACAGCTTGACAAGAGACGAATATTAGTTCTACAAAGCCTGTTAACATATATAAATGTATACATTGTATTCTATTGAACAATGTATTTATTTATATGTGCATGTGTGTTATTTAATTATATTATTTGGTCACTGAAACCTATCAATGAATCTGATCACTTGTTTAAGTTAAAAGATAGGGTTTGGAAATTTTTCAAGAAAGAAAACTCATGCATATATATCTTCAATTAATAGACGAATTCGTCATTGATTAATCGACGAAATTACTAATCGGCACAACACTACGCAGTATAGCTTACAACTTATGTAAATTCGAATAAAATATGCCCATCTGCTAGGCCCTACGTGATAAGCCCTCGAGAAGGCCTGTCGTTCAGTTTCTAAAATTCAAAAGTGGAAAGTGTATATCTTTATTTAAGAACAACCTAGCATTCTCAATTAACAAAATGAGTGCATCCGTGAATATAAAAGTATGTCCATTAGAATCGCCTATCCAAATCCATGACTGGCATTCATCGCAATATCAATTTCGGTTTTAATTATTAAATGTCAATTTAACGTCGCGATGATGGTTGTGGTCTTGTATGCCAGATTTATATGGAAAATCATGTTAAATCGTTCAAAATATGTGGGTTTGAGAATGAATAGTGTATGCCTTAGAAGTAATACTCTTCGTGTATAATATGTAAAAATGAAGTGTACCGTGGGAAAGCCGGGCTTATTGCATCTGCGTAAAGTGTCGTCCCGGATTAGCCTGTACTGTCCGCACAGGTTAATACGGGACGACCCTTTCCGCTTTTATGGTATTTTCTGTTTCAATGTTTCAATGAAGTCTCTTCTAAACATAAATCCACTGTAGGTTAATCCAGGACGTCACTTGACGCAGATGCATTAAGGTTCTCCATCCATCATTAGATCGTCAATTTCCGTGTAATCTCGCCACTATTTGGTAGTGCCGAACTATGCCGAAAACGTTCGGCTAACTGCGTAATATAAACATTACGCCAACATGAGCTAGGAAATAATATTTATGCAAAGATATAAAAAACGGTAAAAAATATTTCTTAAATACTAAAACATATGTAAAATGATTTATTTAAGAAAATCGCAATTTTAGATTAGGTAAATTTTGTTAGATATTATTTCCGGTGAATGGTAAATGGCTTCATTGTTGACAAAAAAACGAGACAGACGTGGAAGATTTCAATTTTCGAAACCAAAGATCATTTCAAATGCTGTTAAGTTAGGACTTCGATTCGTATCTACCACAACTATGTTTAAGGGCATAATGTAAGGGTTCAGATTGCCTAAGTCCTAATTCCTACTTGTAAATTTATATTAAACTTGGCAAACATGTCAAACGAAACAGTTGGCAGGAAGGTCGTCGAATTGTGGTGTGTAGTGTTTTGTTGAACAACTTTCAACCGTGTAAGCATTGTAGACTACACCCTGTACCACTTATTTACAACAATGTAGTTGGTGAATTGCAGCATGGAATTGGGGGACATTTGTGTGTTCAGTGTAGCCATGTAGAATGTGCCAAGGTGAATATTGTGCCATATGGAAAAGCTCATGTGAAAAAGAAAGTTAAGGAATCCCCAGCTCTGTGGTGAACACGAAAATTGGTACCAGTAAGTAATTAAATGCTTGGCTTTTAAGTTAAATATTATTGGTTTGGCGAGGACGCCGCGTAGTGGATATATGTCCGACGTCTAGCGATCGGGAGGTCCTGGGTTCGATCCCCTGTGAGCGTTCTCAAGATCTCCCCAAAAGACACCAAGAACTGGTTCTACCCAGGAAACGGACTCGAGTGTCTCAATAAGCCTACGGCTTATTGGTTATATAAAAAAAATTAAATTTTAAAATCTCAATATAACAATAGAACACTTGTTCACCAAGTATCATTCATTTCTTGTTATTGTTCAAACTTTAATGGAACTCAATAAGATCTCAAGTACATTTTACAATACTGATGTCACAAATTCAAAACAATATGAGGCCGGTATCCTCACTTGGTAAGCTTTGGCACTAGTACGCTACGGCAATAGTACGCTTCATCATGTACCTCTGAAAATCTTACCAAACATCCCTTGCTTGCAATTCGGGTGATCTAACAACTGAGCTAACAAGCCTGGATAGCACACATAATTCCTGAGTTTTATAAATTGGAACAATGACACTAAAATCCATAGCACTGACTGCCCATATGTTACATCTCTTCGTGGTGACAGTACATTCATGCACAAAAAGTAAAATCACATTTGTTTTGTTATATATACTTACAATTATTGTAACGACAATACATGTATTTAATATATTTAACAGAAGGTGATGGAACGCCATGCTGGAAAGCATTTGAAAGTTGTTGCTATGTCACCAAAAGAGATGCAGCGGATGCATTATTTTCAATGGAAATGCAGTAAGTTACAATATAAATAAATTAATTTCTTTTTAGCCATAATACTAGTAGGCAATTGTCTAAAGGGTGGATCAGCTGAAACGAAGTCTACGTGTCTTTATGATTTCTCATTTTCTAATGAGTTTTAGAGTTTAAAAAAATCAACAGCTTTTGTCACAATCAGGCTTATATATAAGCTGGTTTTAATATCTAAAACAAATCACAAACATTGATTTGCTCAAAAGGAGTTATATTTGCACTAAGAAATGTGACATTATATGAAATCAGTAATCCCAAATGTAATAACAATAGTAATTTCAATATACAGTGTATCTGTTGTGAATGTGGCATGTGTTTCTGTTTGATAAGTGTGTGTTTGTTCTGTTTGATAAGTGTGTGATTTCTTTGTTGATTTCTTTTTCAGAGCGATGGCTTTCAAAATGTATGTAGAAAACAATGTTTATATGAGGCGTGTCCTGGGAAACCCGGGCTTAATGCGTGTGCGTACAGTGTCGTCCTGGATTAGCTTGTGCAGTTCGTGCATGCTTATCCGGGACGACACTTTTCGCTGTTATGGTAGTTTCTGTTTCGATGTATAGTCTCTTATAACCATAAATTTGCTGTAGGCGAAAAGTGTTGTCCAAGTTTAGCCTGTGCGGACTGCACAGGCTGATCCGGGATGACACTTTACGCACATGCATTAAGCCTGGTTTTCCCACGACAGACCTATGTATTATATCATGCTATATAAACACATATGTATTGCAGGGATGTTGCAGAAGAACAAAGTATGCTGGCAAAAGCTGAAATGAAATGAGATGATTGGTGATGGTGTTGCAATTCATCCAGGAGCATCCCCTTCTCTGAAGTATGCAATATTTATACACAGATATATTTTTATAGACTTTTAAGAATAAAATTGTAATTTACTTACCGAAAATGTAAAGTATCCTAAAGACTTGTTAAGCATACGGATTTGTCAGAGAACATGTTACTTTTGTATATTTATTATTGTAAAAGAATATTACAACTGTCAAAACAGGACAGTTTTGGTGTCGCCTGAAAAAAAGGCGACATATAGGTGTTACTTTTGTCGGCGGTGTCGGCAGCAGCGTCCCCTTTCGCTTGTCCGGAGCATAACTCATAGACTATTAAAGCTATCAACATGAAACTTCATAGGTAGATAGATCTCATTGAGGGTGAGTGTGAGTGCACCTCATAAGAACCGTTACTCTGCACCTCATACTTTTGGAGTTATTGCCCTTTGTTTATTTTCATACTTTATATTGGTCCGGATCATAACTCTTAAGACTATGAAAGCTATCAACTTGAATCTTCATAGGTAGATAGATCTCATTGAGGGGAAGTGCAGTGCACAAGAACTGTTACTCTGCACCTCCTACTTTTGGAGTTATTGCCATTTATTTATTTTCATACTTAATTTTTGTCCGGAGCATAACTCTAAGACTATGAAGCTATCAACTTGAAACTTCATAGGTAGATAGATCTCAATGAGGAGAAGTGCAATGCACAAGAACTGTTAATCTGCATCACATACTTTTGGAGTTATTGCCCTTTGTTTATTTTCATAATTAATGTTTGTCCGGAACATAACTCTTAAGACTATGAAAGCTATCAACTTGAATCTTCATAGGTAGATAGATCTCATTGTAGAGAAGTGCAGTGCACAAGAACCGTTACTCTGCACCTTATACTTTCAGAGTTATTGCCCTTTGTAAATTTTCATACTTATTGTTGTGTCGCATTTTTTGTTTTAATAAGTCTTTTCTTTGCAATTAGCCAGAGTGCAGTGCTTTTGAATAAATCTGTTAAACAAAATTGAGCATTAACCTAAAGTGCTTCTTCATTTGGATTCACGTAAGCTACCTGGCGTCAGGCGACACATCCGACTCGTGGAGTTCTAGTTATTTGTTAAGTATCTAAAATAGCAAATCTGTTGAAAAAGTAGATGAACAAATTCTCAACTTCTTTAGGAAATCGAACCCGGAACCTTTGGAACGCGAGTCTGACATGCTAACCTCTAGGCTTCTGTATACGGTATAGCCACTACGACTTCCAGCATGTAAAATTCTGCCAATTGTAGTTTCTGATATAATATGATATAACCGACCTTAATTGTGATAAATCGACTATCTCCAGAATGCTCTTTAAAACTCGACCGCTACTGCCTAATAAACTCTAAGCTGTTCTTTATCATTATGATGGCCATGTCAATAATACAATAAGTATTAAACATTATATACTCAACAAATTTGCTACTCAACAACTTTACCTTTGCATGAGTTCGCGATAACAAGATGAATAGGTAAGGATTGGATATTTTCTACTCGGCTCCATTTGTGACACACAAACATTAATTCATTTATGAATTAGGACGCTGAGTAATATACTATTTTATTTTCGCTGCGAGTACAGTCATAATTTGATCCTGCATTGAAAGTTGTTAACTTAAATATTCCCACCATGTCATGTTCTAATCATATTCATTATCATAATGATTACCATTGGACAAATTAAATAATATTCAAAACGGCACTTCTTACTTTCGTGTAGTCGAATCTGCCTGGCATAAAGCTAAAGCTTAAAGCTATTGCTGTAAGGATCATAGTTATTTGATTGTTCGGCTTTTAAATAGCCGTACCTTTAGTTTTTCTGTGAACAACTAAACGAGTAACACTATAATTATGTGTAATTTGTCACTAGAGGATATTATCTTGTTATTGATTTCTGGCACACTAAGATTTTAACAAAACCTATCTACTACTTATTTTGAAAAATAACAGATCAATAACTACCGCTTTATTGGTGAGCATTGGAAATTGTGTTTATTATCATATCATGTTACAGTATTGTCCTTTACTTGTAGCAAATCAAATAGAATTAAGTCAAATTTTCTTCTATTTAGCAATACAATTACCGGTATGTTCATTTTATTTTGGGGGGGGGGGGTCATACAAATATGTTGTACTTCCTTTTTGTGGACAAATTCGGTAATTTAGAGAGTTTACTGTTGTATCATGTCTTTCTATATTGCATGAAAAAACATCTGACACAAATAATATTATGATTTGGGCAGACCCTATCTCTGTGATTTTGTAGTATTAAGAAAACATCAAATTCTGTGGCATGGTCAATAAAGCAAATTTTATGTTCAAGTTGTTATAGCTCAACCAGTGTATCTGTTCCTATCATTCTATGACATTTCTATGTTATGGCAGTTATGATTTGGTACTGTCTGCCGAGATGGCGTGTGCATTATTACTCATAAGGCGTAACAAAAAAATATGTTTATTTCAGGTTACCCGACCTACCCTAAAACAAATTCCCGACCCTACAACATTTTATTGAGTTTGTCAGATATGTTTATGTTGTATTTACCTTTATCCAATAGTTATATGTTTTTTGACAAATAAGAGTCCACTTTAAAACAATGTTTAAGGATATTATCAGTATGTTTTGAATATTCATTTAGTTTTTGTGTCGCCTGACTAGGCGATATATCGGGGTAACTTATGGCGTCATCGGCGGTCACTTTCGCTTGTCCGGAGCATAACTCTAAGAAAATTAAAGCTATCAACTTAAAACTTCACAGGTAGATAGATCTCATTGAGGAGAAGTGCAGTGCACAAGAACCGTTACTCTGCATCCCATACTTTTGGAGTTATTGCCCTTTGTTTATTTGCATACTTAATTATTGTCCGGAGCATAACTCTAAGACTATGAAAGCTATCAACCTGAAACTTCACATGTAGATAGATCTCATTGAGGAGAAGTGCAGTGCACAAGAACCGTTACTCTGCACCTCATACTTTCGGAGTTGTTGCCCTTTGTAAATTTTCATACTTATTTTTGTGTCGCAGTTTTGGTTTTTATAAGTCTTTTCTTTGCAATTAGCCAGTGTGCAGTGCTTTTGAAGATTTCAATAAATCTGTTAAAATTAATTTGAGCATTAACCGTAAGCGCCTCTTCATTTGGATTTACGTAAGCTATCCGGCGTCAGGCGACACATCCGACTCGCTGAGTTCTAGTTTAGGCATTAATGTTTATATGGTACAATAATATATACCTATATGAAGAATAGTTTAAATACGATAATGACAAATATTTTGCATTGTTGAGTTATAAATCTTTCAGACATCTGTTGTCCCGGAAGTATATAGTGGATGCCAGATAGGCTATCGTCCGATTCCGAAGATGAAGCCAGCTGCGAAGCCCTCAGCGACACTCCAACTCATCCAATACTTCCATCCGATAGTGCGAAAAGAACATTAAAAACTGTTATTCCCAAGCTAGGACTTAAATGTTTGATGGACATATCTTATAAAAAACATTTGTTTACTGTCAATGGTGTTTGTCAGACTTTATCCTAGGTAGGCGAGGTTATAAATCCCATAGCATATCGTCAGTTAGAAAACTCAGACCCCTGTAACAGATCATTAGATGAAATAATTCCAGCATATTCATGTGCAATTTGACCTATCTGTTTCTCGTTTTCTGTAGATTATTACAGGATATTCGTGTACATATTTAGTTTCATCTTTTCATAATGTTCAAGATTAGCACTCTCAAGCTTACTGAACTTGGGAATAGGTTTGGAGGGCAAACACTTCTTATAGTGGGATCAATTTATGACATAATTTGGCCAAACACTTCAGAAAATGGGAAAAGCACAAAACTTGGTACGCAGGTTTATTGGGGCATTTAAAACATCTTTTTCATGAGACCCAATCTATATCTGTACAAATGGCGGACGGCGGCCGCCATCTGTCAGTCGTCGGTACGTCTGTTCCGAAACTTGTCCGGACTCTAACTTCCCCATGCATTGAATGATTTCGAAATTGATTGGCACAAATGTTAACCTAAGTCAGACGGTGTGTCGGGCCCCGCGAGAACCAGATGGCTTGATTTGAAGTCAAAGGTCAAAATACAGCACTTTATTGTCAAAATGCGGCTTGTCCGAGCTCTAACTTCCCCATGCATTGAAGGATTTCGAAATTTATTGGCACACCTGTTAATTTAAATGAGAAAGTGTTTTTCACGCAAGCATCTGATGGCTACCTTTAAGGTCAAAGCAGGGTTGGCATAAAACCTGGGTTTTACAATATTGACCGGCCCGGGCGGGTAATACTGGGAAAAACCGGATTTTACAGGGTTTTACTGGGCAATAGTGGGCAATACTGGGGAAAAAAGATAGCCCCAGTTTACAATTATGTTTACATTGCCTAATAATAATGAGTTTATATTAACAATTATATATACTGTAAGTTACATTGTTTACTATTTCATGTGGAAACATATTGATAATTTTTCTTCTTTTTCACAAAATTAAAGTTGGAATTTTTGGTCAGTCTGGACAATACTGAGTATTAGTTGGCAACTGTGTTTTTACTCACTTTCAATAAATTTTTCTCAGTATATTATGTAACAGAATAATGTGTATGAAAGAAAAAGAGAAAATGTATAAGTGAAATCTGAAAATTCTAACATATTTGTATGTTATAAAATATTTTAGTTGATGTCATGTTGCAACATGACAACCTTGCAGCCCCATGCTGTGTATTAATTAATGACACAATATTGTGATATGTACACCATCTTAAACAAACACACACATTGATTGAATTGGCAGATGCATTTGCTCAAAAAGCAATTAAACTTTTCACCTTGAATAAACATTAGAAAGTAAGTGATGAAAATAGAAGATAAAAGTGATTTGTCCAGTAATCCCCAATATTGCCCAATATAAGATTATAATAAATTTGATCGGACTGGAAATATTATCCAGAGAAGGCCTCCCTAAGTTTTATTCATCACAAGAAAGAACAGTTCAATGCAAGAAATAAAGAAGGATGAATAATTGTAGACGTATTTGATTATCAAGTGGAATCATTTCACACACAAAATATTTCATGAAAAGCAATGCCATCAAAAAATGAATGAATGGACCAGTGGATATGTGCTGGCACTTAAAAATACTTTAACTATGCATATATTGGATCTGCAATACTAAAAATAAGTAATTTTCTTTATCACAAACGTTAACTGAGCATTTAGATTTATAATAACAATTAAAACTGCATCTTAACTGAAGAAAAATTCTTATTGCCCAGTACTGCCCAGTATTACCCACTTTCCGAGTATTGACCGGGGCGGGAAAACCTGGTAAAACCCGCCGGGAAAACCCGGGGGCGGGTGATTCTTGCCAACCCTGGGTCAAAGTCATATTTTGAGGTCAAAGGTCAAAATTGAGCACTTTATTGTCAAATCCCGGTTTATCCAGGTTTTAAATTCCCAATACATGGCAGGATTTTGAAAGACTTTGGTACAAATGTTAACCTAAATAAGAAGGTGTGTCTCACACAAGAACTGTACGGCTACCTTTAAGGTTAAGGTCATACTTTGAGGTCAAAGGTCAAAATACAAGTGTTTTTTATTGTCAAAATATCGCTTGTCAAGCTCTAATTTCCTCGTGCATTTACGGATTCCAAAACAACTTGGCAAGAATGTTAACCTATAAGAGACGATATGTCGCGCACAAGAACCGGATGTTTACCTTAAAGGTTAAGGTCATACTTTGAGGTCAAAGGTCAAAATAGAACGCTTTGTTATCAAAATACTGCGTGTCCGTGCCTTAACCTCCCAATGCATTGACAGATTTTCAAATAACTTGTCACAATTAATGTTAACCGAGATAAGACAATGTATCGATCTCAAGAATTGGATAACTAACATAAAGGTAATTCTTTGAGGTAGTAAAATTTCAAAATAAAATGCTTAATTGCCAAAATAGTGCTTGTCCAAACCCTTACTTTCCGTGAATTGGATTTTGAAATAACTCATCATGCAAATGAAAACTAAAACTTCAAATATGATATATTTTCTTCTTTTACACTTTACAACCTATTGCCCCCCCCCCCCCCCACAAAAAGAGTTATCTTGCAATGCTTTTCAAATAACATTACTGTAAAAAAAAATGATTAAAGATAAATGCTGCTATATCACTGTAAGACAAAATGTCAACAATATACATACATAAACACAAGTATATTAACTGTATAAAATCAGCAAATAAATTACCATTTACTGCCAAATAAATTTACCATTTTGATGCCACGTCGTTTATTCTGAAAAGGGGTTAAACAGGTATCATTGTGTCATGACCATCTCCGACATAGATTATGTATTGTGAATTAATAGGAAACGATATAATAATTAAAATAACAAATTGCACTTAATAATGCTGTGCAGAGCGATTCAGCATTGCATCTTCCATAACAGCCCTTTTATGGGTTACAATCACACCCGAGAACCATGACACTGCAGCTTGAGACAAAGAAGACCAAACAGGTCTCCATTTGTCAGTCTTTACTCTGATCCAGCCCATTCGGCAGGACTAGTAGTCGGGAGAGAAATTTAGTGAGTTTGAAATAGCGTGAACTGTAATATATCAATAGATTTTTGCCAGCCCCAAAAGCTATCCACAATTCAGATACTGAAATCTGATTACTTCTACGGCAAGACCTAACCTCATATGTATCCACATTTTTTATCATAGCAGTCTGGTAGCCCTGCATCGCCACATCAGCCGCATGCAAAATGAGTTTTACACCCGCTTCTTCGTGACCACAGGGTGCTAATCTACTATACTGTAATTAACAACACCATCATTTTGATTAGAAAAAACAAACACCATCTTTGGGGTCCATGAGCACAACCTGCTAAGCTAAGAAATAGAACAACACCCTTTCGCATTGTTGCATATTTGAGGCTGTCCTGCTTGTACGCATCCCAAATGACACCAAGTCGCTTGACTGAATACATTTGACGACCAAGATATGGAGCAAAAATGGTGTCTGCATAATCTTGAAATGTCTGACAAGCAGTATGCTGACAACAACAGTACCATCTACTGTTAGTGTATCAATCTCTGGGGCGTCCAGTTTGACTTAAAAATGTTCTTTAAGACAGGATACAAGGTCAGACGTTTTTCCCATACATAAATTACCAATTTGTTATAGAGAAGGTGGAGACGCCGTGTTTTCATGGCCACAGAAATTATGAAGGTTGCCGTGCTGGACTTGGCAAGAAACATACAAACTGGAAAAAAGATAACAGTCTTGTTTTTGGTAGATAATTTATTTTTCTCATTGAACAGTTGCTTATGTGAAATGTAGACATTTCATGAATAAGCACAAACAGTTACTACAACAGTGACTTAAAATCTCAGAGTGCCTAACCAGAAAAGAAACATTAGATATGAGTTTTCCTTGTGCGTTCGCCACACATCAAGAGTAGTTCCATGACCGACTTCTGATGCACCAATGCCCTCTCCATTATTAAGTACAACAATGCTGCTGTCATTTTTTGTCTTACCCACATGGGAGGCTCTAAGAAAGGTGCTCAGCTGTACCAGAGACGCCATATTGGCCTGCTAAAGAGCACTTGTCCAACCACTGTTTTCAAGCCAATCACCAAGGGTCTTGAGAGCTACATTTCTACATGTACATGTAATCCACCTAACATCATTAAAAAGCAATTTTCGCACAAGTGGTCTACCCATATTTATTACACATGTATACATATGTTAAGCAATTGCAAAGCTAGACTTATCACATGCAATGAATGGAGTTTGGTCGTAGAATTATTTTAAGCTAATGTGTTATGTTCTGTTTACAATAGTAATTGAAATACTTAATCGTGGCAACATTTTCAGTTTGTTCTTTAAACAATGGAGGCAATGTAGAAATGTCAACTGGTTGTTCAGTGTAGATTATTTCTAACTGCTTAGAGTGGTAAGCGGCCGAAGACAGGTCAAGGTATCCAACGTATGTATATACACTCAATCACACTTTTAACTCAACACTTTTATTTTTCACAATTTCTCAACTATTTATCAAGGGATTGCGTCAAAATTCGGAATATAAATAGATGTGTATATGTCTGATGGAATATTTATTCTGATCGATTAAATACACGATGAAAATAAATAAAAATAATAACAAGCGCACCTGTCCCAGATGTGACTGAGCGTCATGGATGAATGATTTCAGTGCACAAGTGTTAATACAAAATATTCTTGAAACACAAATTAATGGGACTATGTCAACGAAAAATTGGCTTCCTATTGCACTATGAATGATATTATTGGATCTAAATGCGCTTTACTAAGACATGTGCATTAAATAAATAAAAATAATATAATACACAATATGATATTTGATAAATACAAATTAGCAAAAACGCCTGAAAAAAACACCCCAAGCGGGTATCGAACTCACGACTTAGGAGCCATACGAAGAAATGACAGTAGACAGCGCTTTGACCAACTGCGCTATCATGCTTGGTAGGAGTTGTTTGTAACCTGTAGTTTTACAAAATGCTCACAATTCTGACGTTAAAATATAAACAGGAAAAGGCCCAAACAAACACAACCCAATTTATAAATTGATTTTTATCTCAGAATGCGTGCACTCTTTTCCCATTATATATATCCTGTTTTAACCGTTATTTTATACCAGTATTAATATCTAAATTTCATATTTTTAAAAGAAATTGCCCACCCCCCTTGAGGCCCTTTTCAATGACATAATAACTTCTGAGAAGTTAGAACTATACGTGTTGTGTTAGAAATGTCATTAGGTGTATGTTATTTACAGCTATTAAAAAAAAACTCAAGATTTTTTGACATATTTGTATTTTCATTCACAAAGTGTGCGCGAGGTTTAAGCTTAACATATTTACATGAAAACAATGACACAGCTAACAAATAAAGTAACTGCTTTATTGAAATGATTTTGATAATTAGTTTGTATTTATTTTCATTAAATATAATTATACAGGAGTTAAATGCACATTGACATATTCCTCGCCATGATTGTTGTGGTTTTATTCATCTTCTGCTATTGATATACATGGCAAAACTATAACAAAGGGAGACAACTAATACTGAGTGTTTTAATAATTTATGCTTTTTAAGGTAAGTTGTATATCCCCTATACCACATTAAATATCTTAATATGTTTTAAATAGTGTTTATTTAATAGTTCATGTTTTATTTATGGATATGATGATTATAATAATAATAACTGTGACTTTTTACAGCTTTTAAAGATAAATTTACCCACACAATGACATAAAAGATCAGCAGAAGTTAAAAATAAATGATGTTTTATATGAATATTAATATAACAAGGTTAACTATATTAAGATTAAACATGTTAGATAATATTTTCATCATTTTCACGTGCTCTATATAGATATCTTCCTTAATATGTCTTATTGCTAAAAACTATGTATGTATATGGCGGCCATCTTGGATTTGTCGGCCATCTTGGATTTTTGGGGTTGGGTCTCATGCTCATTTTTTTTTGTTTTACCTTTATGTGCAACTGTGCCAAATATGGTGATTTTCCCATTTTCTGAAGCATTTTGTGAAGAATTGATCTCACTATCATAAAGAAATGTATGTTAATATGAATTAGAGCAAATACAAAGATCAGTTTTACAGTGTTTGCATTGATTAGAATTGTATTGTCATAGGAAAGTGTGAATTTCTTTTTTTCAAATAGAAGTGGTTTTGCCAATAAGATGTAATTACTAATTGTGACCTATTTTCGTTGAAACAACTGAATGGATGATGATACATTTTGAGCTTCAATTTATACAAAACAGCTTTGATATCCTTCATTATGTTTATTTTTTCAAAATATACATGTACAGGCATTACTTGAAATTGATTGAAAGCATTTAAATGGACCTATATGACGACAAATGAGAAATGGACACACTTTTGTGCAATTCCATGTAGGTAAATTAGGTCTAATAAAGTAGGGGGTGCATATAGAAAAGTACATGGCCTGAAATAAATCTGTGGTAAACTTTTTGTATTTTGTTGTTTTCTAATACCATATAGATTACATATGTAACCATTATGGTGGTCCAACCTTTCTATAAGGTGAATTTACACCAATCTTAATAGGGCAAATCTTCTTATAAGTTTGAAATGTTTTGAGGACTGGAACTGAAAGATGCAAGTAAAAAAAATATGTGTTCATAGTCATTTGCAAATTTTTGTTGCATTTTATTTAAAATACATATACTTGACTATTTAAAAACATAAAGCTCTGCACAATATATAGATTTTACAAACACAAAACGATAGAAAAAGAGATTTGGTGCCTTTCTGGAAATTGCCCTTTTTCGAACCATACTTACAATTGAATTTTTATAAAATGCGATGGTAAATTGTTACAATACATATGTATTTAGAATAGCCTTAGGCTACTATTAGTGAAAAAAGTACTTTTATTGGGAATCTTAATATTGCTAATGATGGATGGATTACCTTAAGGCCTTGTTTCTCACGACAAACCTCATATATTATTCAAGTTACGTTATTCAATTTGGCTTCGCTGTGCATTTACGACATTTTTCGAGTCAACTATGCTTGTATTTAGTTTCAGGTGTATTTATAAAGAAAAACAATAGACAGGAAACCAGACACATCGATAGCGCATGGCGTGGTACAGTTCTGCATAGTTGTTTAAAATAGTTCCCATAGAATCATGTTATTTCGCAGTGTCTAAATATCGCGCATTCTTGGAAAACGTCTATGCGTGGTACTTAGGTTCAAGCACGTTTCTATCATTTGTATGTAATATTTAGTAATCATTCAAAATCGAAACAATATGCTTCCTGTTCTTTTCACAACTAGCGTTCTGTCTAAAATAACCGTTAAAATAGTAATGGCTTACAATAAAAGTTTAAATTTTCCAAAGGATAAACGATTAAAAAACCATTAAATCGGACAAGTTTAAAGACAACAAACACAAAAATGTACGAGAAAGAAACAACTAAATAAATGAATGACATATTTACGCTAGGTCTTCAATTCGCGCTACGTTCGTACGCGTAATACGCGGAAATTGGACCACTGCGAAATAAAAACGAGTTTACATGGTAAAACTATGAACCAGATTTTAAGAATGATATGTTTCACTTAAATAAGAACAGGAATAATATAATATGAGTCATATAATATTCAAAGGAATCAATGTACTTATAAAGGCGAACGTTTATACACAGACAACGAACGCCTCAATTACGTGTTGCACGCAACAACCGAAGTATTAGGATGAAAGTTGCGGACAATGATTTACATATTATTAAGTAAAACATTAATCATGACACATATTTTTGTTGTCAGGATCGCTTTCTAAATACAATGAGGTTTTTATTGTACTCGTATGAAGTTATTAATTTAATTTAAACCTGTTTATTTAAGCTCGATTGCATCGAAAGCCTAAGGCTTATTGGGACACTCTGGAGTCCGTTTCCTGGGTAGAACTAGTATTTTGTGTCTTTGGGGGAGATCATGAGAACGCTCCCGGAGTGGAGATCGAACCCGGGACCTCCCGATCGCTAGGCGGACACCATATCCACTTCGCCACCGCGACCTTATTAATATAATTATGTTTGGAAATCAAACAACTCATGAGTTGTTCCTGAAAATTGCACATTCCTATATCAGTTCAAGGGAGATAAACATCTGTCATTGACAAGATTTTTACAGTTACCACATTTACGTTATGTATCGGCGAATTGAATGGATCGAATATGTTCACCGTTTAAGAGTATGTTCCTGTTGTGCAACTGCGCGTGTAAAGTGCAATTTACTTAACATAACATTTACATTTGCAATAATTAACCAGCAGACAGCGAGGAGATAGCTCCGCCCACTGATCACGTGACCAAACCCTTGGACAACTTTCGACGACAAAATGGCCGACACGCTATCGTTGAGTGCTATTCCCAGCGCGTTTGGCAAATATTTTTTTAAATATAAACCGTCATAGCGACAAAGAATTAAAGGGCGAAAGTTTGCGAATGAGTCGTACATTGCCTTTGTGAATTTTTATGAAGGTTTGGATACGGAAATCTTGGTTAAAGCCGGGGTTTATCGAAGCCAGAGGCGTAATGACGATGCGCATAAAATCAACTTGTCGGTGGAGGGAGATTCGATTTCGTATGCACTTTGCAGTTCCACGGCAGGGTATATCAAGCTAACGTGTTCTTAGTTTGTAATTAAATTGTATAAAACCAAAATTTAAACAATTAATCATAATTAGCTATTGTCGAAAGTCCTTATTGTTCAAGATCATTATGTAAACATGGCATCAGTGTGCTAATTAAATTGCATATACTACATTTGATCTGCATTCTACAGTACTATATTATAATAATTTATATATTGTACACCACTACGCAGTGTAGACAGTATCAATGTTTGCTCCAGCGTTGGAAGTGTTTTATTGCATTTAAGAAATAGTTTTTGATTTATCGTTGTTTATCGGTCAATAAACAACGTTATGGAGTTATGATGCGTAGGAATTAAACCACAAGGGCTTTAAATTATTCCATTTATAACATGATCTGTCAAATTATTTTGCTATTGTAATGAGGAATACATTTTACTATGCTCAGCTGCGCTAGGAATCTGGAGTACTTTTTTTTTTGTTTATTGTGTATTTTAACAACAAAAATTTTGTCCTTTGTCTATAGAAGCGAGTATCATGTTAGAATGAGAATTAGGTCTCTGATTCCTTGGTCATACAAGAGACTGGCGTGCATTAAACATATAATGTATGATTTTGTTTGTTATTTAAGACAAAAAAGTCACGATGAATAGTAAAAACAATTTCGCTTTTTGCAGTGCATCTGGTGAGTGTGCACACATCTTGGCAGTTGTGTTCAAGATCACAGATTGGATTCTGCTCGGTTTGAAATAGGTGCCTGTAGACCCAGCCTGCACGTCTCGTCCCCAACAATGGGATCGACCCCGCGGTACAAAGATATTGCCAGAACCAGTTGCCACCATGGTGATATCAAAACTACTACAAGAAAGAAGCGACCACATGTTGCAGACTTTATTGATAACAGGTATATACTTTCATGAACAGATTACTGGTATTAGACTAAGGATAACTAACAATAAGTGTAAAATATATTAACTTTTACTTTATTTTAGATTAACGCAGCTTTGCATGTCACATTTATGTAACAAGTAAATCCTTGATTTCTTTGAGTACAAAGTAACCAACATGTTTAGTTGTATTTTGCTCTCTTATTCACACCAACACATTTCATAGAACATATTTATGACATTTATGACAACAATTTTTTGGTAGCAAGTATATTTATACATCAGTTTTGTTTTTCAATGTTCTACATTCCCAAAACATATATATTTTATTTCCAGAAAATACAGTTGCTGAAGACTGACATTGAACATCTGCAGTCGCTGGATAGATGCCCAATTGCATATTTGGCGCATGATCCTGGTCAGAACGGAACTGCCTGTGGATATCAGAATTTAGGCAGTGCTCTAAGATATCATGTATATTACATGATTACTAGTCCTGTATCAACTTCTCAGCTGTTATTAAATCACGAAGTAAATCCAGTAAACCACTTTGCTTTGTAATTTCTTTGTCTGATATGGAGCCAGAGAAAAGCATATATATAAAGCCAGAGAAAAGCATAGATATAAATATAAATGAGCCCCTTGGGATCTATGCCAACTAAACCCTTAAGTGTAGTGGCCGACTCATAATCTGAGTAACACTGACTTTGAGATTTTAAAGAAGAAGGTTTTCTACTTTAATCTCAGTTCCATATAATATAACCATGGTTTCTGGAAATACTTCTTTGAACTTTGGTGGCATATTGTCTATTATCACATCTCTATTAGGCCAAATGTGTACAGATCCAAATCTAAAAACAACATATAGTTCATCCAATTTCGAAACAATAACCCAGCATCGGGTGGGGTGATACTGAAAAGGTTAGCTAAATGAATAAAGTCCAAATTCAAACGCAGTTGAATGAGCACCATTACAAACTGGTCTTGAAGCCTCATCTACTTGAACACTGAAATTCTTTTTGATATTTCAAATGGGATCTGTGATTAATTTGGCACCAGAAACATAAATATATTCATGAATTGTGTGTACACGAATCCAGTGTAGTACTTAAAGTTATTTTTAATGGATGAATCTCTCACAGATTCAACAGTCATTGGTTGACTTTGTTGGTGGCTTTTGCTTTGTTTCTCTACCTTGTTTATAATATTTTTGAACTTTAAATGTTCACGTCTAAGTTCTTCATTACTGCTAGTTGCCTCTTCAACGAGTCATTTTCAGCTGTGATTGCCAAAAGCTGCAATGGTGCCACACCAGAATCTGGAAAAAAGTAATTATATACAGCTATTGTTTATGGACATGCTACATATTTTGTATCATTAATTTATTTCAGTTGCCCCTGGTTGAACAAACAGACAACCCTGTCGGTCAGTTCTTTCCATGTGGACAGCTGGCCTTTCCAGTGGTTACAGACACTGACTGGAGCAAGGCTGATGATGAAGACTAGTAAAAAGTTGAGTTGACTTTGTCGGAGGCTGTCCAGTTGAAAAAAACCCACAAGACAACAGAACAGCTGTAAGTTGTGGATGGACCAGCGGAAGCACAGAATTACTGCGTCCAATTTGGGCCGCTATATGAACAGACGCGTGTCTTACACACCGAAACTTGTGGATTCTGTTCAAAAACAGAAGCCATTTAAATCACCCGCAACGTCATATGGCTCTGCAAATGAAAAGGTTGCCCGACTGATGTATCAGAAGAAAACTGGCAATCATGTGCATGACTGCGGGCTTGTAGTCAACCCGGCATTCCCATTCATTGGAACCACACCCGATGGAAAAGTGTGCGACTCCAAGACAATGGAAACGGGTATCCTAGAAATAAAGTGCCCATTTTCCATCAGGGACATGAGCATTATGGATGGTATCACTGCCATGAAAGGTCGCACTCAATTCCATTTGGAAATGGATGAGAACAAAATGAAAAAGATTTTTTAAAAAAATCATGCATATTTCTTTCAAGTGCAGGGACAGTTGCCTGCTACAGGAACCCAGTTTTGTGATTTTGTAACTTTTACAAAGTGTGAAATTCTTGTCGAAAGAATTTTTCATGACAAATCTGTCCAGCCTGATATAGTAAAAAAAGCTAGAATGTTGTATAAAACTTTCCACTTTTAAAATATACCTGAAGTAGAGCTGTCTTGTGATTGAACTTGACTGCAAACGTCTTGATTAATCTTGCGGTCCGTTGCAACATTATCTTTATTGCTGAAAGAATTATTGTTATGTTTTACAAATAATGGAAGATTGTAACTTTAAGATGTCAATGTTATTGATATGATTGTTTGATATATTGTCAGGAAGCATTTAATGGCTCTTCTAATTTTACTAATTTATTTAGTAAAACAAATATGTTATGTCATAAAAAAGTGACAAACTTGTGAAGACATAATTATGTTATGGATAAGGCTTTGTTTCAAAGGATTTTTTTTTTTTTTTTTTTTGCTGATGGCTTGAGAGGTGTATTAATAAACTGCATGATAATTGATATATATTTGTTGTTATTCCTTGTTTCATGATGTAGAAATCACTAGACTACATAAAAGTGCAGGCTGTTTTTTCAATTAATCACTTTTGCCAGTATATAAAAATGTATTTGAAATAACCCACTGGCCTGAAGCCCGGGACCAGTAAAAATCTATACCGGCAAGTTAAAATGTTGACCTGCCTGCCCAAACGAGCATGTACAAGAAGGATGAACAGTTTTGAAATTAAGATTCAATAATACAACAATGTTCATAATTTTTTCTCAAATATATCATCGCCTGATTTTCTTTCCATATGACAGACTACATCAAAACATCACTATCAGTTATAACGTTAAATTAGTATCTGAGTTTTATTTCCTCATTTTGGACAAGTTCAGTTGAAATTGTATGGCTTATGCCCAAGTTCAGTTGAAATTGTATGGCTTATGCCCGAAGGCACAAGCCCTTTTAAACAAGTTATTGTGAAGACTACTAAAATGCATTTAACAAGTACATACTTGTTTGTTCGATCAGCAGAACTTGACAGTGGTATCAGGACCTTTTTTCAAAGTTGCGTATACTGAGCGGTACTTAGGTGGTGGCCGTCTTGGTGTAATTTCCTGTCTTGAATATGGGGTGATAGCAAGTATTGGGTCTGGATAAGCTTCACTTGGCCTTCCATCGTTGAAGTGCTAAAATAACATAACATTGATATGCATAAACTTGAAACTTATGCTGCTTCTCTTATAGCAAAATGTACAAATAAGTAAACATTTCCATATCAAGTTAAATAAGATAATGTGCTGTCAAGAATACAACAGTAAAATACAATATAGACTCTTACTTGTCATCATACAAGATTTTCATACAAATAAACGTTGATCTGGATAAGTGAGAAGTCGTTATTTACACTGTGCCATATAAGGAGTTTTACAACCGAAGTTGGCAATATAGTAAGTTTTCATTGGTCAATAAATCGAATTACAATGACATAAGCAGCTCATAACCATAGATGGAAATAAAACATTCAAGCGATTGTATTGATCAAGAGCATAAGCCTTCATGCAATATTAAAAACTTTCTAACCTTACTGCAGACGTAAAGGCAGCAGTTTCCTCTTACGATCTCTACATCTAGCTAGTGTTTGGGCCGACCGCAAGCTTTAATCCACTGCTTGCATCGCTCAAGCTGATATTTCGGTTTCGGGAACGGATGGAACACAACACCACCTTTCAGACGTTCTTTATACCTACTATCGCTGTTACACAGCCCCCACTGGCACCGTTTAACCATTTTCGCGAATTAAAATAAGCTGCAATTATCACTTAGTTAGAGAATAAACCAGATCTCCTTTCGGTTAGGTTGTCCAAGAAAAACGCTCGGATGTAAAACTTTACTAGGTGCGCGTCAACGGACGATTTTCATTGGTTAATCGGTTATCGGTTCTAGAATTGTGGGCGGAGCCGTCTACTGGTTAATTAGTATCGCCAATTAGATCTGGCGTTGTTGTTGTATTGCCACTTGTGAACATTTTAATTGATATACCAGAACTTTGGTCATATATTAATTGTATTACAGACAAACAATAATGTTTAATAATATGATTCATAAAATACGTATGTTTTAAAACGAGTGTTGAGCTTTTATGTCAATAATTCGTTACAAGCCGAGTTAAATGTAGGTTAGCAAAACTGACAGTGTTTGGGAGTTGATGCCTCTGTGAACACGTACCAGCAAGGAAGTATTTACACAAACTTTAAACTTTGGAAACTTATATCGCAACATCTAATAAATATATTATTTCTGTGCATTTAGTAATTATACAAATTTTACCACTATCAAACACTACAATGGCATATCTTCATCACTATTAAACACCTAACACTTAATATACTAACTGGGTAATCATAGTGAGTTCTTACTTGTTCTAACATGGCAATATGTCAAATTAAATGCAGATGTGGAATGTTTATTTATCAAAACATAACATATTGTAAACACAATCAATGTACATGTAGACATTCCAGTCCGTGTTTAAAAAGCAACATTACGGAACGTGTATATGCTTCAGTCTTATTCCACTCTTGCACAGACATGCACGATGTAGCATTCTTTTATATATAGTTGTATTAATGTTGGTATGTATTGATGAATGTCTATGTAAATTCTGAAATGAAACTGTATCGGCAAAATGCTACAGTTCAATTCACCATTGGATTTATCATAAACACTATACACAAATTTATTATCGGTAAACACTCTGGGTTGTATTTATTACACGTGTTGGATCAATTACACGATATCCTATTTGTTTGATTCATATAATGCCAAAACTCAACTTAAACTCTCTGGATGAGGTGACTATTTTATGCGTTGATTGGTAAAACTGAAAAATACTTTGGAACTATTCCACTACTTTTGAACAATTATTTAATTTTTTATTTCAAAATCAAGTAATATTCCTGACCTCGTTACGGCCCCTACTTCTGGTAAAGACTGGTCGTGGTATTTCGCTAAAATCCCACGTCATTAATGCTGTATTTCCGACCTATGCAAATTTAAACATGAACTTAAGATTCTTTAATAACCACGACAATGTTATTTGTATTTCTTTTCACATACATCGTTTTATGTTCATGTTCGCGTTTACCGATCATCTATTTAATGTCTGGCTGTATGATTACCATTGTGATATCAATTCTTTTTTAATTCGATCCGTACACTCCTACACATTCAAGCGGTATCGTGTGCGTGTGTGTAGAATAAAACACGGTACTGTTTGTACACTGAGTATGTGAAGGTTTACTATTTGTGCCAGAAAAGGTAACAACTACTCTATTTGAAACGTGCATATAAATCCCTAATAGCACTGTATGATCTTTTTATAATTGCCTGCTTTGTCTGACGTTTACTCAGCTATTGTCTGATATTTATTCAACGTTTTACAATATTGTACCAAAGTTTCTTAGTTGTCGAATCAACACATATGTCTTCATGTGATACTGTTGTCAAAGTCTTAACTATAAAAATATGTGTTCTTGGCGTCTGCGAACAACTTCGAATGTGGATACGGCATTATTCTCTACAGCATTGAAAATAGCCATTGTCACCTGGTCGAAATATTGTTGCCAAGTGTTCATAGTGAGAAATATACTACAAGGATTCATTGAGCACGCCCACTGTCCGTCGATCATGTTCTTTCGTTAAACAGCGTGGCAACTAGAGAGTCAAGGAGTTGTCCTTATAGAAGTAAAGTGCAAACTGTGCACATATACTTGTCTGAAACTAAGAGACACATTTAGAGACCAATGGAGCAACCATGGGCTATTTTTTAACACCGTTTTATAAAGTTAATGTTCATATTTACATTGTGTTCAATTGTTCCAATGCGTTGTATATATGCAACAACATTAAAATATACGAGTATAAGCATTAAAATGTTTAATATTTCTATACCCACTTATACATAAATCTTCGATATATTGCTGCAGTTTGCAGATAAAACATTGAAAACCCCAATGCTTTTATTGACCGTTCCAAGTCGCTGACGCCGGTTTTGATCATTTTATTTAACTGTAGTTTGTTGTTTATGGAACTGGTCACTTGCCTTAAATAAAGGACCCGAGGATGTTTATAAGCGTCCCTCTCTTGCTGATTGTTCTTAGGTTTTATTTGTCTTATATTGAATGATATCTTTTTTTCTAAATGCAATGGTTATTCGGAAACTGTAGAATGCCAAAATTCATTAGTTATGTAGGACACAATCACATAGTAAACCAATAATGAGGATTATATTTATTGAACGAACCATGTGCGTTTTCTCTCGTACGTCCCTTTTCTAAGTTTCAACTGGCGTAAGAAGCACAAATAATTCGGTTAACATGTGAAAAAAAATTAATATAATTTGAAACAACATTAATTGTATATATAATTGTGTCAGTAGATCTAGTGAATTTTAAAGGTATGTGCCATAATGTTTGTTTCATCTTGCGGTTAATTTACCATGGACTACTAATTACGGGTGCCTTCGTTAATATTTATTCATTACCTGAGTACGATAAGATATTTCCTATTTGTATACATTTATGATGAATCTACGTATCAATAAAAAAAAACCCGGCTAACGCTTGTCGAGACAGTATTTGCAAGATGTAAGAGGATACATCCATTTAATGACACATTGTGATCTGTGTTGATCTGTGTTTAGTGCACATTTTACCGCTTAAGTTTCCAGCTCATCCTCTGCACATCGTTAACACATATATTTAAAATGAAATTGTGGTTCCAAATATTGTTGATGTTCACTATCCTAACTACAATACATTGTGAATGTGAAAATATATGTGTCTGGAAACCGTGGGAAAGTTGGGGTTATTGCAACTCAAGTTGTGGTGGTACACAAAGGAGGTCGAGAGAGTTGTGCTGCCGTTTTTTTGAGAAAAATATACATCACTGTGTTGATTAATGTGGTACAAGTACACGTTTGAAGTTTGAATCTAAAAACTGTGATATACACTGTTTGAACGGAGGATCTTTATCAGAGAAACACTGTATATGTCAGGAAATAAACTATGGATCTTGCTGTCAGTCAGGTAATATATATGTATAATTCACCGATTCCGTTTTGACTATTAATATTTTTATATTTTCATATGCCTCAAATAATTAAGATTTAATATGCAGTGTTAAAATCAAAGATGTCAAAGACACGTCATACTAATTCCAGTGAATACGCATATTACTTATTCTAAAATTGTACTGTTTAGATTTAAACGATGATACAACTTTTTGTTGTGATGCGTTTACCTTTCTGTTCCTATCATACGTTAGTACGCGCCCCTCAAAATGCATATCAATAATTATCTCTATAAAACGAAAATATTTTACGATGATTAACGTTGTTCGATAAAGAAACCTGTGCGCTTTAAATACAGCAAGTACTGCGTAGTTTACGTTTTTTCTTTTTTTATTTCAAATATTAGCAAATCATTGTTGATAAACATAATTTACATGTTTACGCGACTGTTGAGGGTGAAATAAAATTTGTAAAATATCACTAATTACTAATTATATAATTACTTACTTACTCCAATAAACTCTGAATGCTTGGACAATTGGGATCCATGTGACTGGGAAACGTGGGCAAGTTGGAGTGCTTGCAGTCAAATTTGTAGTGGTAGACAAAAACGATTTACACAGTTGTGTTGCTTAAGACATGGAAGCAGTTTTAGCGCGAACGAATGTGGACATGTAACTAATTATTACATGGATACTACCACGGATTGTGCTATCCGTTGCTTCAATGGAGGCTCGTTTTATGAGGATCATTGTATCTGTCCGGATATAAACTACGCTTCTTGCTGACAATCAGGTAAAACATGTATGTGCAAGCCAACGCTTTGAATAACAACTTGATATAATTTTTTAGACCTCTATTCCGAACATAACGACATTAATACATAATAGCATAGTATATAAATGCAGATATCGTTTATAGAAAAACAATCGGCGTCTATGAGGTTTCAACGCGTGTTTGATATTTGAATATGTGTAAGCTAAGTAAACTAAAGAGTAACTTCTGGGAAAACAAAGGTAAAGTATACTTTCTTCAACGTCGCAATGGATTTGTCTGGGGGAATACGCGAAATAATACAATGAACACCATTTCTTTTTACTGTTTTGAAGTAAACAAAATTAAGTAAAAGAAATCTTCAATGAACATAGACATCATAGACAATAAATTGATTTGATAACTATACAACATAAAGCCCCATAAATATTAAAATCATGGTTATAATAATACAAATTGGGAACACTATGTGTGTGTAGTACATTTTTATCGAGTGCACCGGGATTCTCTCCCATATGGCCATCGCCCCCAGAAGACTTGTTATTTGGGTTACGAGGGATAGTGCAAGATACAGGAGAAACCCCGTTCCAGAGACGACCCTGGTGTGAAGCACCTAGTACACTGCACCTCGGTTTAACGTCTCATGCGAAAGACGAGTTAGTAGGTTAGGGTGTAGCGGGGGCTCGAACCTGCGACCCCTGAGTTGTGAAACCAGTGCGTTACCACTAGACCACGGATCCGCCACAAAAAACATTATTTTTGGTAGACACCGTTATATATAGTGCGAAATTATTAACCTGACACTCATTAATCTTCGTGACAAACCGTAAGTGTGTGTTCGGTTGTTTGCGTTGTTTTGGACGAGTTTCTGTTATAGGAATTTATGTTGATATAGATGTAAATGCGGGAAAGCGAGAGTGATATTCACTAGTCTTGTGGTATACGTGCTTGCGCTTCACGCCATCGAACCGAGTTCAATGCCGTCTGATGACCTTTTTTTTAAATGGTATGAGTTATTCTCAAAATATGCAGATCATGAGATATTAATTTATAAAATGTCGAATAATTTATTGTGTAACTGGTATGTTTCAATTATTTTTATAGTACAATTACCAATGTTTCAATTACAATCACACACTCAGTGGATAAATCGTGAACAAGTGAGTACTAACCCTCTACAAAATGTGTAAAATAAAATGTTTTTAAAATATCGATGCCGAGAATCGAACTAAAAACATGGCAACGCAAGCGCGGCATCTGTTCCACTACACCATTCGCGCTGTACGATATCTAAACCAATACGATATCAATTTATATTGTAGTATTGCCAACGCAACGCTCGATACATATGGTCGTATTGATAAATAAATCTCGATTGCATACGGAATATTCATGAGTGTCAGGTTAATAATTTCGCACTATACAGTCGGTTTAAATTTTGTTGAAAATGATGGGATCAACCATTTATTGTAAATAGGGGACATCATGGTTTTCTGTTAACAAAACACACTGTAATCGTCTGCAATTTAAATCGTTGAATTTACATGTATCGATCAGTCCATGTTTATAAAGGTTCTCACTTGCATTTCTACCGACTGTACTAATATCATCCTATACAGTCGGTAAAAATGCAAGTGTATGGTGGCTGATTTCAGCCATATCATTCTGCCGTCACGCCAGAACGACAAATATACGCGCCGATACGACAAATAAATGTACTTGTCGTTTGGCGTGTCGGCGTGTTGGCGCCCTTCAAACGCGCCAACACGCCAGAACGACAAAGTAAGAGCGCCAAAAACGACAAGTTTGTACCCGCCAGAACGACAACAACACACATAAATCTCTCGTTCTGGTGCCCATTATTTGGCGTGTTGACGCCTCGGATCTGTCGTTCTGGCGTTCTGGCTGGTTTGAAGGACGCCAAAGCGCCGACACGCTAGAACGACAAAAAAGCGCGCCGATACGAGAAATAAGGTATTTGTCGTTCTTTCGTTTTGGCGAGCATGCTTAGTGGAAGGCGCCAACACGCCAAAACGAACGGACGACAAATATCTTAATTTTCGTATCGGCGCGCTTATTTGTCGGTTTGGCGTGTTGTCGTTTTGGCGCCCTTCACATCCGCCAGAACGCCAGAACGACAAATCTGAGGTGCCAATACGCCAAATAAAGACCGCCATAACGAGATATTTAAGTGTCGTGTTGTCGTTCTGGCGCGTACAAATTTGTCGTATTGTCGCCCTTATTTTATCGTTGTGGCGCGTTGGCGCGTTAGAAGGCCGCCAACACGCCGTCATCCAGAACGATAAATATGCGCGCCGATACGACAAATCAGGTATTTGTCGTTCTGGCGTGTTGTCGTTTTGGCGCCCTTCAAAGGCGCCAACACGCCAAAACGACATGGCAGAAATCAGCCACCATACAAGTGAAACACGTTATAAACATTGACTAATCGATACAGGTAAAATAAGACGATTTATAAATACAGACGATTGCAGCGTTTTTATAAAATGAAAATCACGATTCCCCCTATTTAGGTAAAAGGTCAATCCCTTCATTATCAACAAACTTTAAACCGACTATATATTTTTGTTAAATTTTGTTGATAATGAGGGGATCAACCATTTATTGTAAATAGGGGAAATCATGGTTTTCTGTTAACAAACACGCTGTAATCGTCTGCAAATTAAATCGTTTATTTTACCTGTATCGATTAGTCAATGTTTATAACGGTTCTCACTTGCATTTTTACGGACTGTAGTTTGACCAACTTGACCGGTCTAAAAATAGTAACCGTAAATAAACATAGACCAGTCCTAAATATCGGTTTGATGTGATAAATCTTTTCTACCAACAGTTAATTGTTTCCGCAGCAGTTTTTCAAAACATATTTCGGTAACGAGTTGGAATCCCACCATATGCTACAGTGTTTCTTTTAAATGTACAAGCGCTTTCTTTTTTAACTATGATATTTTTTCATCGCGCAAAAAGTTCTCGGGTGCAGTTCATTTTCTTTTTACACTCCTGTTGGTATGCTTAAAAGTGTATGAATAAAAGTAAGGTCAAGACAACTTTTAATGGATTAGAACAAAAATATCAACACTCTGTCTAAGTTCTAAAATAAAGAAAGTAATCCAATTGGTTAATGTTTATACATATAATATGAAATTGTGATTAAAAATGTTCAAATGAATGTTCCGCCCGTGATTCAAACTCAAACGCAGCAAAATTACCTTGACATTATTACAAACCCGACACGTTACCAGTTGCGCCACAAGTACCTCGATAGCACAATGACGAAAATATAGACATTCAATGTGAACTTCGGTTGTGAATGTTTTGTTACTATAATTAGGCCGGCCAATTTATCTTGTTTCGATTATACAATTAAATACTGTTAATAAACATATTCTTTGTTTGCATACAGAATATCGAGGAGATATGGATTTAATCTGAATATTAACTGTTAATGTTCCGCAAGCTGCACCATACGTACTCTAAATAAACCTAATGTATTTAGTTTAGTTTTGTTTCTCTGGAAGTTTACAATATAATGAAATTCTAATTTTTAAAATGATGATTTTTATCTGATCGACAATGTTTTCCAATGACCAATCTCCTATTTGCTGCGGATGGTGTTCCATTCTATGAGAAAAACTCCTTATTAAAGAAACCAGTGGACAGCAACAGAAGCAACTTAGGCCCATTATATTTAAGAATGACATATGGAATATTTCTTCAAAAGCAGTTTGTATTGATTGCAGTGTGATAAACTTGCCTGTCTTGTATTGTTTTCTGTGATTATCACAAATGACATCACATACAATTGGGATATGTTTAATGTTAATATTAATTTGGTAGACACGTATTTGTTCCTGAATGTTACTGTGATGTCGGATAAAAAGTTGTCCGACGTAAAATGAATGCTTTGGAAATACCATTATATATTGTCATTGAAATTGTATATATGGATTGTTAACTATGTTAAGTAATATATCTCGAATTTGTGTTAATTGTGTAATACATATTATAAGTTGATCATATTAACTTTATCTTAATTGTAACCAAATATTTTGAAAAGAAATTTGCTTAACGGACATTTAAAAGTCTATGTTGCTTTTATAATTAGTGTATTAAATCTGGTAAAAAGGCCTTTGTAAAGTATTTTAATTCAACAACTTCAGATGATGCCGTATGTAGCAGTTTGAACAGTTATTATTTAAGAAATGTTCTTTCTTTTCAGAAAAGGCATATACAAAGTGTTAAACCAAAGTGGACCCGGAGCCTTTAAGTCTATTAGCTACTTGATATACATATTTTTCGTATTTGTATGCATTCCTTATATCTGTGTCTATTTTGTATGCGATCAAACACCACGAGTTATTTCAATCATAGTGTTTGCTCCGTAACGTCCGTATTTTAAATGTAAATACATATAAGGCAAGGTGAACATGTCATTTGAAGGTATTGCAAAATAATATGCAGCCGAAGTCTGACGATTACCTTCAATTTATGCCATGATGTTTGAAAACGCATAATGTGTTTATAATCTGTGAGTATATGTCATTTTAGCATTTTGGTTTCTGTGCTTGCGTTAATAATCTTAGTAATTATATATGACGCATGTCTTTTATATTACACAAATAAAACCTTAAAGAATATAGCTTTGTTAATATCCTTTGGGAATTAAAATATTTTCAATACAATGGTAATAACTGTTGTTACTTTTTATGCATTTTTTGTTTTCTGGTTTGCTGAAAATTTCGTACTTCGTAAAAAAATGTAAGAGTACTAAATGACCAATTTCTTAACAGTTTATAGAACAACAAAATATTAGTACATGTAACAATGTATATATTATTTTTACGGGCGTATTCTCACTAAAGTACAAGACCTATCTTGACACAGTCGTAAACAAATTAGTAAATGTCTAACAACCATCAATTTCGTTCAGTCTCTGTGGCTATTTATATTATTTATGAAACGGTTATTTTCTGGTTGTCATCAAATGCTTCTTATTTTACCATACAGCTGCGCAACCCTTTTACCTGCGTAAAATATCATTCAATTATGTTCAAAAACGTAGAGCTTATAGTCAAGAAACAAGAGTCAGTAATTCTTAAATACAATTAACTAGTGTTATTTTAAATCACTTCAATACTAATACAGTTATGAACTGCACAAGAAAATTAACTGAAAGCCAATAACTCCATAAATATTGAAGAAAGAGTTATGGTCCTTGTACTCTGCACTTCTTCTCAACATCCTCTATCCATATACGTGGTTTTATTATGAATCACATCAATACTAATGAAGTTATTCACTGTACAAGAAAATTAAGTGCAATAACTCGCATAAGAAAATTCATGCTTCGCACAAGCAAATAAAACAAAGGGCAATACATTCATAAATATTGAAGAAAGAGTTGTGGTCATTCTGCTCTGCAATTTCCCTCATTGTCCTCTATCATTATACAAAATTTCATTTGAATCCCTTTATTACTAATGGAGTTGTGCTTTGCACAAGAAAATAAAACAAATGGCAGTAACTCTGTAAATATTGAATAACGTGTTGTGGTCCTTGCACGCTGCACTTCCTCTCATTGTCCTATATCATTATAAGAAGTTTCACTTGAATCCCTTCAATATTAATGGAGGTATGCTCCGCACAAGAAAATTAAACAAGGGTAATAACTCCGTAAATATTGAAGAACGTGTTATAGTCAGTGTGCTCTGCACTTCCTCTCATTGTCCTCTATCATTATATGAAGTTTCATTTGAATCCCTTCTATACTAATGGAGTTATGCTCCGCGTAAGAAAATTAATTCTTCACATAAGGAAATAAAACAAAGGGCAATAACTCTGTACATATTAAAGAAAGAGTTGTGGTCCTTGTGCTCTGCACTTTCTCCCATTGTCCTCTATCATTTAATGAAGTTAATTTGAATCCCTTTAACAATAATGGAGTTATGCCTCGTACAAAAAATAATGCTTCACATAAGGAAATAAAACAAAGGGCAATAACTTTATAAATATTAAAGAAATAGTTGTGGTTCATGGGCTCTGCACTTTTTCTCCTTGTCCTCTATCATTATATGAAGTTTCATTTACAATACAAATGGAAATATGCTCCGCACAAGAAAATACATGCTTCACATAAGGAAATAAAACAAAGGGCAATAACTTCATAAATATTGAAGAAAGAGTTGTGGTCCTTGTGCTCTACACTTTCTCTCATTGTCCTCTATTTTTATATGAAGTTTCATTTGAATCCCTTCAACACTAATGGATTTAAGGTCCGCCAAAAAATTAAACAAAGGGCAATAACTCTGTAAATATTGAAGAAGTAGTAATGGTCCCTGTGCTCTGCACTTCCTCTCATTATCCTCTATCATTAAATGCAGTTTCATTTGAGTCCTTTCAATACTAATGGAGTTATGCTCCGCACAAGAAGCGTGACGGACAGACGGACAGACGGACAGATGGACAGATGGACAGACGGACGGAAGATGCATTTACTTAAATTAATTTAAAGTTTATTTATATATCGGCAAAATGAATGGAACGAATATTGCCACAGTTTAAGAGCACGTTCCTGTTGTGCAACTGCGCGTGTACAGCAGCAGTTTAATTTGCTTTAAAACATGTGCGTTTGTCACTATTAGTTTTATCAATCAGATCTGGCTTCCGATATGTACTTTGTGAACATTTTAACTGACATAATATTCGGACGTTTATTTATTGTATTACTTCTAAAATTGTTTGCTAAAAACATGCAATAATAAACATACACACACAACTCTTATGTTTACATATTTTACGACCTTTTCTTTGATTGGAATCTTGTGAGAATAAAAGAATGTTTAAGCGTCTATGTCAACTAAAGAAATCGTTATCAACCGACTGAATGTGGGTCAGCAAACAATGTTTTGCTTTTCCATTTTCTACTGATGAGAGTTGACACCTCTGTGTACCTGTACAAACGAGGAAGATTTTACACTAACTTCTCATTTTTTGAACGAAAAACGCAGTAGAAAAAAAAAATCGATATTTGATAGGTCTCACACGTTTTTGCAATGTATTTTTTGTTTTTACATTTCATTTCTTAGCATATAGTAATTGTAAAATTATACCACTATCAAACATATTTTCTACTGGATGCAATGACATATTTTCATTTATGTTAAAAGAAAACTTACACTTCATATTTATCAAAATGTTTCATATGTGTAAGCACGATCAATGTACATGTAGACATTCCAGTCCTGGTTCAGAAATCAACATTACATCATTGTTCGAGACCTAACATAGACAAACGCGTTTATGCTTTAGTCAAATGCCTTTCTTGCACAGAAATGCACGGTGTAGCATATTTCTTTTTGTGGTATTTTGTAATGAATTTTTGTTTTAATTCTGAAATAAATATGTATCTGAAAAATGCTACAATTATTCAATTCAACAATGACTTTACCATAAACACTATACCCAAATTTTACAAATAATCCGTGTATACACTGGGTTACATTTATTACAGTTGTTTGATCAGTTAAATGATATCAACGTTGAAGGATACATTTAATGTCAGACACTGCATTCCCGTTCGGTGCCCCTTTTGTGACAGGACAAACTAAATTGTGTGTGTTTATTTACGTTAATACGAAATGTTTTTCGGATAATCGCTATACTATTTCGTAATGATTAATGTTATTTCCTAAAAACGGAATAATATTTCGTAAGTACGAAATTATATTGCGTATTATTACAATAATATTACGTTCAAACATAATATTATATCGTAATAACGAAATGCATTTCGTTAAAGCGCAATATTAATTCTTATTTACGAAATAATTTTACGTTGTAACGTAATAGTATTACCTTTATACGATTATTTGCGTTTAACGAATACAAATATTTTAACGAATTAATAACATTTTAACGAAATAAAATTACATTTAACCAAATAATAATGATAGGTTTTAAAGGGACCGTCAATTGGTTCACAGATTGACCAGTTGACAGTTTTTCAACTTTGTGTTACCGATTCCGAAAACAATACACAAACAGTGTATACAAGGGAGAAAAATAACACAACGGACCAAGAAATATACTGTAAAAACCGTTCCGTTTATGAGTAATCATCAGTTGAAATTGATAAAATTATAAAGCGTTTGCAACGCTAAACGATGGAATAATTTGGAGTGTTTCTGTTGTTTTCGTTGAAACTGTTGACATCACGTGAAACACTTAGACGAAGTTGATAATTCAGGGTGAACTACAGAAGTCGGAATGGCCGAGTGGTTAATTCAATAGCCTTTTAATACGCAGGTCCCGGGTTCGAAATCCGGTGAGACCAATTTTTTGTTCTTTTTTTTTTTTAAATACTTTTCTTATTATTATACTTAAATGTTTAGTTCCTATGCATAAATCTGTCAAGTTAATACATTTAATGGCATACTTCAAAAATGTGAAAATCTGTGAACAAGTCCCTTTAACGAAATAATTTTTATTTACGAAAAAAATGAAATACACTTTGTATTTACAAAATAATAAAAAATAATTATGTTTGAAAATGATGTGTATGATGTCCTTTTAGGGCCACCGTAGTCTCGCTATTATCTAAATGAACATTGAACGTTAGATACAATCGCTTAAGGTCGATTTAACTAACATAAGTACCCCTTTTGTTATGACTATTGATGTTAATGTTTCTTAATGTAATGAATATGTCATCTATGAAAGCGGATTATAGCGTGTATTCACTGGTTCAAACTAGTTTTCTGTATTGATAAGCAGCAAGCGTGGTCCTCACTTGGTTTTATCGATTTGTTAACAGGAAGTAGAGTATTTGAAATTCATCGAGGCGTTGAAAAGATCTATTCACGTAATAATGTAAACGTTATTATTTAAAAACATGCCAATATTTTTTGTTTGCTTGTGATATGGCATACAATCGGTGCTGTAATAAAGTGAATAAAAGTATCCTGTGAAAGGACACATTATACAATGCACAATGTCATGAACGTTTCAACAAATGCCACTGTTGTGCTAAATTATAACAAATAAACATAAGTTATCAACATATTAAATCACACTTCGTTATTCCATTTTGCGAAAATTATCTGGTGCGTAGAAAGCAGACATATCAGCATTTCGTAATACACGATTCTAAGAATGTTGTTCTTTGACATAGGTTACGAACAATCATTTACGGGAATTTTCGCTATTAAACTACATAATATACAATAAAACTAAATGTGTATAATGATTGTATGTCGGTGTAAGTTCTGTGGAAGTAATATTTTCATCTTCTCCACTAGAATGTAGGAAACGTGCAGATGAAACCTTAGTACCACTTGCTGTAGTTTTTACAATGACCTGTCAGGTACTCAGTCATTGTCCGATATCTATTCATCACTGGAGCTACAACATCGTTCACCTTCTTTTAGCAGTGCAACCATAACGACATCAGTGATTTTTATTTGTTCCTGCATCAACAGCTGCATGGTTTAGCATTGATATGTATTTACCCCCAATTGATATATGTTCTAAACGACCGAGGAAGTACCGGGGATACGAATTTTTTCCCATAAATATATCAATTAAACTTCGAAAATAAAAACACATTTTGTATAATGAGTGTACGGTGGTGTACTTTCTATGGAAGTAATATTCTTGAAGGTAGTAGCACTTGAAATTTTTACAATGACCTTCCAGGTCATACTAAGCTTACACCTAATATGTATTTATATGATGGGGCGTAAAAACTACCCAAGTTTCATTCATAAAAAGAAGATTCACAGAACTTTCATTTGAATTAAAATTTATAAGTCTATAGAGTGAGCTCTTTGCACACTAGTATATCGTGCGGCTTCTTCTACCAGAGTCCTAACGCTATTACCATGCAGTTTTGCAACCTTTTCTCATAGTTCTGAAATACGTCACTATTAGAAAAGGTATCCTCTTGTCTGAAACTGATGAACCAGAAATACCATAAATATTTCACAAACGTGTATTGAGAGTACCTAACGCTATTGTCATGCAATTTTGCAACCTTTTCATAGTTCTGAAATACGTCATTATTAGAAAAACATATCCTCTTGACTGAAACTGATGAACAGAAATACTATAATTATTTCACACATGTTCATTACGTGTGCAAACTGCCCTTTGATCATATTCGTTAAACAACATGGTTGATTCCAGAGATTGTGTCATAGAATGCTTCAATGGAGGATAGTTTTCATTGGATCATTGTATTTGTCCGGATACATCCTATGGGTCATGTTGTCAATCAGGTAAAAGTATGTTTTAAACAAGGAATTTGCTTTACACAACACTTTTTTTCATATTTCAAAAGTCATTTAGATTTGCAATACAGTTTCACAAAAGCGTTTTCAATGACATGTTAAGCTTTAAATGCTGTTTACACGTTCTGAAAATGTATTGTCAACAAACATTGGTAAACATTCAGTTTTGTCGGTAATTCCTGCAGTGTTGCAATTATGCGTCTGTATGCATTGTATGTATTACTCGATGAAAAGTGTGACAGCATTGAAGAGTAGTGTGTTTTGCTTGTTTAACGTAATAACACTTTGTAGAAAACAGACAGGACTATTATGTATCACAGTCTGAACATATTCATTGGCAGTTTGTCTTCTTAAAGATAGGTTGTATGTATCTATATTTAAATAAAAAGACAGCTGAGAAAACGAAAACGAAAACAAAGCAGAAAAGTTTGTATGTAATAATGTACCTATGCAAAATATTTGTAATAATAAATGCGATATTTGTAAAAAAAAAAAAAAAAAAAAAAATATATACACTAGAACTCCGCGAGTCGGATGTGTCGACAGACGAGGTATTATTGAAGTACGACAAGAGCAATTATGCCGAAAACTAAACCTTTTTATGTCTACTAACACTTCTTTAAAGTTTCATAATGACTGTACAAAAACTTCTGAATTTATTGTCTGCATAATACTTATTTCAACTATGTTTTTTAAAGAAGGGTCATAATTCAAGTACGATTAAAGCAAATATGCCAAAAATCGAACTTAACCTTCCTTTTATGCGTACTAACACATCCCTAAAGTTTCCCAATGATAGCACAAAAACTCAAGTTATTCTCTTCACAAACTAAACGGGACGACGCTAAACCCGCCCCTATATGTCGCCTTTTTAGGCGACACAAAAAAATATCCTATTTTTTCTATAACAACAAATGTAGGGCACTTCAACAATACCAATACCATTAAGCAAATATCTTATCACGTGTTTATAATTTTAAACAAGATTAAAATATGTCTCTTTGTTTAAATTGCAGATACTAATTCGTGTAACGTTGTCACTTCAATATAACTGAAAACCCATTCTATTTAGTACTCATATTATTTTCTCTGTACTTCGCATTGCCTAACTTCAAACGTTGAAACTAACAAAATTAAACTAACTTATTTAAGTTGGCTGTTTTAAATTTTATATCAAATTGTATGGTAATATAAATAATAGCTATTTTATATTTAACTGGATGCGACACCATGTTCCGAAAATATCACATTGACATATGTTTATACTTTAGTATGTTTGTTCTAATTGTGATAATGCACGGACAGTTTATAAATAATTAGACACTTTATACTGTGAGTTTTCCAATGATATATATTTACTGTTATAAAACTTTCTGGAAAAATTTGGTGATTGAATGCTTAAATAGAGCCATCATCATAAATAAATACTCAACTAATAATTAATTAATAAGAAAAAGTACCGACTATGTCAAAGAAACTGGGTGTCGTTTTTATTAACAGGTTGTATCATAATCCTGTTAGTCCTGGACTTAAGGTCGAACTTATAACCTGTCCATGCTATTGAGTCAAAGGGCGACCAGCGAATACCCTGTCCATGCTATTGAGTCAAAGGGCGACCAGCGTATACCCTGTCCATGCTATTGAGTCAAAGGGCGACCAGCGTATACCCTGTCCATGCTATTGAGTCAAAGGGCGACCAGAGTATACCTTGTCCATGCTATTGAGTCAAAGGGCGACCAGCGTATAACCTGTCCATGCTATTGAGTCAAAGGTCAAATATAAGAATGAACTTTTTGTAGAAAGCATAATTTTGGAAGGATTTTTAAATTACTAGATTGGAATGATGGTGATAGGAAAGTGTGTAAACCGCAAACAGATATGTTGCTGAAAGGTCAAGGACACTCTTCAATGTCAAAATATTTGTCCATGGCATATACCTGTAATCTACCTTTTTCTGACGTTTCGTTGCTTTCTGCACACTCGCGTACGTTTCGGGGACATACGCCACAACATGTGACAAGCCTTGTTCGTTTTGAAAAAATGTTTTTGATTTTTTTTTAATCACGATTATTGTATAATGTGGATTAAACTAAAGGGGCATTTGCTTACTTGTGAGTCGGAAGTTTGACTATGTTTAGTTTAGTTTATACGTATTTTTCATTTTAGCTAGTCTGTGTCGAAAGCCTGTTGCTTAATGGAACATATTTGAGTCCGTTCCCTGGGTAGAACATGTACTTGATTTCTTCAGAAAGATTATTCGAACACTCCCCGAGAAGGGATCGACCACGATCGCAAGGTAGACAATATATCAATTACTATGTTTAGCATAGAATATACCTCATGCAAGTAGTAGAGAATGTTTTGTAACAAAAGTACATTTGATATGATTTTATCCGACATTGAATTTGAAAGGGTTTTTTTTTAAACAAGTGAAACTGTTTTGTATGTTGAGAGTTTAATTGAAGATTTGGCGATCAACCAGATTAAATAATACTTCCGTATTTAGGGTTTCCCTCCTGGTGATGTCTCTGGAGTTTCATTATTTCTATATTGAGTAATAACCAGATGATTGTATTGCATATTTTATCTAGTAAAATAAGATGCCTGGTTTAAATTGTGAAATGGAAGACAAGGTCTTACAGTCGAATAAAAAATAACTTCAGTTGAGGGTGTTCGAATATAAAAGATCACGTTATTTGTACGCCGTCTCTATTTAAGTTTATTGAACTACTTGATCCTTGATTACCATCAGAGCAGTGTGTAAAATTATTTCACATTGCTGCTTACACAAAGGTTTCTACTTTCAGTGACAGTGTTAACAATGACACATTAAATAAGATTTCCATTCGTATATAAATGGCATACTATTAAACTGGATGTCTATATGGATTCACTTGCTAATAAAAATATTATTCAATCGTTTAACAATATAAGTAACACTATTCATATTACGAAAGGCCCGAAATGCTGAATCATTGGTAATGTTTAAAAAAAATAGTGTTGATTCATAAATAACTATGTTTGTTTACCTTTATTTAGGAAAACAATAAAAACTCAAATATAAACTAAATATTACCACAATAAGGTTCAAGTATGATATAATGATAATTTTCGATCAGCAAAATCAGCATTTTATAAACGATTAAATCAGATAAATAAATAGTATTTTGACAATCAACGCCAGAAGTAAATATACAGGATTAGTTCGAAAATATAAATACCACTATGATACAGAATAGACAAAAATAACTCAATAGAGTTTGTGTACTAATACATGTTTGACTCGGAAGTATCTGAATGAACATTGGTTTAAGATACCATCGCATGAAGTCGCTTAAACTTAAATAAATATTTTGTTATAATCATCGATATTGATTTATCTGTAGCACTATTGATACAATAGGCAGTATTGTTTCTAAATGTAATAAATGTAACATTGTATGAATACCGATAATAACCTGTATTCTCTGGTTCAGGCTAGTTGTCTGCATTCATAAGCAGCCAGTGTGATCCTACTTGGCGTTTGACCATCGATTTATTAACGGGAAGTAAATTCGTTGCCATTCATGTAGGCGTTGAAGCGCAGTATCATCCCAGTAAATGTAAATACAAATTCTCATCTAATATTAACTGACATTTTAAGTAGTTTTACTACATGTCATGAAATTCAGTTTTTATGATGAGTTTACGTTCTTTGCAAAGAAGTTAAACAGTAACTGAAATTATGACATCGCAGATGAAATTGCAGAATAACTTTTTTTGTCGTTGCTAACATGACGTACTAGTCTCGTTTTTACAAGGCCATTAAATGGAAACTTTCGTCGCTAGTGCTTATAATAATAAAACCCAGTTTCAATCCCAATAACATCTCAGATATTACATTTGGATATCATTATAATATATGTCTATAGCTCTTTGGAAACTATTAAATCGTTCACCTTCTACCAGTCACAGCGCAATGCATATGTTTGTTCTTTCTTATTTAACTTTCTTCAATTTATTTAACGCATATGTATTATCAATTTTAAACTATAACTGCGAGGTTTGGGGATTTATCAAAGCGGAAAACATTGAACGCGTTCATCGTAAATTTTGTAAAAGACTATTAAATGTAAAAATGTCAACAAATTCATTATCGTTATATGCCGAAGTTGGTCGATTCCCCCTGTATATAGACAGATATGTCAGGATCGTTAAATATTTTTTTAAATTATACACTTTAAAACAGGGAAATTGTATTCTTAAACAAATTGCGTTATTACAGAGATTAGAAATTGAATGCAAAAATAACGCAAACAATTGGACATCGAAAGTACGGGACATTCTTAACCAAACCGGTTTTGCCGATGTATGGCTATTCCCTGAATCAGTGAACACAGATCAATTTATCCCGTTACTTAAAAACAGATTACGAGACCAGTACATCACTAGCTGGAATGTCAGTGTCACATCATCTAGCTCAATGATTCTATATAAGGAACTAAAACCAGTATTCGAAAGATCATCTTGATATTGTTGAAAATATCAAACATAGGAATATTATTTCTAAATTACGTTTGTCGTCTCACAAATTATTTATAGAAACGGGTAGACACCATAACATTGTCCGAGATCAACGCAACTGTGTGTTATGCAACCTAAATGACATCGAGGATGAATATCACTTTGTTCTTAAATGCCCTTATTATGCTGATGTCAGGAATACATTAATTCCAAAGTATTATAGATCCCGTCCAAATATCTACAAGTTTATCGAACTAATAAATAGTTCAAACAAAATATTGTTAAGAAAACTAGCTATTTTTTGTATAAAATGCTTTAAAATACGAGAAAATGTCATATATATGTAGTATAAAATATTTATATTTTTTCACAAAGAAAACATGTACAAATAATGTAATATTGTTGAAATTGTTAAAATACGTGTGACATTATGTAGTCACTATGTATTAACCTCATCCATGTGACATTCTCACGAAAACATGTTTATTTCGTGTCTATTTAAATTGATTTATCTTCGAAATGATGTATGTTTTGTATTTACTTCAAACGCATGTTGTTATTGTATATGTGTGTTAATGACGATGAGCTTTATATGCTTAAGTCGAAAATAAACTATTCTGATGATGATGATTTAACCAAAAACAATGTTTGCATGTGGTAACATTGTCCCATTTAACCAAAACGGGTAAATGGTATACTTTTTACATCTGTGGAATGCAATTGAACTGATAACATAAATAGTTTATATAAATGTTAATTAGTTCTATCCACTGTCAAATTCCATTCTTGTGGCCGTTTGCATTCGTTTAATGTCCACCAGAAAGCTAGGCAGTTTTTCGTATATGCATACACGTAAATTGCAATATTTGCATTGTTTTGTATAAAACTCAGAGACAAATTTTAATCATGAGGTGAACGCCCATGTGCAATTTGGCCTTCCTGATTTTAACGTTCTTCTGCATTTGAACATAATGTTCATGTGTGTCATTGCATTGTAGATACGTTGCACCATTTAAATATACGTACAAGTATGCAAATAGTAAAATGACCGAATATAAATGAATGTATGATAATAAATAATGCAATCGCTTGACATGCCAAGTACAAATTAACATCATTGGTTAGAATAGAAGTACTATTTTAAAAAGTATTCTCAATTTCTAAATGCAATAATTAGTAATGTAGATTGCTCCAAGATATTCGGTCATTATGTGTGCAATAAATAACAGTGGACCAATAATTGTCATACAAATATTTGAAAAACGATAAAACAAACCAAATATGTGTAGATTCTGTCTTACATCGCTTTTCTCCAGTTGCACTGGAGCAATAACCAACTTTCATTTAAGTATCATATTTAAATATTTTATCTGAAACAACATTTATTATACATCTTATACATTTAATTGAGCACTCGGTAAGGTTTACATGTATGTGTCATCATGCGTATTCTATTTGTCGATAAGTTAACTGACCTGCTAGTTACAACTGCATTCAGTAATATTTAATCATAACATGATTATGGCTTAGTCCTTTCTGTTTAGATATCGTATAAGGAATCTTTGTATTTATACAGAAACTGGTACCCATCTGTTGAGGCAGATATTGCAGGATATATCAGGTTATATCAAGTGAAACATTGAGATTTGTATATAGTGCACAACAAAATGTTTTAATTTCCAGTACATCCTCTAAACATCATTATCATTATTTAAAATGAAAATGTGGTTCCAAATAATATTGATGTTAACTAGCCTTACTCCAATACACTCTGAATGTTCTGCAAATGGGGATATATGTCAATGGAAAACGTTTGAAGATTGGAGTGCATGCGATCAAGACTGTAATGGAAAACAGTCACGACCAATAGTGTTCTGTTGTTTGTATCTTTTTGATGCTAATGAATGCGATGCCAACTGTAGTCACATTACTCCATATAACATGATTGATACCAGGGCTTGTAATGTTAATTGCTACAGTGGAGGCTAGTTTAATATGACAATCAGTGTATATGTCAGAATATAAACTAACGATCTTGCTGTCGATCATGTAAAACATGTTGCCAACGCTTTGAAATAATATCGTGGTGTATATTTAAACCTACGGTCAAAACATTGTAACATCAGTAAATAGATATTTGAGTAAAAAACCGTGCAAAGTAGACCTCTCTGACCTCTTCTGGAGAGCGAAAGCGATCTGTTCTCAATCGCTTGATAAAGCTTGATCGGGTTAATATGATCGCAGGTGGAAACGCGGTTTTCCCGACGTTTTGGTCAAAAAAGACCAAACTTTGAGTTAATAAAATGACAACGTATTCACGATGGATACATTATTTTAGAATAAAGCGTAAAAGACTTACTTCATTTTTAATGAAACAAAGTAACACACAGATTAATCAACGTTGATACTATGTCATATGTCTGGAGTCTGATGATGGAACAACCTCATAATCTGACATCCATTTACTTTTTTATTTTCGTATTTTTTTTCAATTCTCTTGTGTTGGCTTTTAAACGTTGTTGCTTCTGTTGGCTGTATTAAGTTCATAAACAATACAATTAATAACAATGTGTTTTGAAAGACTTTTTTTCAAATTTAACGAAATATTCCATTTACTTATAAAAATTTCCTCATAAACGTCAGTGCCATTTACACAAAATTTAACGACAGATTCATGAAAATTATCAAATTAGGATTTAGACATTACAATGTATTCAACCGTATTCGTAATGCACGGTCTCATATTGACAGGAAATATATTATGTGCAGTTTTAAATACGGCAATGTCTTAACTGTACACAGATGGTTAATGTTATACGTTGAAACGGTGAAAACTGGTTTAATATATATTGAATTATATCAAATACCACTTTGCAAGGTTATATTTATATGTTGATTATTTGTTGTTGGTAACATGTAGAGATTATATTTCCATATATTTTACATAGCTTTTGAATTATCGTATATAATATGCTTATGCATTTTTTTACGAAAATAAATTCAGATGTATTCATGTGAAGTTATGTTTATTAAAACGTTTATATGATGAAATGTATATTATATTACTTATCTCTGTAATAAGCTTTCTATATTTCTTTTCTTTTATATCACTGAATATTCTGTGAGGGGATGATAAATGACGGCTCGTAATGCCCATACATGGTTTAATAAGTCATCTATGTTCATTAGAATCTATTTAGCTCACTCTGTGCTAAAGGCGGATATATCTCGTTTTGTAAACCAGCAACCAGTTCAAATCGGTCGCATATGGTGGCTGATTTCTGCCATATCGTTCTGGCGTGTTGGCACCTTTGAGGGGCGCAAACACGCCGACACGCCAGAACGACAAATATACGCGCCGATACGACAAATAAAGGTACTTGTCGTTTTGGCGTGTCGGCGTGTTGGCGCCCTTCAAACGCGCCAACACGCCAGAACGACAAAGTAAGAGCGCCAAAAACGACAAGTTTGTACCCGCCAGAACGACAACAAGACACATAAATCTCTCGTTCTGGTGCCCATTATTTGGCGTGTTGACGCCTCGGATCTGTCGTTCTGGCGTTCTGGCTGGTTTGAAGGACGCCAAAGCGCCGACACGCTAGAACGACAAAAAAGCGCGCCGATACGAGAAATAAGGTATTTGTCGTTCTTTCGTTTTGGCGAGCATGCTTAGTGGAAGGCGCCAACACGCCAAAACGAACGGACGACAAATATCTTAATTTTCGTATCGGCGCGCTTATTTGTCGGTTTGGCGTGTTGTCGTTTTGGCGCCCTTCACATCCGCCAGAACGCCAGAACGACAAATCTGAGGTGCCAATACGCCAAATAAAGACCGCCATAACGAGATATTTAAGTGTCGTGTTGTCGTTCTGGCGCGTACAAATTTGTCGTATTGTCGCCCTTATTTTATCGTTGTGGCGCGTTGGCGCGTTAGAAGGCCGCCAACACGCCGTCATCCAGAACGATAAATATGCGCGCCGATACGACAAATCAGGTATTTGTCGTTCTGGCGTGTTGTCGTTTTGGCGCCCTTCAAAGGCGCCAACACGCCAAAACGACATGGCAGAAATCAGCCACCATAGTCACACGAATAAACCTGACAGTATGTAGATAATTTTAACCAAATTGTTCCAAAAAAATATTATTCGGTTATTAGAGTGTAGTATTTAGTTGGGCGCACGTGCGGGTGATGTGCTTGCGACAACTTTTGGTCATCGCTTGGGATTGCATATGATTTGGTGGCGTCAACGTTACTAAAAATAAAAAAATAAAACAGGTTTCTACTCAATACCTCGAGAACGATTAGAGCTATTGCAATGAAACTTCAAACATACATACATTATATCGAGACCTCGCTGGTGTGGGTGGAACCAAGATAAAGGTCCAGTCGAAACGCGATACTACGAATAGTCACGGGAGACACCGATTTGTTCGTAGTATCGCGTTTTTTCTTAGTATCGCATCTTTTGGAATTTACGGTATTAACGTAATATTCTTTAATTGTGTGTTAATTTGCGTCATGTCGTAGCATTTGAAAACATTAGCACATTTATTAAAGTACATGTAATTCCATTTGACATTACAATTGTGTACGTATTGCATTATAAATAAAACAAGTATAAAATCATTCCAGGCACAGTAAAGGAATTCGCTGTAACACATTACCGGCAAATACGTAAGTCGTTATGTCAAGCGTTAATCTCACAGTGCATCATTTCAAGGGGCTTTGAATTGTTAACAAACCTGTTAACAACTACTTTTGTCAACAATGCAAACAAACTTGCTAGGTGTATGACTGAACAGAGGTGTGAAATCTTCGTTGGGAAGGTGCGAACAGTCTCCTTGACAATATTGTTCGTAGTATCGCGTTAACATTTCAACACAAACATTATGATGGGACCGGACAATTTGTTCGTAGTAACGCATCTTTCGTAGTATCGCGAATTCGTAGTATCGCATCTTTTTGAAGTTAAACATGTAAGGAAAACGGACGTGACCGGCAGCCTTATTCGTAGTATCCCGTCAATTCGTAGTATCGCGATTCGCAGTATCGCTGTTCGGCTGTAATTGTAAAAAATAGAAAAACGGATCCCGCTCAATAACTGGAGAACAAACGTTTATTATTGAGGTGAGTTTAATGCATTTCGTTTGAAAATGGTTGGAATGTCCACGTTTTTTTTTAAATAATAAGATTTATGAATCAATACGGTGCTTCACTTGGCTATTGGACATACGTCATTTGATGGGATATTTAGCTGTTAAAAGCTTTAATATGTTGATGTTGCAACAATCTAGATGAATTACATTATATTTTAGTTGTTATAAATACATTATAAGTTTGACTTTGACCGACAATCTAGTTGAAAGACATGATATTTTTGGTGTCATCAATGCATGTTTACTTTGACTAGCATAGTTTGAATTATATCAAGTAGGTCTTAACCGAGTCCAGCTAGCTCACTTGGTAGAGCGCTGGACTGTCAATCCGGGAATCGTGAGTTCGTACCCCAGCTCGGTCGCATAACTTGTGTGGTCATGCAATTATTTCTACGGCCATTCTCCTCCTACCTCTGATTCAAGTAGGGCAGTTGTCAGTTACTGGCATAGTTATGTGCTTTTAGTACTGGTAAACCGCATATATCGGGTTAGCTTGCCCAAGAACAGTGTGAGTAGGTTAACTAATCGCCGTGATATGACTGAAATACTGTTAAACACGGCGAAAAATCCAAACAAACACACAAAAACAATACATATGGTCTTATTGAAAACAGAGGTCAGCCCGTTATTGACCGTTGTTCAAAACATTCCATATGGGTTAAATATGTAGAATTCTGAACAACATGCATGTTTTCGTGGTATTTTTGTTAAGTATATAAACGGATTTGACATGCGAACACAGTATAAGTACTCGATATATCCAACAATATATTCTGTAAATTGCAGTATGTCCAAATATCACGCAATGCAAGCAACGAACATGTACCGATGCAAACAACACTGAGTGCATAGAATGCAATGAAAACAATGCGATATTCATGAGATGGAATAACAATAGGGAATGCCAACGTAGATGTTATTTGTTAAATTATTTCACCGTTAAAATGGAAATATATTGTATTAAATATTTTATTTTTATTATATTTGATTAACATCATTGAAGTGCATGTTTATTTATGATTTGTACAAGTACACCTGAACAAATGGTATTGCTTTTACATAAACATCAATTGATCATGGCAATTCAGTTTCCTTTTCAGTAAATAAAGTAAATAAACTAAATCTTACTATGATTTTCTAAGGTAAATGCGCTTGGAACTATCACTATTGCTGGCCTGGGACATGCAGCACCACCGGACTCACCAAGGATTGCCAATGTGCTGATGGGCTTGTAAACAGGTCTACTGTATATTACAGTTCAATCAACGCTGGAGAAACAACCTGTCAGCCAAACACACTTCCTGATATTTTAACATGTGATACCAAAGCGATCGGACCAAATCGTGAAAAGAGAAATTCTTCCTCTACTGAATGCCAATACCTCTCAGATATGTACGGAAATTACCAGCCAGTAACGATGCAATTTAAAATGACTTCGGAATATACTGTTGATAGTTCAAAATTCGCTATACGACCACCGTTCGTCACAGAAGAAAAGTTTGGTATTAGTGATACAACGATATATATCAAGATTCAAACTGTGTCAGGTAACATGAACATGTTGATTTTCATCGTATGATAAGTATGGATCGATTATAAATGAAACACACATAACCATAGTTGCTGAAGAATATATGTCCAAACCAGTGTTGTAATAATTAAGTGTATTCTTTAGTTATGAAGAGTTAATTATTAATTTTTGCAAGAATTATTTCCCTAAAAAGGGTCATATGTGGACAAATCAATCCATATGCAATTTGAAGACGCAACGTCCAGCACGAACGTGACGCAGATGCGCGAAGACGTGGGCACATTAAACGTTAACGACTCTACATACAATTTACTAAATGGACAAGCGTAAGATGGTTTCGTTCTATTTAAATAATCTGTTCCCAATCTTTCCATTCAGTTAAATTTCAAACCAATACAAAACATTGCTTCTATAACATTTATGCTACATATTTAATAAATTTGATAATGGCCACTTTTGTATGTTAAAATCATTTTTCAATAGTGCTTGCCTGGGTATTGTGTGCAATATATATATTTTTCGTAATATTTGCATTATGACTAAGGGAGATTATTTCAATTAGTTAACTTAACCTCTTGAAATAAGTTTCGCAGAGAAGACACAATTCATATACACGAGAAGATTTGTATATTAGAACTTTCAATATTTAAAATGAAATTCCATTACAGTACACAGCACTTCTAGCCCGACACTGACAAACTCGTAATAACATGGCCATCATTCGGGGAAGTTTGATCAAATTTAGTCAGTCATTAATTTATTGATATACGTATTCCTATGTAAAATTGTATTTCATTATTTGAACATCTTGATACGAAAGTTAACATAATAACACAATAACCCAAAAAATAACATTCGCAAAATATTGCAATGAATAACTTGAACGTTCTAGGGCACGAGATCGAGGTCCTTTTTTCATCATTTTGCACGAGGAAGGGTAGTTGTGTGTAAAATATCGAATTGTTGTTTTAATGTATCATTTCATACCAAACCATACAATGAACATTATGATCTTTTAATATTGTATAGTGTATTTTTAGATTTAAGTTTAATTGCAATAACGTTCATATTAAATTTTGCGTGGAATGCACTAAATGTAGAAGTGAATATCTGTGTGATTGATTTTATTGCTGTCAAAATTTGATCCAATAGATATTTTATGGAGTTTTATGTACGTGTCGCATTAATAGTGCTGTTCAGTGTAAATTATATTCAATCTCTGACTATGTGTCATATTAAAAGAAGGCATCTTGAAATGTCGAAATGTTTGGACTAATTGAATAAAAATAAATTAACAAAAACATACAAAAGCGGCAACAGTAGTTGGCGGCTGATCCAAAAATATCACGATCAAAAGTCTAGCGCTGTGTCACGGATAATTTTGACACAGTTGCTCGAGGCCGATAGATCTTGGGCAAAGGCTACAAACGTCGACCCTAACACCGAGGGACAACGGTGAAAACTGTTCCCATTACGCCCATGAAAGAACTTCTTTTATGGATGTATTTCTAACTAGATATATCTTTTAAGCAGTTGTACGATATCATTAAAAAAAGACATACTTATCCAAAATATCATTTATTCACTTATTTTGTTTTGTTTTTGTAAATGTTTTGTATATATAATCAATGTATTAAATTAGTAACACAAATGTACGAATATAGCGCGCGACACTGACGTTACGTCATAGATTTAGTCTAGCATTTGTGCGCATTCTTCATGCGCATTAATAGATTATCCGACCGGGCAACTGTCGAAAATGTGTATCATTCATATATCTAGAGCTTGTTGAACTGTTGATATTAAATCTAAAGGTTTATTCTTTGATATTTAATCTCTATAAGAAAGTAGGCTACGTAAGCAATACTAATGCATTGTTTCATTGTAAATTTTAAGTGTGTGTGTTGAAATAAACAACGGTTATTTTTTATTAATATTTATATATTTCTGTAATGCACATACGTTACCTATAACCAATACAATGGCATGAATATTTACAAACTTCGCATTTGAGCATTATGTCATCTTTAACATATTTCAAGTGATGACTCATGAATACGCAAAAATAGCCCTATAAAAATGAAACATTATTCAAATAGAAATATTCAAATAAATGATAGTTGAAATCAAAATTGAATCGAATCGAAATTGAAATCGTTGCAGCTAATGATGATGATGATGGTGAGGATGATGATGATGATGATGATGATGACGACGATGATGATGAGGACGACGACGATGATGAGGATGATGATGAGGATGATAAGCATATCGTCACATTAGTTCAAAAACTCAATAAGTGCTTATATTTTGTATTGCAGATACTGAGTTATTGAACTAAGTTGACGATATGTACTACATGTTACTATAAATTCGTGGCGAATCGAGTCGAAATTCGCGAGCTATTCATCGCACAATCTCGCGTGTTGATCTTTTCGCGAATTAGAAACACAGACTCGTCATCACAACGCGAATTTTCGTGGCACATATTGTATGTTTATAAGTTAAGTTTTAATATACATCATAAAATCCAATTTTCAAACACTGAATAGTAAATAAATGCCTGGTTACATACTTCATAATTTACTCATATTTTGTACATCTTTGTAATTCTTGCAATTTAGCATTACAAGTTCAATTGCAGACTCTGTTTGGAGTATGAGGCAAAGGGAGGTGGCTATTTGAAAAGCGAAGACAAACATCATATCGTATCTGGTCCGGATCCTTACACAAAGGTCAAGAAGCGAATGGCAGTATGCTACAGATACGACACCGAACCACCGGAACATTGCTTGGAGCATGGGTCATGTTTATCAGAACCTTTAACGATTTTTAAAAGGGTCACAAGATACAAAGTTCCGACAGTTCAGTTCAATGGGTGGATTGACCCAGTCCCCAGTGGAGGACAAATTTATACCGCCTCGTCTATTGAAAGTTACCAGATAACTGTTAACGAAGTGCCTCATTCCAACGGATCATTGAAAGTTTATACTGAGAGCACGTATTCCAGAAAAGAGAATTCCACTGTGCGTGCGATGGAACCGAATCTACCTTCTGATTCTCCGAGCCTGTATTGCATAACACTAGAGATAAACGATGTTGCAGACAACGTTCGACAAAGTAGAAGATTTATGTTGTACGACAACACAAGCTTCATTGAAACATGGAACGACAATCCATTCCGATTTGATTCGGCATCGCCAGAGGCTAACTTCACTTGGCAAACAGATCACAATGCTATTTGTCTTAATTGGAAAGAATATTTCATAAACATGTTCTATTTGCATAATGAACTGCTAAATCCGATTGAGCCAGAACCTCATGGCCAAATTACAGCATATATGAACAAACAACTGGTCTTCTGCCCGTTGGTGGTGTTCACAACAGCATCGACTTGTCAAAGATGCAGATGACGTTCGACGTATTGGATCCCCACAGCGGACTGCTCAAAATTAAATGGGAGTTTGGAATCTGCGATACGTCAACTGTGTTAACAAGTGGTTATTTGTCTGTAGGCCAAATTGAAAACGTAAGTTGACATTCATCCGAATACATTATCATTATTAATCATTATATAATGTTTAGTTTTCTTCAAGGCGTTACGTGCTTGATTTATTTAAGTAAGGTTGCGAAAAAATTCCTTTAAAAGTATGACATCAAAGTTATGCACTGGTGAATTTCCTATACTGAAGATTTGCATTTAATATTTTCGGGGTTACTGTACGTCAGGCAACCTGTCCAACTGATACTGTAGATTGCTATTGCCCAGACATAGGCATGTGTGAATTCATGAACTAATCGATTCCGCTCAATAAGCTCGTTAATGCATATAAGCATACAGGGAACCACAATAGGAACTACTTCTTTACAATAACAGTCACTAACAACGCCTTGCTAACAGCGACAGAACGCATTGACGTACTTGTTGACAGTTCCCCTCCCGAAGAAGGAGTAGTCTTTGAAGGTAGAGTATAGGACCAAAGTAGAGCTTATATAACATGCTTGGTAATCTGCAGTCACTTGCTTATATAGAAATTAATAATACAATTATATAGCTATGATACTCGATGCTGCAACAAACATAAACCATATATGTAATAATTGTTATCGTAAATCAATTTTTACAGCTTTATATTAATCGTTCTCAACAAGTCCAATAATTTTAAATCAAAATATAATAATGATTATTAAATGTGTTTGGACTTCGCCGAATGCCTTGTATAAACAGATATTTTAAAAGTTATTTTCAATACATATCTGTGTTTACAATGTTTTGTAATATGGTACTGTAGATTACAAAGATATCGATTACACAAATGAAGCTTCCTTTGTTGTACACTGGCATGGATTTATTGACCATGAATTTGGAATCAAACTCTATAGACTAGGGCTCGCAGCCAGATGCTTAAGAAAGGATGAGCTATACAACTTTACAGAAGTCACTGAGATTGTGGTATACAAAGAAGTTACTGAGACATCCATTCGTCTTCCTGCAAACTTCACTGGAAAACGCTTTGTGACGGTCATTGCTCTAAACCACGTTATGGAATCATCAAACCCTGTTTGCTCGTATGGTATCACGAGAGATACCTCAGTCCCTCGTATTCGCAACTTGACACTGGAGCATGCGGCATGGACAGAGAGTGAAATCTGCCAAAATGGAATACCGTATTTATTGCAGTCGAATCTTCAGAAAGTTCCCATGTATAACTCAACATCTTGTTTAAGAACCTGTAGTTCAACAACGGAAATCATGGTAGCTGACTACCTACCTACTCATGTAAAGGGAAGCAAAGACGAGGATATTTCGGATTTCCTTTGTCAACAACTGTCTTTGTACACTAATGAAACGGTTGTCTACATGCCCAACGATCATATATTTCTTCAATGGGAGGTCGACGAATCGGGTAGTCAAGTTGACGACTTTTATGTTGGGCTTGGCCTTGATGCGACAGAGAAGGACTCACCAAGTTTGGTTGACTATATTTCTACCGGAAGAAAACCATACTTTAAACACCGACACGAAGGGATTGGATCAGACGAACTGTTTTATGTATTCATCAAAACAGTCAACAAAGCAGGATTGTCGAACATCGCAACTTTGGGACCCATCTTGATCGACCAAACACCACCATTGTATAAATATATTCCACGAATTGCTATTGATGTTAGCAATGTCGTGTTTGCCTGGGAATCAGACACCTTTTATGACGATGAACAGACTGCACAAATAAACGAATTTGTATTTCAATTTGGTAAGTACTTTTCTAAATACATAATACGCTCGTTGTGTCGCTACGGTAGTGAATACAGTTCAATGTCGAACTCATAGAAACTAAAAATCCATCAAATATGTTTCAGGTCACGACGGAAAAGTAATAAGTCCGCTTCTTGAATGGAGATAAGAGGATTCAGTACCTTGTTACTCTCATACTGGCGGCTGCTTTAAGTACCCTCTTACCCGTCTCCAGAAACATGACACAGGCGATGGTATACAGTTCTATCTCATCGCACACATATACAACAATGCCGGGCACTTTACGTCGATCAGAACTGAAACATTCAAATTGCCTTCGCGGTATCAACCAGGACACGAAATTGTGTTGGATTTGGACCCAAAGATGAAGAACACGTCAATAGACATTGACGTCCATTTTACGGAACACTTTATGTGTGCTGAATGGATGGGATTTAAACATCATGAAAATATTTCTCTGGAAGTAGGCATAGGATTAGATCGCACTTCAGCAGATGTTACTCCATTCCAGAGTGTTTCAGACATTAACAAAATTTTCCTTAATTCAAGTTCACTTGTTAACAACCATGTTTACTTTGTCCTGGTAAGGGCAAGCTGTAGCGGAGGTTCTAGAACATCCGCGTCTAACGGAGTCCGAATATATGATGAACAACCCCTGAAAAATCAACTGGAAATAAAAATTGGCCAAAACTGCTTCTCCAATAATGTTTTGGAAATAAACGTTTCAATTGCAAATGAAAGCACGTTAACGCAACTTCCATTTCCACTGAGCATAGGGCAACGATATGTTTTGTTCGCCGAAGACAGTGAATGGAAAAAGGTCCTGAGCATTAACATAAGTGATGCTATGGTCCAAATCGAAGGTGATTACTATTATCTGATACCGTTTAGCGAGAAATCTACTCTTCATGTGAAACAAAACATCTCCAATGGAAACATCTTACGTTTAAAAATAAGTAAATTTCCTGGAGAGAATATCCTTCCAATCAACAATATTAGTTGGGCCTTTCATAGAAAGGAAACTGTTGAAGATATTTTATTTTCTGTTGCAATAATTAAAGATGTTTCTTCTAACGGTTCGACCCTACGAAATATGTTCGTGGCATCTCAACCACCCCTTGATTCATTTCATATTACGTTCCGTGATACAAGTTTCGAAGATCAAACACGCTATATGTCAAGCATACAGATGTGCACCAATGTAAGATGCCTCAGTCCAATTCTCTCAAGAACATTTACAGTCGAATTCCAAGCCCAAGGAGTTTTGTTTTCACAAACAAAGTTAAAGGTTCGAAATGTTGGAGAGTGTGTTGATGTTAAAGCGTCGTGGGAAATAATAGGATCGAACGAAAACGTTGCCTTCTACCAATGGTCTTTAAGCCGTGATAATATTGGTGGACAACTACTGTCTGTCTGGGAGAGTGTGTTGCCCAAGGAAACGCCTATGCAAGTGTGCTCTCTTTATGCAGTCATTTTATTGACAACATCTCTATACAAATAAATTCAACCAGTGTTTGAATGCCTATTTCTTGCAATAGTTCCACAATAGCATTGTACATGACGTGTTACAGATTGACAAATGCATCCTGCTGCCAGCCCTTGGACATCTGACATCTTTTCTCTGCGTCCGGGTATTTTCCATGAGTGGTTTAGAAAAGACCACGTGTAAACAGGTATATAGAGGTGAAAGTGGGTCCTATTCCACAACTGCAGTCTACGATTTTGACTCGTCGTCTGACAGTTGGGTCTTAATCAAAAAGGTAATTAATGTTTTAGCTACAAATATGTTGTTGTTTGTTGTAATCACCATTACTAAAACGGAAAATGAAAACATTAATATGTTTGGGTTAAATTTGCAGGTTCTATTCAGTTCTGACATTGGTCAGCTTTATACCCTTCTTCACGATTCGGAACTGAACATAGGTAATGCTGATTCTACAGTTGCCGGTGCTCTGATGTACGGAACTGAGCGTTTAGTTACTTGGTATCATATGAAGTTGCAGTACGTGCCACAAACGCGTGATTCCGACAGTAACTGCGTTGCGAAATACGAAACTGCGAGTGGCTATATAGAATTTGACAAGAAGGATATATCTCTAAATGAATTATACTTCATATGTGCGTATTCGAATTTAACTGCGATAGAACGCGAATATTTCACTGAAACTCTAGACGAAATATCGTCATGCAGCAATGGCTCATATTGGACAGTTATCCACCCATGAAAGGTCAGGTGTATGTCCACAATCACAAAGGATTTAATACAAATCCACAACACGTCATAGTTTCGTGGACTGGATTTGATGACAACATCGATGCCACCTTATTTGGATACCCTGGGAAACTGCATTATTTCTCTATTCAAATAGGCAAGAACAAAATGTATTTTTGTATTTATCATAAATGTTTTGTATTGTTTCATATCTTAGTGTGGTATATAACAAGCTATGTTTATATTAATGTAAACAAAGTCATACGAATTTATTTTTATTTTCAAATGAGTTGTATTCCAGTGTATAAATAAAGAAATGCATAAATATTTTGTTTTATTAATGTACATTTTTTCACTTCAGGCACGAAAACCGGTTCGAACAATATAATGGATATTGTGAAAACTGGCATAGAAACATCTGCTGTACTGAAACTGCCAGCACCGTCTGATGGAAGTCCAGTTTTCTTCACGGTCAATGGTATGACTTTAAAAAAGGCATTGTGCACGCACGGCTTGAAATACATGTAGTACTTGTCTTGGTAACAATTTAGTTAAAATACTTTTAGTTAGCAAATTTTGCATTGCACTTAAAATCGGAAAACTAGTGACCATAAATATCTATCAAAGTCGGCTAGCTTTTGTACCAATCAAAATTATTTTTACCAGCAACGGATTACGCCGGTCTTGCCACTAGCTCGGAGTCATTGGAACTGATTATAGATACATCGCCACCTGTTTGTGGCAGTCTGACGATAATAAACAATCTTCAGAGAAATCAAAATATTAACCAAGAATTGACCACTGTTCGTTTCGAAGGATTTTCAGATCCGCACAGTGGGTTAGACTATTTCAATGTTGGCATTGGTACAATCGAATGGGTGACAGATATCATGTCGGAAACTAAAGTATACACCGACTACGTAGAATTGAATCTAGCACAGATGATCGATGGACATCTATATTTTATTATTGTGCAGGTAAGTTGTGTAAATTCATGTTCAGTAATTATGTATACTTTCCTATTGGTGATATGTGTTAACAATTTCTATGAAATGTAATTTATTTTTGACCTGCAGGTAAGTTACTACAAATTCATTTGAATGGCATTGTAGCCTGCACAATAAGTATTGAACATGTACTACCAATTAATATTAAAATAGGGCTGATTTCTAAAGCAGTATCAAAAAGATTTGTATTGGACCGAACTGCTCCCATTGGTGGACATATTCTTGAAGGTATCAACGGAGCTGGGGTATATTATATGTTGTCTCATATAAGTATAAGTGATAGTAACTAAATTAATGAACTTGCTACACATTCGTTCAATACGTTCAATTCATATTATATACAACTTACAAGTATGTGTGTATATGGACATTTACTCTGTTTTGACGAACATATCTGTCTGGACGGCATTGATTTTGTTACTTGCCCACACATCATTAAAACCAATACTGTATTTTTTGAACCGTGTTTTGACTTACAGGACGTTGATTTCCACAGTGATATCTACGTTATCAACGCCTATCGGAAAGACTTTTATGACCCAGAGAGCGGCCTAGCTTTCTTTAAAGTTGGTCTTGGGACCGATTCATACCAAACCGATGTAAGGCCACTAACAGATGTTGGAATGATGACAGGTAATTAAGGTTGTATCTGCTAAATATGCCACGCATGTTATTTATTTAAAGTTTAGGGAAGATCTATTAAATATTTTACACTTCAAACATATTAACCCAAATCTTCGTATACTTCAATATTTAGACATACATGTTCATATATTGCAGAGGTTTCCTGAAATGGCCCGTTTGTTTCTGGGCAGAAATTCTTTGTTACCGTGGAAGCGTGTAACAAAGCAGACCTTTGTACCAGACGAGTATCAGACGGCATTATTGTCGACAACTCGCCTCCCATACGCGGTCTTGTACACGTGGGTCCCGGAGAAAGTAATCACAAATATTTAGGCCATCGGTATGTATTTCAGCTTACTAACTTATTTCATGCTATATTTAATTGTTAATTTCCGTTTAATATTCATGTGAAGGAAAATTAAAAGTGCACTTTTATATCCTCAGATCATACATAAAAATAAATTGGCAAGGTTTCGAAGATCCGCAATCAGAAATAGATCATTTCGAAGTATGTGTGTCAACCCCTAAAGGCGATTGTGACGTTGTTGTGCGATCAAATCGCCTTTTGCACTCTTCAATTATTATCTCCAATATAATGCTCCTGGGGAACAGTCCGCTTCTGGCAACAGTTTGGGCATTTAATGGAGTCGACATGAATGCGTCGAAAGCGTCCGATATTTTTATTATTGATGACACACCACCAGCTGTAGTAAAAACTCCGAAATTTCTACTAACATACACCTCTGCAAAGGTAAACCTTCACAATGGAAACAATCAAACATACGTATCGACTGGGAATGTCAAGACGACATAAGCCCAATTGTCCGACATGAGATTTCTTTAAAAACGCATCACGAAGGTCACACACCTGTTGAGCGTCATGTTTTCGGATCGGAACGTCACGTGACTATCAGTTTAGATGGAAAGAACTGGCTAAATGACGGTGATAAATACTTTGCAATTGTAACATCGTGTAACGCCGCTGGACTGTGCTCTTCTGATCGTACAAGCGACCTTTAAATTGATTCTACTCCACCGCACCTCGGTGGCTTTAAACCACATATGATGTGGGCGAACTACAATGATTCAAATGGAAATAAAGTAACCAATATATCCCTGACATGGTATGGGTTCCATGACCAGGAGTCAGGAATCGAAAACTATTATGTTACGGTATCGCGGTCTTACTGTCTGCACGAACTTTCACATGAAGTAATAACTGTTCCCAATGCGTATCAAAGCGAAATAGTTCAAACCTCATTTGCACTAACCGAAAGCCTGTCTTCCGATGAGTCCATTGTTATGTCGATATGGGCGCAAAACAACGTTGGACAGTTCAATGGCAAGAGTCACTGTGGACGTTTTATCTGGCACAACGAGCAATGAAATGGGAACTTTAGAAATCGAAAAGCATTCATGCGACGTACACTTTTGTAACATAGACTGTACGTGTGCAGTCATCGGGCGTCCGTGTGATGAAGTAAGAACCAACGTTACATGCAGTAACATATCTAACACAGAAGCGCAAAATCAAAATTTACCAACATTTAATGTATATGGAAGGCTTTCTCACGAAATTCTAAATATGTCAGCTTCATCAGCATGCCTGAGTGGACATTGGTCAAGAACAAATGGAGGTATAGCCTCAGAAAAAATTCATCGCTTTGAATGGAGCATCGGCGTTCACGGACATGCTGTTGGTGAAGGAGTGTACGAGTGAAAACCCGTGGACAGATATTGGACTGCGATCCGATTTTATCCATTGCCTACCAATTAATCGTTCACTTTTGCACGAGGAAATGTATGTTGTATATATGAAGGCTTGGTATGGCGAAAATACATACACTGTTTTCGAATCGTTTCCTATTATGATTGATCAAACACCACCCAATGTAAGACGTGGTCGTTACATCAGAGAGGGAATCTGTCTTCATGATTTGGATTTTATCGACTGGACGGAAAATATCCTTTCCTGTTGGAATGGAGTGTTCACTGAACAGCAAAGTCACATTGATCATTTCAGCGTCAGCCTTGGAACGTCACCTCACAGTAAGTAAATGAGCGTATGGTTTGTTTTATTTTAAATGTGTAAAACAGTATTAACATTTGTGTAATAATTGACATTGGCCACTGATATCTAAACCATATCGATTGTTTTCAGGTTACCCGACCTACCCTAACAATGCTCAGACCCTAGAACATTTTCTTGGGTTTATTATATTTTTTGTTTCATTTACTTTTTTTCCAATAATTTAATGTTTTTGGATAATTAAGTTTTTGTTTTGATAGCATCCACTTCAAAACAATGTTTAATGATCTTACCGAGATGTTTTTAATATTCATTTAGTTGTAGAATATTAAGTTGACCATTTTATCAAATAAAAAAAATAATTAAAAAAATATCTCCCCGCCTACCTACCCTAATTTTTGGAGCATGTAACTTTAAACAAACATTTTTTTACGCTTTGTATACGACTTTTCAGTACATTTTACATTTATTTCAAATGATGATTTACTTCCCCAAACTAATGTCGGATTGGCAACAAACATAAGTCTCGATAACTTATCCCTCAATCCAGGCACGCGCTATTATTTTTTGCCGTTCTTGCTGTAAATAGTGTTGGACTTCAAAGCGCTTTAGCATTTGATGGATTTATTATTGATACGGACAATCAAACCCATGGAGTTGTGTTTAATACATTGCATCACACAAACTGCGCTTTTCAAAAATCAACCACAACCTTGGAAATATCTTGGCATGGATTTCAAGATCATTTTTCTGGAATAAAACACTATCTGGTTGCATTTTCCAAAGGCAGAAATTACTATGCGTCAAACGTTATCTTTAAAAATGTTGGTTTATCGACCAAATATACGTTTCAGAATCTTAATCTCTTGCACGGTGAGTCTTATATTGGAATCGTGAAAGCTGAAGATGCAGCTGGACATGAAAGTACAACTGTTATTTCCCCAGAACAAACAGTCGATACGACTCCACCAAAAGGGTTTTCCTGTGAATCTGCCAAACAAATACAAATCGATGTTTCTTACATAGTGACTGATGGCGAACTTTCTATTTCTTATAACGTCAACCTCACCAAAGATTACATGTATGTCATTCGCGGAAGAATAAAAAACGTATGATTTATACCCTATAGTACAAATGGACAGATACAGTTTGCCATTACCATTACAGAAACGTCATGATGGAGCCTTCGAATATCAGTACACGTTTATATCGCCGTTAACAAGGTCGCAAATCATGGCAATTGATTTTGGAACAACGCTTAGCGAGTTCTCTTTGCTGAACGTGGAATTTGAGGAGTGCCAAAATCTACTGGAAAACAACTCAGCTGCAATTTCTGTAAACCAAATAGGACCATATTCGCTTTCAGCGTCCTTGGGAATAATGGATTCGGAAAGCGAGTTAAAGAAGGTGAGAAACTCTCATTTCGTATTTTAGTGTGTATATCTGTTATGTACTTTGTGTTAAATATATCAAACTGTTTGTATTCTTCAGGTCTCGATCGGAGCTGGTACAACCGAGGGAGGATTTCAGATCAGGTCTCCGTTTGATATTCACAATCGAAATTACTTCGGGGTTATTCTTGCACCTTTTGTGCACGGGACACCAATATATGTTACTGCAATTGCTGAAAACCATGCCGGCCTCACGTTTGTGTTCAATTCGGGCACAAAAATTATAATTGATCATACTCCAACGGTCGTCGGCGATATCGATGTTACCGTTTCCGTTACAAACTTCTACAACATTGCTTGCAACATGGAAAGCTTGAGACGATGAAACTGATTTGCAATACTGCAGTTGTTCAATTGGTTAGTATATTAGTATGTCACTAATGTAGTGTATTTCCTTCACCTGTAATAAAAGTAATGAAATTTGAACTTGAAACTCTCAATTCATAAATAAAAATAATGTGCATGAATGTGAAATTAATTCAAAAACAAATGTACACTGACTAATGCATACTGCCTGTGATCGCAAATAGAAATATGCTAAGTAAAATTAATTTAGCAACAATTAGGATGTTAGCAGTGAAAACACAACATTGTTTATTGGTCTTATGTTAATAAAACATTGTGACATTTATACCAATCATGATGTTGATATTCACTAAGGAAAGGAACGGTACTATAAGAAGAAATTAAATGCTATTTATTTAATGAATACTCAATGAAACATATCAAATTTTGCAAAACTTATTTTACTTATTAGAGTTTAATGAAACAGTGCACGTGTTCAGAAAACAATGATTATATGCAATACATCTGCCTCGAATGTTACCCAAAAAGAACAAAAAAATTATCGAGCCGATCGACATGTTTATATGATCTTTATGTGATGAAACAATAATATGATATCCATTCCATCCTTCTTATAGGATCAACACTTTTGAGTTATCTTTATTATGTATGCATCAATAACAATATATGTTTCCATACGTTTAATTGGATCTACAAATTTGTCAGCCGATATTCAGTTCGAAAGAGATTCGGAGGCTTTGCAGTCTTGTCAGTCCGACATGCTTGGCCTTGCTAATGGGGATAGAGTCTTTGTAACAGTCAAATGTGTGAACAAAGTCGAACTAGCAACGACGTTAGCATCAAAACCAGTTATCGTTTATCTTGATCCGCCCAGCAGCTCGCATGCGTTCGTCCACTTTATGCCCAACTGTCAAGAGTCGTTTTCATTGATTGACACATTGTCAGTTGAGCCCTCTGTACAGTCCAATTCAAGCATGTTGCAAATGGAATGGGGCAACTTTGAAGATCCTTCACAGATAACGTCCTACAGTTACCGTATCCAAAGCAACGGTGACATTGTTGTGGACTGGACCAACGCTGGTCTAAAGGACTTGATCTTCAATGAGCATCTGAAGCTGAAGTCAAGCCAGACATACACGACCGAAGTAAAAGCAGTCAATGGTGGTGGTTTAGTCAGTTCCAGTGTCAAGTCTCCGTTCATTGCAGCTTCAGAACCACCAGCGCTTACAGGTGTGATTTTTGTCGATTCCTGCATTGTAGTTAATTGTTCGGTTCTTAGTATTAAACTCCTCCTGTAACTCCTTGATTTGTTGTTTGACAGCCAAGATGTGTAATTTATTGTTAGTAATATACTTGAATCATATACATCGCATGTTATAATGCGGACTTTTTTTTTTAGAACATTAACATGTTATAAATATAAGCAGCTTTTCGTTTTCCAGGATACCCAATATCTGCTGTTTTCTCAAATGGCAAATTGAGACTCAATTGGGAGAGTGTCTTCTTCACAATCACGGGAGTCCCACACCACTACATTCTTGTTGTCGGGTCGAGTGACGGATTCTCTGACATCGCAGATGTCCACTACACCCGTGACCACGTGTATGATGTCAGCGTTCCGTCATCACCGCTGGTCTCCCCGAATCTCAACGAGCTGTACATTAAAGTCACGTGTACATGCAGCACGGGATTGTTTTCAGTCTACAGCACATCGTACAAACTGTGAAGTTAATATAAAAGTAGGCGAATTTCGCATCTACTTCTTTTGCTGGACTGCAATTTTGTTTTTTCATTATCTTATATATTATCTCGTAGAAACTTACACTATTTTGCATTTGGTTATCGTTATAGTGTATATAAAATAGTCTTTGTTTGATACAACTCAATATAAATGTAGTTTGGTATATTTTCAATATTGGTACATGTATATTTCTTAATTTTGGTAAACCGTTTCTTGATAAATAATACTTATTTTGATTATATATTTATCAGAATTAAAGGCTCGTCAAATAATCTTTTTATTATGATACTGTATGCATTTACGTATGTTTCATTCCTTTTACAGCCATGTAATATGAAAACAAATGAGTAAGTTACACGTGTCATCAGCCAATCAAAATGTTTTAAAGTATTTTATAATTTATGTACACATTTATGCATATGTGTTTTATTTGTAGATTTTTGGTGTTTGCTTTGCTTTATTCGCTGTCTGTAATTCTGCTTATCTGTGTGTTCGACTGTATCAAAATGCATCTGTTTTAATAAACTAATACGTTCCTTAAAAGAGATTTTTAATGAACTAATTATTATCGATTCATATGAGATAATTGTTCAATATACGTGATGCACTTTACAAAGTTATTACATGTTTTGTTAAATTCAATAATATCCATTACATAAAGAAAATTGAAATGATATTTAATGAGTGTCTTTATACAGCCTGATAAACGTGAACAGATCTACATGTCAGTGTCTTTTTCGCCATAATGCTTTTTGTTGCAGTATTTGCGTGCTGTGGTTTGTAATAAATAATCAGAAACAAGTTCTTGTTTGTCATATATGTATTATATTCCTATTCAAAGCATGTAGGTCCTTTATTCTACCATTAACTAATCGATCAAAAAAGGGCTGCCGTCATCTTGTATATAGAGCATTTATATTGATGAACTACAGTTCTAAGACAATATAATTATGATAATTAAATGTGATACGCAAGTTGATGCGTTGATTTATTAAAATGCATCGTTTCGAAGCTTGCTGCACCTTAACATAATTATCAAGCTTTAAGTTAATATCATCCGTAAGACTGGATATTTAGGATTTCCTTTGTTGATTAGAGTATTAAATTGAATATTTTAATGAAACTTCATTCATAGATACCTTATATCGAGACATGGTTTGGGATTACATAGGGGGTGGATGGGGTCACTGTCAATGTCACCGTTACAAAAAAAAAGAAGAAAAACGGTTCCGCTCAATAACTTCAGAACGAATTGAGCTATTGCAATTCAACTTCATGCATAGATACATTTTATCAAGACATCGCTTGATATTGCGTAGGGGGGTGTTGGGATCAAGGTAAGTCAACGGTACTAAACATAGAAAAACGGTTTCTTCACAATTACTTAATAACAGATCGAGCTATTGTAATGAATATAGAGGGAACATTTAAAAAATGGTTTAACGTTTTATATAAGGATGGCATTTCAGCAGTAACGCAGTGTGGGTCGTTATCTGAGTTTTTTCAAATACAACGTGGTTGTCGTCAAGGTGATCCCCTCAGTTGTTATATTTTTATTTTATGCGCTGAAATTTTGTCTCTTAAACTCAGGGCAAATCCCAAAATCAAAGGAATCAAAATCGATAATACTGAATATAAGTTATCGCAATTTGCTGATGATACGTCTATACTCCTGGATGGCTCTGCAGAATCCCTTAATGAAACCTTAGATGATTTGTCGCATTTCACATTGTGCTCTGGCTTAAAGGTAAATTTCGACAAAACCAAAGTAGTTTGGATAGGGAAGCATAAATTCAGTTCCGAAAGCATAAAAACTAGATGGAAGTTAAAATGGAACCAGCATACTTTTGATATGCTTGGTTTAACATTTCATGTCGATCTTGATAAGATGATAGATCTTAATTATATGGATAAATTGTATAGAATTAGAACGCTGCTTAAAAACTGGTCCAGAAGGATATTGACTCCCATTGCAAGGATACAAGTAATAAAAACGATTGCTTTGCCAGTGCTTAACCATTTATTTGTTTCACTTCCCAATCCACCACATAGAATATTGGTTGAACTTAATGATCTCTTTCTAAACTTTGTGTGGAATGGGAGTTCAAAAATTAACCAAAATGTACTTATTAAAGAATATACTGAAGGAGGTCTTAATATGGTCGACATCTTTTCATTTATAATAGCGTTGAAATGTTCTTGGATACGAAGGATCATCACAGGAAATGGTAAATGGATTAATATTGTAAAAATGATTATAGACACCCAAAAACTTTACAACTGTGGTGTTCACTATCCAGAAAACCTTATAAATAAAACAGGCAATGCTTTTTGGAAAGACACTTTAAAATCGTTTGTTGATTTCCGCAAAGCAGAATCATTAAATATAAAATACATATTACAAACCCCAATATTCTATAATCCTGATATAACGATCGGTAATAAAAGTGTATTCCTCAAAACATGGTTTGAAAATGGCGTGCATTTTATCTGCGATTTGATCAAAAACAACGATGGGTTAGAATTATATAGCTATGAAGAACTGTGTAACAGATATAATTTCTATCCAAACTACTTGCATTACATAGGTATTACTAATGTAGTTACTAAATACTTGAAGAAATATGGTTTGTTCGATAAAACATCTGCTCTGAATACGATTGCAGATTTTGACTTTGTTAAGCCTTTTGTTCCCCTTCAAGTGATATCCATTTTAAAATATCAAAAAGGTACCCAACCCATGTATAATATTGTTAAAACAAATGACACTTTACCAGTCTGTATGACAAAATGGACGAGCATTTTTGAAAATATTGAACTAAAAGACTGGAACCATATCTTTAGTATGCCATTTTGTATAACCAAAGATTCTACGCTACAATGGTTCCAGTATAGAATTATACACCGAATTATTGGTACCAACTATTTTTTGTATAAAATCAATTATAAATCGTCAGCTGAATGCTCTTTCTGTCATGATATGTCGGAAACAATTGAGCCCATTTTTGGGGAATGTAAATACGTTAAAAAATTTATTGCTGATTTGTTTGAAGGTTTTGAGGTATTCGCTGACTTCATAAATGCACCCTCTTTCATGTTAGGACATAAAAACACAAGTAGTCCTCTTAATCTAACATTCCTTCTCACTAAAAGGTTTATTTATAATTGTAAAATGAATCAAACATTACCTACCGTTATCGCGGCAAGATCATTCTTTTCTATCCAGTATCATATTTTGAAGGAAATGAACTTCTTCTGCAATTTAGATTCTAACTTAATAACTACATGGGACATTTTGTTAAATCTGTATCGTTAAGAACATTGTGACTTGCATATTTTATCCGTATATTCAAAATTTCAATATGTGTATCAATTTGTATATTGCTGTTTAAGCAATTATGATATTATTGTTAATATGCAATTGTGAGCACTTGTCTTCATTGTAATATTATATATCATGCATGTTGAACTATTATCAATACTCATGATGTACGGTGTGGAGGGGGATGCCCTCGACCCTCACACACCTATTGACGAGGAAAATAAAATATATAGAACGGAAAAAAAAAAAAAATATATAGAGGGAACATTCCTTTTGAATGCAACTCCTCCTACAGTTTCCAAAAGACTTTCTTGAAACTTGTCTTCATTGTTGAGGGTAATGTGTGGTTGTGCGTAAAGATGGGGATGTAAATTTGTCTCCCACATTCGGAAGTTATGTATATATTGCATTACATGTTTTCATTAGGGGCCCGCTGCCACTCCTGTGACAAAGCTGTAGTTTTAATTTGTATTGGATTAAATACATAATAAATCTATAGTAAGAAACGTTCGTAGACCAGATAATACAAGCAATTTATTTATGTTTTATGTATTTCCACAAAATTAGATAGCACTCATGGCAGTAATAAATGCGCATTCCGAATGCAGCCGTGTGTTTGTTTTGAGATTAAAGTAATCTGTTTACGCATGATAATACTCTTTACTGATACGGAAACGAAAAATAATATACTTCATGAATAAACCAGAGCGCAGATATTCATGCGCCAATGCAGCTCATTCCCCCAGATGTTGTGTAGCAAATGAGCCATATAGCATTATGTGGAAATTTCGTTCCCAATAATGAAGAATCATTAACAAATGTATTGTTTCCAGACGGTGATCCGGACAGCCAAATCTAATCATTCGTTCATTTGCCCATTTCAAACTGTCTGATATCATATTCTGTAATTTCAATCAATTCCTACGAATCTACAGTATTTACAATGTGCTGAAAATAGTCTGTGATAAAAAGCTATATCAATTATTTCTAAATTCAATCGTGTGCTGCTTAATTGTAGTACAAAATGTCATATGTTTGTGTTTCATCATGAATTATCTTATCGAAATATTGCCATAAACACTGTGTTATTAAGTAATTCGAATTCAGTGCACGGACACTGGACTGGTAATCATTGGAGAGAAGTTAAGCCGTTTATTTGGTAAAAAATATACTGAATTTATAAAGTTGATAAAATCCAAGAATTAAAAAAAAAAGACAGCGAAACAAATAAATAAAGGGACCACAGTAAACACAACACTAAACCAGGATGGTTGTTAGTGTTTTCCATAAGCCTCGAACACAAGCGGGTTGCGACGATTTTAAGCCTTTGTCACAACCCATTGCGGTGGCCGCATACAGCAGACTAAACGCACAATTTTGAGATTGACAGGCAAACGCATGTATTTCGTAAGAACTTTTGGAATTTGTGCGGCCAAGTTACGGGCGAGGTGCGTTCGCCGCGCGTTTTCAGTTTTAGCAAACGCAGTATTAGTTTTGTTAATCCGTGTCCAACATTTTAGTCGATTAATCAGCAACACGTTATGACTAAATAGCCGATCAAACAGTATTCTTGAAAGTAAAGAAAATGCACCATGAACTGCAACGTTTCAATTATTTACATTGTTTTATTTAGTTTGGCAATAAATATGTGTCTGATTTATATAGCAGTTATGAAGGAAATAGGCATAAACTTATTTTTGTAAATACAGTTTGTGAACTGCATCCTACAAACATGCCGGACTATTGACAAGATACATATGAGATATATTAATTATTGAAAAGTTAAGCAACCACACAAACACTACAAATCTTTATCTTGCGTTGGGCACAAAAATGCAAAATTTATTTAAAAAGAAAAGAACATAATAGATAAAACAACATGCAATGCTTAGGGTCTGCAGAAATTAGCAATACAATGTAATATAGTTTTGTTTAGCTTTTTATTCATTTTGTTATTTTTAGCTCAGCAATTGGTATAGGGGACCTATCATGCATCGTTTGTATTCCGTCGTCATGAAAACTCGGCGGATGGAATCCACAATGGGCCGAATGGGACCAGAAGCACTATAGTTATTTTTCTTTTTTCGATTAAAATTCAAAATTTGCCCTTTTTCCAACAGAGATACTTCATGTTTTATCCTATCTGTACCAATCATTCAGTTTGTGTGTGACAGTATGCCGCAAAAAATCATAAACATCAATGTTATAATTTTAATTTTATTATTTTTATTTTTACATTTTATAACCTTTGTTCAAATCTGTCACAAAAGTAATATCTCCATCTTTAACAATACTGAGTGGAACCATCATGGACTTCTTTGTATTAAGAAATAACAGCTTTACTAGAGACGAATATTAGTTCTACAAATCCTGTTAACATATATAAATGTATACATTGTATTCTATTGAACAATACATTTATGTATATGTGTGTTATTTAATTGTATTATTTGGTCACTGAAACCTATCAATGAATCTGATCACTTGTTCAAGTTAAAAGAAAGCGATTGGAAATTTTTCAGGAAATAAAACTGATCCATATAATTATATCTTCAATTAATCGACGAATTCCAAATCTTACTCGATTAATTAATCATTGCCTGATAGTCATTGATAAATCGACGAAATTATTAATCGGCACAACACTACGCAGTAAAGCTTACAACTTATGTAAATTCGAATAAATATGCCCATCTGCTAGGCCCTACGTGAACAGCCCTCGAGAAGGCCTGTCGTTCAGTTTTCCAAGAATCACAAATGGAAATTATATATCTTTATTTAACAACAACCTAGCATTTTCAGTTAACAAAATGAGTGCATCCGTGAATATAAAAGTAAGTCCATTAGAATCGCCTATCCAAATCCATGACTGGCATTCATCGCAATTTTAATTACGGTTTTAAATATTAAATGTCAATAACGTTGCGATGATGGTTGTGGCATTGTATGTCAGATTTAAATGGAAAATAATGTTAAATCGTACAAAATATGTGGGTTTGAGAAGGAATAGTGAATGTCTTATAAGTAATACTCTTCGTGTACAATATGTAATAATGAAGTGTGCCATGGGAAACCCGGGCTTATTGCATCTGCGTAAAGTGTCCTCCCGGATTAGCCTGTATTGTCCGCTTTTATGGTATGTTCTGTTTCAATGTTTCAATGAAGTTTCTTCTAAACATAGATCCACTTTAGGTTAATCAAGGACGTCACTTGACGCAGATGCATTAAGGCTTGTTTCCCACGACAAACCTCATAGATAATTCAAGTTACATAAATCCATTTGGCTTCGCTGTACATTTACGACATTTTTCGAGTCAACTATACAAGTATTTAGTTTCAGATGTATTTATAAAGGAAAACCGGCTTATTGATAGCAAATGGCGTGATACAGTTCTGCATAGTTGTTTAAAATAGTTCCCATAGATCATGTTATTTCGCAGTGTCTAAATATCGCGCATTCTTGAAAAACTTCTATGCGTGGTACTTAGGCTCAATCACGTTTCTTTCATTTGTATGTAATATTTAGTAATTATGCAAAATCGAAACCATATGCTTCCTGTATGTCTCGACAGCATTGATTAGGCAGGTTTGTTATTCAATGGACCTGTTTTAAATCTCAACATTTTATTAGATTTAAGATTATACATTTCGTAACATTAGAAGGAGAGACTCTTCAAGTAAACAGCGGAGTGTCCATTTAAGGACAAGGGACCACTTGCAATTGAAAATTTATGTTTGTTATCATATTTGCACTATAAGAAGTTGGAAACATTCGTAAAAAATAATCGAATAATAGTTATGGAAGACCTTTGCACTTTTAGTGGTTTTACTGTTTTCGCTTTAAATTAGTGAGCTTTTGATCTCTGTGCATTGATAAATGTAAATCTGAGCTCTTACATGTTTGTCAACTTTGCAGTAACTTGTGGACAACTTTATGTAAATAACATGTCGGGCTTTTTCTTTTATTGCATTATACTATAGCCCGCGCTTCTAATTGGAAAGTATGCATTTTATGTCTACTTCAAGTATGTTGTTTTTTACATATTCTCTCAGACGAAGCCACGTTGTCTGAAACTGAAATAATATTAAAACTCTCAACAATTAATAAGAGTTAAGAGATAAAAGCTTTTACTTTTTCGTGATGAGTGGCTGTTGACATATTTATTAATTGCAATGTTTACGGTTTTTTTTGTTTACAGTATGATTATATAAAAACGACCTGGTATACTCTGATGATAAAACATAAAGAAATTGTTAATTGCTTATAAATATAAAAATAATAAAAAATATATCATCAAGTCATATAAGCTATAAAAAATAAGGTTGGATGATACAATACGTAACGAATTAAAGTCATCACAATCCTCAAAGAGCAATATGCTTCAATGATTCTTTAAAAGGTAACAATAAACACAGAGGTGGACTTGTGTGTAAAGATTTGAAATTACACATTTGTACAGAATTCCCTGCTTGTTCAAAAACAAAACCGAAAGTAATTGTTGGACTGGGGCGATAGCCGGAGTCTTTAGTACCGCAAATCGAAAGCAAGTATCGCTTTTGAGATTGTGATTGCACAGTGACCTCACCTGCTTCTCTTCTTTCAATATCGCGAAAAAGAGAATATCACTGATAGCACGTCAATCAGCACTGTGAAAAATTGATTGATATCAGTGGATTTGTCCACTAAATACTATCAATAAATTCATTCAGATACTGCTATGGATTGAGGACAAAGAATAGATCCGATGTAATCCATTGCGAACAATCAACATATATTTTTATTCCAAATTTACAAGTACATAACCTATAATGCCAACTCGATATGTTTCCTTGTGTGTGTTTATGAACTATAATTTATGACTTTCCGTGACCTTTAACTTCATTTTGCAAGCTACAGTCTTTCAGCGTTCAACGCTTGGATTTTTAATATGACCCTATGCTCCTCAAAATGGACCCATACCAATTGACCAATTGTAACATTATTTCGGGGGGGGGGGAATCATCTTTGAAAGACACATTTCAACCAAGTCATCATTATCATACACTCAATATAAACGGCATTAAATTTCCTTATAAAAAATATATATAATAAAATTTTCTGAAATCAAATGCCTAAATTCAAACGTATTGCAAGTGTATAAATGGTGTGATATTATACATAAGCCATCCTTATTCGTCACAAACTAGGGCCAGCGTACTGTGTTTATGTGTTTATTAACTATAATTTATAACTTTTCGTGACCTTTAACTTCATTTTGCAAGCTACAGTCTTTCGGTGTTCAACGCTTGGATTTTTAATATGACCCTATGCTCCTCAGAAAGGACCCATACTAACTGAGCAATTGACCAATTGCAACATTATTTCTGGGGGGGGGGGAATCATCTTTGAATTACACATTTCAACCAAGACATCATAATCATACACTCAATATAAACGGCATTAATTTTCCATATAATATATATATAATGAAATTTTCTGAAATAAAATGCCTAAACACCCCACAATTTTTGGACACCCCACGACAAGGGTCTTATATTGGAAAACACCCCGTATCTAGCGAATCTCTTAGTATATATATATATATATATATAGATAGATATATATAGATATATATATAATGAAATTTTCTGAAATCAAATGCCTAAATTCAAATGTATTTCAAGTGTATAAATGGTGTGATTTTATATATAAGCCATCCTTATTCGTCACAAACCTGGGCCAGCGTACTGTGCAGTTAATTGATTTAAAACTAAAAATATCGTTAGGGTAACGTACTAGTTCCTGTCATTAGGCTTGTTAAAACATCATGGCTGCTATGCAATTTAGTTCAACCTAGTAAGTAACAGTGCTGCGCAATTCTTGCTCTAAATGAAGTGCATGAGCTGAAAGCCTCGTTTTCATTGATCTAACATGTGACCAGATGGACATATATTTTTGGCGCGGAAAATCCAAGTATATTAGCAGTATGTGTCTTCTTTGCCCAGCCGTAAGTTTTATGATGCAAATACTTTATCGTGTGATCGTAATGACGCTTCCTTAAATGCTTAATCAGCATGCCTTTAAATACTTGTCAAGCCAACCATTTGTTATGACAAAAAACATGGAGACATCGGGGCAGATTTTTAAACAAAACTGCATTAGTCTATGAGATCCAATTTTGACTTCCGCATCTACCGCACAAAATTATAAAAGGCGTCGGCATTGAAACAAATTTAGAGTGTGTACCAATGGCTAAAATAACTGCTTTTTTGTTTGTCCTTGTCCAGCTTTTTTAAATAACAGGTCAATATTAGAATTATACAATATTATTACACGTATTACAATGTGTAATTGTTAAAATAAACTTGCTTGTTCATTAAATAAATGTGCTTTGAAATACAGATCAATGTGATTGGGATACATATGGAAACTGTAATTCATGGAGCAGTTGCAGTAGAAGTTGTGGAGGAGGGCAACGTTGCGGAACGTGTTACGCGTGCGTGTGGAGTATGCGGAAGCAATATTGTGTAAATTGTAACAAAAATTGCTTCAATGGTGGAACATATACAGGCGGGTGTCATTGTCCAAGCTGGAGGACAGGCAGTTGTTACGAAAGTGATTATTTTTAATAAGCATTTTCCATTGTGAGCGCATTAAAAAAACTCGCAAAATTTATTTAAAAACGGTTCAGGGCATTTGTGTTCAATACTAAATATGACGGATTTCAAATATACAAATATGGATAAATATGTGAAACTGATCCAGTAATGCTGGTACATGTTTTGAAAGCTATAAAAGTTGTTTTGTAAACATTACACAATGATAATAATGTCGTTTTTATAATGAACAATTTGTATAAGGAACTATTAATATGACATTGTTGAATTAAACAAAAAGAGCAGGAATCATAATTCATTCAATCATGACCAATATTTCAATATTGTTTTCACAACATGCAGACATATAGCCATCCCACATTGTGTTGCTGGACAACACTAGTGCGGAGGATCCTCTGATGGCATCATGTGTACCCAGTGTGATGATCCCTACTATTTTGGGGGATACCATCGTGGGTGCTTAGGTAATGATGTTAACACATGACACATCCGCTTTGTTCATGGGTCGTGTTTTGAAGTAGCAATGCTACAAACAAGATTCGCTAAAATGAACCTACACGCATGATTATTTGACGCGAAACCGTCTTTTCGTAATATCGACGATATTAATTGTTGATTCGTTATTTCCACCGTGGCGGTGCAATATGTGTTTTGGTATGGAAATGGTTTGTATGATTGCTTAATTTATGTTTTGGCAGATTGAAACTGTGAAACTAAACACGTTGTGTTTGTATGATTATCGTGTCTAATATTCTACATAAATATTTGAATGGAAAATAACACATCTTTCGTCCCATAAATGTCGATATATGTTTTACTTTATCTGTTGATAAGATAGCACTATTTTAAATAATAAATATTTGCATTACACGAGCATTACAGTTTTGACACCTCGTGGTATAAAAAAGATACAGTAAACATCTTAACGTATAACGTCAAACGTTTTCAACAAACACAGAATGATATATAGATGAAGGGGCTCACTGGTAAAATCTCCACGCATATTTCATGATTAATAATGGCATAACGTAATTTGTAGTTGCTATTTCAAAATAATGTTATTAGATATTTAATATGCAATTAAATTATTGCCATTGATTATCAAGCATACAATAACATAAAATAACACATACAACTTTCGGTAATATCTATAGTGTTGTTTCTTTCAGTAAAATGCGAGCAAACATATTTAAAATATGTGAAACATGTGTAGGGTGGCAGATGAGAAGAACCAACAAACTATACCTATATCAGAAGCCAAAAACTTTCAACAGATATGTTTTGACCTAACAGTTTGAACACGCATTTTATTATCACAGTAAAGGTAGCGTAGAAATAGTTTCGTAAAAGGCAAAAAGGTAAAAGTAATTTCATTTTACAGTCTGTTTTACTTTTCAAGTTTCAAGTAAATCTAAATTGCATCAATGAAACCTTGATATATATTTAGTAATCAATTTTGTATCGCGCATTGTTTCAATTAAATCTGTAGTACCTTGAACAACAATATTTTTGAACAGTTCCGGTGATACATTTTGAGGGCATGTTTTCTTTAAATACAAAGCTGTCGTATTAATACTTTGAAATGCAGTGTTATTTTGGAAATTGGTTTTATCTTCAGTGGCTTATAACGCTCTGTAAGTGTATTTTACAACACCACGTTCATCAAAACAAGTGTTTGTTCCCATGAATTCTCATCAAAACATCCTATATAAACAAAAGTGTTTCTTGTTGTTGACAACTGTCACCGCAAAATATTGAAAATATTCCGGTAGCATAAAAAATAAACTACAACTTAAAGGAACTATGTCTCTGTACATGTATTCTCCGAAAACAATATGAATGACATCCTAATTATGGGAATGCCCAACTTCGATAAATCTAAATTTAAAATAGTGGAGCTAAATTTAAAAAAGTGGTGCTAGTGGTGTTCCATTTTCTCTTATTGGACTTCTATGCGTCGCCTTCTTCGCGGACAAAAAGTATGCCTCACGCCCGTGTTACCTGTTTAAGTTGTGTTTACCGAGCATATGCATTTATCATGCCATGATCAAATATCTATTTAAATACCAAACTCCTACTAGAATACGAGTCTGGAGCTAAACTAATATCATAAAAGTTCGAACTTTGCACCGTCATTTAGTGGTAATTGTAAATTCAGCACTTGTTTTCATGAGACAACGATTATTGAGTGGCCTTAAACTTATCAATAATTGCCAATGATTAGTTTACATAAAACAGCGACTTGTTTTTAAACAGACCAAGCACGGATTGATAAGTATTCACGATTAACCACAGTCAAATTTAATTGATACAACTACACTTAAATGCGCAAATTCCCTTGGGAGCACTAGTATTAACCAAACAAACAATTCGGTTATTAGACTGGCGTCTGTTGTTGGGTGGTCGGGCGGGCGATCTGGCGAGCTTAGCACTTTTCGTTTCAGCTCTCTAACTCAAGAACGGATTGAGCTATTGTCATGAAACTTCATACACAGATACCTTATACCGAGACCTCGCTTGGTATGCATATGGTGTGGATGGGGTCAAGGTCAAGGTCACTGTTACTAAAAATAAAAAAACGGTTTCCCTCTCAAGAACTTGAGAACGCATTGAAATATTTCAATGAAACTTCTTAAATAAATATCTTACATCAAGACCTCACTTGGGATTGCGTGAGGTCAAGGTCGAGGTCACCGATACTAAAAATAACAAAAGTTTCAGCTCAATAGCTTGAAAACACATTAAGATATTTAATGAAACTTCATATGTAGTTATCTTATATCTAGACATCACTTGGGATTGCATATGGTGTGGGTGGGGTCAATGTCAAGGTTACCATTACTAAAATTAGACAAAAAGGTTCCGCTCAATAGCTTGAGAATACATTGAGATATTTAAACGAAACTTCATATGTAGATACCTTTTATCTAGACCTTGCTTGGGATTGCGTATGGGGTTAGTGGGTTCAAGGCCAAGGTCACCATTACGAAAACTGTTATTCGTGTGTTGATTTTAATGCAATTCGTTCGAAAAATTTGGTTTTCGTGGAATTTCCACGTTTCTTGTAATTATATTTAAAGAAAAAGAAAGTCATTTTGTAACGTGTTATTGATAGTGTATATTTGTATATATATCTATTTCTGTCGACTGTGGTAAAGCTTCAATGTACGATAAACAAGTTGCTTAACTGTTTTTATAGATCACACTTACACGTGTTGACTTTTAATTGTCTAGAAACAAGTTTAAAATATACCGATATTTTTATTATGATTTACGTTGCAGTCCTTTAATTGAAAATCATAATGGCTATATAATACCGATTGCATTAATATAATCTTACCTTAAAATAAATTGTCTGACATAAAGGTAGATATGTTTCTTTAAATTTTATTATCTGCATGCCAATAAGGGCCCAAAGTATCTGAGGCCTCGCCGCTGTGCAAACATGTTTATCAGATATAAGTACTCCAAAATTATCGGTGTTCAATGATATGTTGACAAAACTCTTATTGGTATACGTCTTTCCTCATTCTCTCACTACAAATAGAATGATCGATGTCAAACTAATACAGCTTCCACATATACCAATGGCTAAAATTAAAGTTTCATTTGTGTTCATCATCTGTCATCTGTTTTGTGTGGCAGGTAAATAGCACTACATAGTGATAAATGTTAAAAATACAAATTGTTTTATATAGTAGTACGTTTTAAATAAGTTGTTTATGTAACACATGTTTGTATATGATTGTGGTTCACAGGTAATTGTAATCCTTGGGAAAGTTGCAGCCGAAGTTGTGGAGGGGGTGAACAATGCAGATATTGCAGCGATGAATGCCTGGGTGACGAAAATTGTGGAACGGTGAGTGCAATTATACAAATTTAGTTTTGAGTTAATTAATTATTAATAATTTGATTGATATTAAAAACATATATATGCAAATTCATTCACCAAATAAGATTATTCTGTACCAGTCATATAAAGTATTTCTACCTTGTTGGAGTATTCTCATTATTCTACCGATACCATAAAAGCATTAACATCTGGTGACATTGGTGAAATTTAAACATTGTGGCATTCTTAATTAAGTGCAATGTATTCAAATACATCTTTATATGCCCGGCACAAATATTAGAATTCTAACCTGGTGCTTTCGTCATTAATCCAAAGGACGTCATCAACAGACTAAAATGATAAGCCGACTGCGATTAATAGGGGAAGCGTATTCAGATATGTTGTATATATATTCATATATAATATTTGATGAGTTGACATTTTAGAAAATCGATCGGTCGTCAAATTTAATATAAAAGAGCCACTACTAGGAAGAAGAATTACGTAGTATCTTGTAGTGTTTATAAAGTTTGTATTGATTGATAACGTTACAGACGGATACATGGTATGATTGTGAAAGCTGTAATGAACATTGCTACAATGGTGGCTCGTATTCAGGAGGCGGGTGTCATTGTCCAAGCTGGAGGACAGGCAGTTGTTGCGAAAGTGATTATTTTTAATAAGCATTTTGCATTGTGAATAAATCGTAAAATATATTCAAAATATATGTTTAGTGATAACATGTTAAGTAAATACAGTATGATAACAGGCAGTTATAAATATAAAATATTAACATCATAATTAAAAGTAACATATTTAATATTTCAATTCTATCCCAGAATAAAAGTATTAACCGGAGTTTAATAAAACAATAAACCTGAGTTAATTCAATCAGTATAATATTTTTTTTCACAGCATGCAGACATATAGACATACCCCACTGTGTTTCTGGACAACAACAGTGCGGCGGGTCCCCTGATGGTATTATGTGTACGCAATGTCTGGATCCGTACTATTCTGGGGGATATAATCGTGGGTGCTTAGGTAATGATGTTAACAAATACACATCTACTTAGTGCAATGATAATTTTGAAGAAGTAATGATGCAAACAAGACAGACAGACAGACAGACAGACAATTTATTTAGACTTATACATATGTACATCGTCTTAAATACATACAAATGTGAAATAAAGTTATGTCACGTATCAATATATTACAATGAATACAATTTAATTATACAAAAACCAAATTTGCGAAAAAATTCTAATTTTCATGGAACTTATAAATTTTAAATAAAGTACTATCGCTTGTCAATATGTTACTATGAAAACAATTTAATTATACAATAACCAATGTTACGAAAAAAAACACAAAAAAATACAATTTTAAAGGCAGTAAAGGCAGTAAAGATAGACAAAATATTTTTGCGGAAAAAAAATAAAATAAAATAAAATAAAATAAATAAAAACAAAATAATTATTAAAATAAATATAGCTATGGTTTAAAAGTTAGAGAAAGTATACTACATTGCATTATTGTTAATAATTTACTGTGGTATTTATAATAGTATTTCGTATAGTTAAAGCTTCTTTTACATATTTACATAAATTAACAATCTCAGATTTACACGTTGATGTCAATAAAATGTGGAACTTAACAACAGATGGCCTGATATAGTAAAAATATTTAATATATTTTTCTCGGGGTGTACGATAACAAGGACATATACAAGTGAAATGGAATTCATCCTCTGTATCTATTTGGTTACAACATAGGCAATAACGTTCGTTACGAGGGATATTGTTACGGGAGTATCTGCCTGTTTGAATTCTCAATGGATGGGCAGACGCCCGTAATCTTACAAAGTAAAAACGTAGGCTCTTGGGTAATAAATCTAAGTAGTCTTCATATTCGAGAGATGTTTTAACAAGACTAATGAAAATACATCTGCACGCAGCCGCTCATATGTCGTGATACAAATATATTTTCTTACACGAAGTCGTTAATTGGCGATTCGTACGCGATTTTAACGCATATTACCGTGACCCTTAAGACTCGCATTGTTTGAGGTTTTGGAAAGGAAATAACATAAGGTTTGTATTATTACTTAGTATTCTTATGTTTGGCAATTTAAAGCAATAAGCACGTATGGTGTTTAAAAGTGAACAAAAAAAATATATTAAAAATGCATTGAAATCAACAAATGTTTCTCGTGTCTAAGATATTATTAAAATGTGAATATAAAAGAACACACTCGTTCCAGGAAGTATATGCATGTATAATTTCTGCATTGGTTGATGTTTATTTGAACAAATGGATATTTTTGCGATATGGACCCCTATTTATGAAGTTAATTTGTAGGATTTGGAGATTAATATGATCAGATTTCTAAGATGCATTTAAACTTATGCAATGTTTTCTAAAAAAAAATCATATTAATTGTTCATAAAATGTGTTTATTGCAGGAAAATGTTTACACCAATATATAAAATATATGAAACATGTTTAGTGTTAGAGATGAGAAGAAACACAAACCTATTCATCTAATTATGCGACAAGAGGTACCTTTCAGCTTCATAGTTTTAAAAAATAATTGTTTTCACAAAAAGTTATTTTTTTTTCATTAAAGTAGTTTAGTATAATGCAATTTATCATTGGGATGTATATTGACATATAATGCAACTATTTTGTAGTATTTATTCCAATTATTGTTGTATGTTTAACCTTTTAAGTTTCGATTATATTTGAATTGCATAACTGAGACCTTAACAAAAACGAATTTATCTGTTATTGTTTCAATACATCTGGATTACATTCCATAACAATTCCATGATCAGTTAAGGTATTTTAAATTTTTAGTATATTAAGTACTCGGATGTACACATTGCAGTGTAATTGTGCCTAATTGTTTTACTCTTTAGTGGGTTGTATCTATTTGTAAGTGTTCCATCTCTGGGATTATAAATGACATTACTTTAATAAATACATGACTGTTTTGTCGGCGAAGTAACATAAAAACCTCCAAGTTACACAAAAGGGACTATATGTCTACGAAAAATTGTCATCCGATAGCCATCTTATATCATCATTATAGAACGTTCAATAGCAAGGAATCTAATTTAGAAATTGGAGTTACCAGTGATTCATTTTCTATAATTTGACTTCTATGGGTTGCATTTCTCAATGATAACAAATGCTTATGTTGTACTATTTCAATTTGTGTCATTTGTGTTTACTGAGGACAGGAGTTTATTACTTAATGAATAAATATCTATTTAAATACCCCAACATATCATAGAGAAAGACGCCAAGTCTAGAACTAAACAAATATCAGAAAAGTTTGAAACTCTTGCCATAAATTAGTGATATGATTTAAACTAGCTCATGTTTTGATGGGACAAACAAGTTCGATTAGTTAAGTGATAGTTTACTTGTCTATGACGCCCATTGATCAATTTACGAAAAGCAAAATTATTTAAACAGACCCGATATTTTTATGCTTTTTTGATCAAGATAAATGATAAGATCTTGGCCTCAATCAAATAAAATAATCCAATACACCTTATATTTCAAACGCACTTTGAAACGGTTTTAACCATGTTCATATTTTATAAGTCAATATTCATAGTGCTTTTTATTTGTATATTTATATATCTATAATAGTGTTAGATTGTATTACATTTATTGATATCGAATTATGTTACGACTGTACATTTAATACACGATTCACAAGCTATAGAACGAGTTAATCAATTATTTCTGTAAAAAAAAAAAAATAACCTTTAGCTATCGTCTCAATACAGGTAGTTACGGTTATTTGCACGAGTGCAAAATAACTTTCTAAAATTCACGTGCGCGTAATGACGCATTCCCTCATATGATATTTATTTTATTATAACGAACTAAATCGTATGGTTTCTAAAATCTACTTTAAAAATTAGACCGCATGAAAAATATCATATTAGCAGTTAGGAAATGTTCAAATAAACAAGAATCCCAACATTGTTCACAGCATCAACAATGATTATAGTGAGGACGGTGTATAGTGCCGTCACATTTATGTTGTGTACACATGAAACAGTGACGTCACTTCTATATGTGTACAAGAGAGGCAATAATAGCAATAGTATATAATAAACAACTCATAAAACGGCAAAGCCGTGCCTGCATTGCCGTTTAATATTAATTATTATTACATACCTTACGATAAATAGTAACATAATTACGTGGATTTCTTTCCGATATGAATTTTAAAAATCCGGACTTACACAAGGTGTGCCGATATGGCTGTTCTACTTCCTGTTGTGCCTAGTACCGACTAGGACATGGCACACGATCGATTTCACGTGCCGTCGTTAACTGCACTTGACGTCATTAGCAACGTCAAAATGGCTGCCGCGGAATGTACGCTAAACGTTTTAGCGTTTATTTGTTGGAATTACACGGCCATATTCAAGACAATGGGCAAAAAATTGATATCCACGAATTAATTGATTCCATGAAAAATTAAAATACCAAAAGAAAAACGACATCGCACGTCAACGGGTAAAAACCTGGCTACAAACTTGAAAGCAATGGTGAAGAATAAGAAATTCAAGCATAGGAGCGAAACGTTTTGCTAGCCCGCATATTTTTTTATTTAAGAAAGAATGACAGCAGTGAATTGTTTTAGTGACTTGCGTTGAAGGTATGTAATAAAAAGGTTAAAACACGGTTTTGGTGCGCCGTTAGGCCTAAAGGCGCACCATAGCCATATATTAACTTGTAATTATCACACAACTTGTTTATCAACACTTATTATTCTACTGATTACGAGCTTGTTGTTCAAACCGCTTGAAGAATGCTACATGATTTGCGAAACAGTTGTTTGAACAATAGACTTTATGGCTTGGTGATACCGAATACATGTTAATGATACGATGATACTTATAGCTTTAAAGCGAATGTGTTTCTTTAAAAGGTATTATCCGCATGCCAACAACGAAATGAATTATCTGAGATACCTCCCCCGTTAAAACATGTGTATTAGATATAAGCACTCTAAATTGTCGGGATTGATATGCAGACGTTTTGTATATTGGTATAATACCTTTTGTTGAGTGGTTTTGAAGAACTTGAAGATTATTTTACCGAGGTTGAACCCTTCCTTAATCTATCACTTAAAGCCTGGTGCAAATTTATATTGAAGTAATTTACTAAAGTGCTGATGTCAGAGTTATCTAGATTACTCTTATGTAAGTGTTTATCTTAATCAAATATGGGCACTTCTGTTTTAATCTGTTATCGATAAGTAAACACAACTGTAGACAAATCAGGAAGTTGTTGATTTTGTTGAAGACGACAAGTCTGGAACTAAACTAATATAATAATGTTTGAACAGTTTACCGTCATTTAGTGATACAAGTTAATCAAGCATTTGTTTCGACGAGACAAAACGATTATTGAATGACAGTAAACTTATCTATAACTGCCAATGATTAGTTTACATAAAACAATCTTTGGTTTTAAACGGACCAAGTACTTACTTACGATAAGCATTATTGATTAGTTTATAGTTAAAATAATCAATTTTCCTAAAAGCGAAATATGTGCTTGGAAGCACTAGGCTAATTTTACCTATTTTCACAATCAAGGAAAGTGCTTTTTGAAACATTTAATGATAGTGTATACTGTGTAACGTATGCATAATTGTATTTATATTCACTTATATGGACTGTTTTAAAGACTTCAGTATACGATAAACAAATTTGCGTAACGGGTTTTTCCCTCACACGTACACGTGCTGATTATTTTTCTAAAAACGAGCTTGAACTACACAATATATTTTAGAATATTATATACATACATAACATCCGTTTGATTAGAAACATGCATGGTTTAATTATACTGATCACATTTTAAATGACTAAAACAGAACCTAATTGTTTAATGTAAAGATAGATTTGTTTCTTTAAAATTCAGTATCTGCATACCAACAAGGACCCGAAGTATCTGAGATACCGCCGCTGTTAAAAGGTATGTTTATCAGCTATTTATAAAAGCACTATAAATTGTCGATGTTGATCTGTGGATGAAACTTGTATTGGTGGAACACATTCGGTTTTAGTCTTCCTCATTATCTCACTCGATTTTAATTGACGATGTTAATGCAACCGAGTTATATCAATGGATGCAATTAGCGTTTGATCTTTTTCTATCTTTTTTGTGTAACAGGTAAATAGTATGAAGTAGTACTTATAAGTATTAATCCATGTATTTTATGTAATTATATTTTATACAATTATCATTTTTCATTAAACCTTTTAAATTATAGATCAATGTACATGGACCACTTTTGGAGATTGTGGTAATTGGGGAAGTTGCAGCCGAAGTTGTGGAGGAGGGCAACCTTGCCGAACGTGCTATTCTGGCGTGTTGAGACAAGAGAAAAAAGATTGTGGGGGCTGCAATGAAGAGTGATACAATGGTGGCAGGTATTCCGGCGGATGTCATTGCCCGAGTTGGAGGGCAGGCAGTTGTTGCGAATGTGATTATTGTATTGACTATTATTGATTGCAAATATATTAACACTGACTCGCAAAATATATTGAAACTACTGTTGAGAGTAAAAAAATTACAGCGGTACGCTAACAGACAGATGATAAATATACAAATACAATCATTTTAAACCGATCCCATTATACATGCACATGCTTCTTTTAAAGCGTATTGTAATGGCCATTAAACCATCTAGCTTTTTAATCAAACAGATCACAATATCTATTACAATCGTAATGATAAGCTATATTTGTGTTCACAGTATGCAGACATATATCTATAGCCCACTGTGTTTCTGGATAACAGCAGTGTGGTGGGTCCCCTGATGGCATAATGTGTACTCAGTGCGAAGAACCGTACTATTCAGGAAGATATTATCGAGGGTGTTTAGGTAGAGCTGATAACATTATGACATCCGCTTTGCGCAATGTTCATTTTTTTAAGTAACACAGTTACAGACAAACATATTGCAAATTCATATCCACCTTTGTATTGTCTTATACGGCGACGTTAATTACCGTTAAATATTAAAACTTTTGGAAAAGTAATAACATTTTGGGTTTGTAGTTTATTCGTTTCCTTTCGTGAATTTTACGGCCATACACTTAACACTTTAAAGAAATTAAACTATATACTTTGCCATCACCTTGCGTTCGAGATATCATGAATGCGATCCCCTACAGTGGGCTAGGTCAAGTGATTTTGGCTTAAGACACTGCAGGCTCTACCAGCGAAATGTGATTGGATTGCTAGCATAGCCATTTTATGCTTGACATCATCTAGCTTATGCAAATAAGTTAACACACACAACTGGTTGTTGGTTTAATCTGTTGTTGTTTTATTGTTTTTGGTAAGTTTGCACACTTTTATTTTATTTTAGTTTTGTTACAGTTTTGGATACTTAAGTTACTTTTTTAATGTCTGTTTATGTAACTGAGACGTTCCCTTCACTTGATAGTCTGAAATTTACTGGAGCATCAGTTTTATTATGCCCCTACTTTAGAGGGGGCATATAGATTTGCCTTTGTCCGTCTGTCCGTCCGTCCTTCCGTCCGTCCGTCCGTCAGTCGAATTTTTGTGTCGCGCATAGCTCAAAAAGTATAACTGCTAGAGTGATGAAACTTTATAAGCATATTCATCGGCATCGGGGCTTGTGCACCTGGATAATTTGGTGCAGTTTTCCGACATCAGCAGAGTTATGGCCCTTTGTTAGCAAAACAATGATATTTTTGGACTTGTGTCGTGTGTAACTCAAAAAGTATTGCTGCTAGAGTGATGAAACTTTATAAACATATTAATCAGCATGTGAACTTGTGCACCTGGGTATTTTGGTGCAGTTTATTCCGACATCAGCGGAGTTATGGTCCTTTTTTTTAGCAAAATATGATATTTTGGGACTTGTGTCGCATGTAACTCAAAAAGTATTATTGCTAGAGTGATAAAAACTTTATAAACATATTAATAAGCTTGTGAACTTGTGCACCTGGATATTTTGGTGCAGTTATTCAGATATCAGTGGAGTTATAGCCCCTTTTTAGCAACAAATGACATTTATGGACTTGTGTCGCGCGTAACTCAAAAGGTATTACTGCTGGAGGGATGACACTTTATTTACATATTAATCAACATGTGAACTTGTGCACCTGGGTATTTTGGTGCAGTTTTTTCCGATATCAGCGGAGTTATGGCCCTTTTTTAAGCAAATAATGACATTGTTGGACTTGTGTCGCGTGTAACTCAAAATGTATTAATGCTAGGGTGTTGAAACTTTATAAACATATTAATCAGCTTGTGAACTTGTGCACCTGGGTATTTAGGTGCAGTTTTTAGACTTGTGTCGCGTGTAACTCAATAAGTATTATTGCTAGAGTGATGGAATTTTTTAAACATATTCATCAGTACGTGAATGTTTGCACCTGGGTATTTTGGTGCAGTTTTTCCGCCATCAGTGGAGTTATTACCCCTTTTTTTAGCAAAGAAATGACATTTTTTGGATTTGTGTCGCGTGTAACTTGAAACTTATAAATGCTAGACTGATGAAACTTTATAAGCATATTCATCATCATGTGAACTTGTGCACCTGGGTATTTTGGTGCATTTTTCCGACCTCAGCAGAGTTTTTTGACAACCAGCGCAATGTGGGGGCATCCGTGTCCTACGGACACATGTCTAGTTGAATTTGTAAAGACGGTACAAGCATTATTTTTACCTTACATGTAATAACAAGGAATGTACATCAATTGTGTTCGATTGGACAGTATGCGTACCGAGGAGCCAACGTATAAAATAGTCGGTACTTTATGAATTAACCGGTTCTGTATATGTTTGATAAAGTTGTTTGCTTGTGTGCCGAATGAACTGATTTACATGAACTATTGACATAGATAAGAACAATCAATGAAAAAAGGAGTCTTAATATTGATAATGTGAAACAGTGATTTCTTATCACGGTTTACTATTTATTAACGTTGAATAGGAAGTGGACTTTTAAATCGTTCAAAATCATGCTTATCATATGGAGTTAATATTCTGTGTTATGCACCAATATATTTATTCGCTGAAGTACCAGTACCCATATTTTCGGATATTCATTTTCTTTTGTCATGATGTCAATACGACATTTCGATAAAAAACCCATAAAGCTGTTCAAAGCTGTGTTAAAATGTGTATATGATAAATACATGCACTTTGAATATTTATCGTGTATTTATTCTGCTTGAATGTTATAAACGTAAATTCGTAATATTTAAAACGGTTAGTAATGTAAATAATACAATGCCATAATTATAGTAATAGATCGCGTGTGTACAGCGTCAGCGTTGTTTTCTTGAGATTGTGCCATCGCGTGTGTTTGTGTTGAAATGTAATAAGTGGTTTAGGTACCTAGAATGCTTTTAAGCTTTTAATTTGGAGTTGTTTTAAATTAGAATAGCATGTTGTCAACCAAATGTATTAACACATTACTTGTAATATATCGCTTTACAGTATTTTAACAAATACATAGACAGTACATCTATGGAAATATTGTTATCTGCTTTAAACACAAATTGGGAGTTTTGAATAGTTCTTGCAGTATGAAATGTCATTGAAAATGACTATTATATTGAATTCCTGGTTCTTTCTCCACATACTATTTATGTACACAATTTTCACTCCAATACATTGTGGATGTGGGGGGAGAAGTACATGTGACTGGATGTCGTGGGAAAGTTGGAGTTCTTGTAGCGCTACTTGTGGCGGCGGTAGACAATCACGATCCAGAGAATTATGCTGTGATACAGATTGGAGTTTCAACGAATGCATTAACAACTGTGGTCTTGTCAACAATGCGCATGAAAGTCAAGATTGTAATACCTATTGCTTCAATGGTGGATCGTTTTCGGTCTGGCGCTGTGTTTGTCAGGATATCTATTATGGGTCATGCTGTCAGTCAGGTAAACACTTCTCTATATATTTATTTTATCTATTTATCTATATATTCATGAAGAATATTTGTGTTTTGTCTCAATCACAAAGAACTCATTATTGAATTTACCTCTCGAACACACTTTTAAAACGCTTTAGGTTATAAATAAAAATGCAATTACAAATTCTCTTCCACTGATTTATGTAGGGAAACGCGAATTTGAGCATTTTTTAAATTAGTCCGCCTTCTTTAGCTTAAAAGAACTGGAATTTGAGAACTATGGAAGTAACAGGAACATATGCTGCTTAATGGTATTTATCAAGTAACATCGGTGCTTATTTGCTATTTTATATTATGAAAAAAATTCAAATATGATATTGGCGCCAATTAGAATTTACTAAGTTTTTAAATGTACGTGATTATCAGGAATTAGAGTATTACTTGATATTAGTTAGCAAAACTGCAAATATTACAAAATGTATTTGCTATATTTAAGTTGTATCTTTGCAGAAATGGATAGAAATAAAACCTTAAACTATTACATACCTCGTTTAAAGGAAGTACATATTATAATACCTACCTTTATATAAATTTCCTACAACATTTGAAAGTTGCTGCCCCATTTAATTATTTGTGCGGCACATACTCATTATTAATTGCTTGAAAGGATTTTAAATGGAACTTTGTAGTATGATAAAAGGGGTTGAGACAATGCAGAAAACCAAAAACATAAATATGATACATACATGTAATAAAATAAATATGTTTAAATATTGTTTGTGGACAACTAGAATGTGGAGGATCCCTTGATGTCATCATGTGTACGCAGTGTACGCGCGATTTATATATTTCTTTCCTCGCGTGGTCACAAATCAAGCGGGCACCGGACTTCTTTCGCTTACTGACATGGGAACAAGCAGTTTGAGGCATCGGGCGGCAACCGGCCGATAACCGGACGGCGCCCGTGCGATGAATATGTGAGGTGAGTCGGACGGTCGCCGCACATTACTGTAGATAATTGCAACTAAATTTATTGAAAGAGGTATCGAGTACCTGCAAGCCTGTCGTCTGCTGCCATGCAAAACGGGGACCGGCCGCTGCCTGTAGAGAGAAGTGCCCGCACGGTCGCCGTTGAAATAGGACGATTTTTTAATGTACAAAAATCGTATGGCTACCGCCGAATCCAAGCAAACGCCGTCCATCTGGCGTCCGGCGATCGGACGGTGCCCGGCCGACGTGTTTTCGACCATCCTGATCCGGAAGAATAATCACCCAGTCGCCATTAAATGTTAAGTAGTCCTAGACCTTCGACGGGCGCCATGCGATTAGCATAATTTTCTGCTGCCACCGCCTGATTGCAACTGTTGCCTGGTGGTCGCCGATTGTGCTCGAATTTAGGTAAAACAGACGCCGTCCGGCGTCAGTTCCTTATTTGTGACCAGGGATTTGTGAACTCTTATTGTTAAATACAATAACGGTCGATTCGAATTATATGCGTGAGGTTTTGTCAACATGTACAAAGTGGTTTTAATAATAACCGTCAAATAATTTATTGCATGATGCTTTGAATGATGGTGTAACGAGTTGCAGAAAAGTTGTTTCAACAATTTTACACACTTTTATGTATAATGCAGTACGGGATAAACAGATAAACCCTTCAGGATCGTTTTGTATTTTAGAAAATGAACTTTGAAATGTTTATTCAAATTAATAAACCAGTGTGATTTTATCATTCAGTCTTACTGTTTAAGTTGCTCACAGCCAAGAACACAATACATCTACAAATGTATGGGTAAAAACCATATATTACTACCTATTACGAAGTCAGAAACATTAAGAAGTGCCGGGTAAGCTATGTATTTATGGGAACGTCTTGTTAACATTTATAGTGTACTAAAAATTATGTAAGGACACATTATTATTATGGTAATATTAAATAGATTTTCCTTTTTTGTAAAACCTGAATAATTATATATATTAAACAATCCTTTATATTAACTGTAATTTGAAAGTCAAATCCTTCAGACGATCAATGGGCAATGTTCCAGTAAACTACTGAATACAAACTGTTAATTACATGTATTCAAAATATAGGAAATTATGATGTACTCTCCTTCGCATTTGATAATTTAATTGGTTGAGTGACATAGAATCATAACAAATAATAAAGAAACTATTTTATTTAACGTTTGCAATGAAAAGGTTAAACAAAGGCGCCGGTGTGACATCTGTCCATAATGGACAAATGTCTCACCCCGCGCCGTGTATTAACCTCTAAGTAATGCACATTCATATATTTATCTACCAGTAAGTTTAAAAATTACCCAAACATTTTTTGCATGAGATACATTAACAACAACGGTCAGATGTTTAACAATTAAACATAACCCTTCGAAACTTCTCATAATGGCGTAGTTCTGAATAAAGTTAGTGAGCATTTAATACCCCAGTAAAATATAGAAACTTGCCAGAATACCCAATATATGTTAACAAACATTTGATTTAAACTGCCATTACTCAGTTAACATATTATTTTATTTAAAGTAAAAACTTAAAACAAACATTTTAGTAAACCTTTGTATTAAATGGATCATTGCTAATAAAAACGCCATTAAAGATTATCCTCTCAAACTCATACAAACTACTCAGCTTTCAGGTTATAGTTTGTTGAATGTGCTACATAAAGGCGGCCATTACGTTACCTTATGACTTTTTTTTCATATTCAGATGATGGTATAATCCATTGAATTATAAAGTGTGTAATTTGTTAAAATATACGTTATGCTAGGTTCCCACTATCACGATTCGCGTCACATGGTCTTAATCGTCGATCAATCGTGGTTATCAGATAAGTATTAAATCTTATCACATCTTGAGGTCAGTCGTGGCAATCGTGTTAATCGTAGAAAAATGTTGAACTGTTCAAATATTTTCTACGATTAACACGATCACCTGCGATCAGTTGTCCATCTGGATCGTCGTATCAGATCTTACTTCATCGTAAGAAAGCACGACAAATCGTATCTAATCGTGCATCCATATCGTGGTGGTCGGGTTCGATCGTAGACAAGAAAAAACACCACGCTCTGTTAAGATGTGTTGCGATCTCAAGAAACAGTCAAGTCAGGCTGTATTAATATCATTCTGGTCCAGTCGTAGTTCAAATCGTGATCTCCATCGATCACGATCGTGAAAGACATCGCGAACACAATCCTATCCTCTCGTAACGGAGCGAGTGTATTCGTGATAAGCGTATCGGAACTTATCATTAAACTAGAATAACATCTCAAATAAGTATGCCCCCTTCCAAGAAGGGTGGTATTTTGCTTTGCCATTGTCGGTCCGTGTGTTCGTATGTCCGATGGTCTGTCTGTAGTTCGAAATGTGTCTAAGCAATAACTACCCACAGAACCATTAGGACAAGGGTTTTAACTTGGAAGGTAAGTACTAGTAAAGGATCCCATTTATTTGGAGGTCCTTTGGTCAAAGGTCAAGGGCAAACCAACCAACAGATGATAAAACCGCCCAATACTTGTGCACTCTTGTCCCGGCAATAACTACGCAATCATTTGGACATACAGACAGGTTCTTTTACAATTGATATGTTAATTGGTCCTTTGATTAAAACGCAAAGTCAAACAAACCCAAAAATAAAAAAACGCCCAATAATGGGAGAGCATCGGAGCCCAATTGACGATATGGGTGAACGTTTAAGTTCGGACAGACAGATATATATATACAAAGTTACCAACAGATGCAAAATCGTGTACGGGCAATAACTACAGGAGTTTGGTTTGACATGACTTGTAAACAATTGTGTTGATTATTGAGTCCTTGGATAAAAAGTAAATGTCAAACAAACCATGCAATAACTATGGATCCCGTATGCCTAGGTTCGTACAATTTGGTAGGAAGGTAAGTTATGACTACATGTAGATCCGTATTATTCTTGGGTCATATTGTCAAAAGTTAAGTTCAAACTTAAAAATAGTTGAAAAGCATTTGTTCCATTTCACTTGTAATCCTTGTAATTGTGTACAGAAATTGCTCTGCACCTAAAGCGGTATAATTGTTTTATAAACAGATCTTGTTGAACACGCATGCCATACAATTGTTCCTCTTGTTTGAATACGCGTATAACGTGTTTAAACTATCTAGGTCAACCATAGCAAATACCTTTGCTATGTAACTATGATGACTTTGTATCTCCTAGGATATATTATTTCCTAATAATGACTAATTATTAATTAATGATTCTCTTTATAATAGGGTAATTGAATACAACAATACTATACACAGCGGTACTAGTACGATTTCATAACGTTTGCTAATGTGTCAATGTTCGTTTAAATTACTATTTGAAACTGATATGATTTTATAAAAAGACACCGGTTAAACATCGGCACGCAATTCAGATATTAACATACACCTAGAAATTACCAGTCAAAAATTATTATACATAAGGAACTTATTTTACTGCTTTCCGTGGTATGCCTCTAACAGAGTCGGCTTTACCTTTCTTATATTAATTCAATTGGCTTCTAATATGTTTGAAAACTCCTGGTTTCTAAATCTCCGTCACGGAACTACGACATCAATATTTACTACCTTTTCATCTGCTTGATCTTTGATCTGTTCATAATTGCCATAAATATTTCATTTACAATGTTATTCGGTTTAATTTATGTTAAAGCTGCAGAAGAAAGCATATCAAATAATTCGATAAATCGGAAAATGGAGAATTCCGTATTCTGAATTTACTAAATCGTCCTTTGTTACTTGTTACATATTTGTGCACTCATGATTGTAAAATGATATGAAAAGCACTTGCTTTCTTTCAACAAGATTTCTTTTTTTTGTGAAATCGCATGTAATTTAATCTTTAATAAATTAAATAGAGGGTTTAGATGGCAGTTGGCACCTTCTGGTTTGAAACCCTCAAAATATTATATATACTTAAGACATAATGTTTGATTTATCGTTCTTTATAGGCCAATAAACAACGGTTTAGAGTTCTGATGCGTAGGAATTAAACCATGAGAGTGTATGCCCGACTGGTTTAATAGCCACGCATCATAACGACAATTCATTGTTTATTTACCAATAAACAGCGATAATGCGAAAATTATTTCGATTCTAACATAATCTGACAAAACATTTTGCAATTGAAATGAGAACTATTATTTACTATGCTGCGCTCAGGATTATTTGTTTGCGTTGTTTATTGGCTAGTTTAACAACGATAATTTTGTTCTTTGTTTATAATAAGATCACGAGTAAACAGTTACATTTGTTTATGTATAGTATATCCATTACCATGGTATGAATAGTTTTCACTGTAATGCTTGTTAACATATACAAACAATTTTTGAGCTCAAATAAATATCCATAGTTCAATAGGAATTAACGTGTTTTTCAATAATCGATAATTTGTGGTGCATTTTTATTTATAAATAATTCAGTTTCTGTGTTACTTGTCGTTTGCCGCGTCAGTATTGGTTTATTTGAACGGTCAATTAAAATCGACGATAAACCAGGAAGTGACTAAACGTTTATTTTCTTCTCCATTGTGTAGCTTCTTCGATGGGTATATCGCAAACGAACTACTATGTAAACAGTGTCGATTGTTTGGTTTGGACAAGTTCCGTAATGTTGTGTGCGTGTCGTGGAACATATAAAACCTGATGCCAAAATGTTTAATTAAAATGTGTTATCTATACTTTTATTTCTTTATCCTGTTAATGGTTGATGGATCGTTCAGTGATTGCCCGGTCTCTAGATGTAACTGGTTTCCATGGGAACCATGGTCAGAATGTTCTAGAACATGTGGTGGTGGTTCGCATTCAAGGAGTAGGTTTTTTTGCTGCAAGGAAAGTTTAGTTAACGATATCGAGGCTTGTATGAGGGATTGCAACAAAGAATACATTAACTCGGAATTCCGTGATAGAGGACAATGTAACCAGTTGTGTTATAACAATGGTACCATCATATCATCCGGCTATGGCTGCCTCTGTCAAGACATATATCACGGATATTGTTGCGGGAATTGTATGTTATTCATAGTTATTTTACATGGATGTATATTCATATTTATTTAACATGCATGATAATTATATATAAACGTTACTTCGTTACATTAATGTATATAATTATACTAGTTTAATTTAATTTCAAAATGATAGATGTAATAAAAAAGCGATGCATCATTCTTTCGTTTGCTTAAAGTGCACCTGGCACGAAGTGCCAGATGAACTATTTGGATCACTACAGACTCTTCCGCGACAGGTAACACTTACCAATCTACATGATAACTTAGGTATTGGTATTATAATAATGGTGTCCTGTGCGAGAGCACGGTAAGGCGTGACTTTGTTTATTTCTAGGTTATCGGATCCGCCGACCCGAATTTGTCGAAAAAAAAAAAAAAAAAGGTTTATTGAATGTAACGCTTGTTCCTATTATATATGGATATAATTTTATGTAACATGCATTGCGACTATATATCGGTGAATGATAAATATGATCTGCCTTCAGTGATTTTACACATGATGCAACACTTCAAGTGAAAAGAAAATACTCAGTAAAACAAGATTTTATAATTAAATATGTATGCGGAAAATTTATATGAATATTATAATTAACACATGTCATTGGAGTACATGTATTTTCATTTATTAATATGATATATTCAGGTAAACTTCATTAAACATGCTTGTACATGTATATACATATTATATAACCACTGCCCAGCGCGATATCTCAAATACTCTATTTACGTGTGAGCATAATTATTTTCACAGTAGGTTATATATGATAAACGCTGCCTTTTAGCAATTATGCTCATGTGTCAAACAATATGCCACATTGGCATTGTTTAGCAATTACGATCATGCGTCAAACAATAAGCCATATTGGTATTGCCTAGCAATTATGATCATGTTTTGTCAAACAATATTCCACATTGACATTGCTTAGCAATTAAGATCATGTTGTGTCAAACAATATTCCACATTGACATTGCTTAGCATTTATGATTTATGATCATGTGTCAAACAATATTCCACATTGACATTGCTTAGCAATTATGATCATGTGTCAAAAAATATTCCACATTGATATTGCTTAGCAATTATGATCATGTGTCAAACATTATTCCACATTAGCATTGCTTAGCAATTATGATCATATAGTTTAACAAAATACTCCACATTAGCATTACTTAGCATTGATGCCCATGTTGTGTCAAACAATATTCCACATTGACATTGCTTAGTAATTATGATCATGTTGTGTCAAACATTATTCCACATTGACATAGCTTTGCAGTTATTATCATGTTGTGTCGAACAATATTCCACATTTACATTGCTTAGCAATAATGATCACGTTATGTCAAACAATATTCAACATTAGAATTGCTTAGCAATTATGATAATGTGTCAAGCAATATTCCACTTCAGCATTGCTTAGAAATTATGATGATGTTGTGTCAAACAATATTCCACACTGACATTGCTTAGCAATTATTATCTTGTGTCAAACAATATTACAGATTAGCATTGCTTAGACATTATGATCATGTGTCAACCAATATTCTCCATTCAAATTGCTTAGCAATTATGTTGATGTTGTGTCAAACAATATTCCACATTGACATTGCTTAGCAATTATGATCATGTTGTGTCAAACAATATATCACATTGACATTGCTTAGCAATAATGATCATGTGTCAAATAATATTCCAGATTAGCATTGCTTAGCTGTAGTGATCATGTGTCAAACAATATTCCACATTGATATTGCTTAGCAATTATGATCATGTGTTCTCAAACAATATTCGATATTGACATTGCTTAGTAATTACGATCATGTGCCAAACAATATTCCACATTGACATTGCTTAGCAATTATGATCATGTGGCAAACAATATTCCACATTGACATTGCTTAGCAATTATGATCATGTGGCAAACAATATTCCACATTGACATTTCTTATCAATTATGATCATGTGTCAAACAATATTGAACATTAGCATTGGTAAGCATTTATGATCATGTATCAAACAATATTCCACAATCACATTGCTTAGCAATTATGATCATGTTTCAAACAATATTCAAAATTAGCATTGCTTAGCAATTGTGATCATGTATCAAACAATATTCCACATAGAAATTGCTTTACATTTGTGATCATGTTGTGTTAAACAATATTTCACATTGACATTGCTTAGCAAATATGATTATGTTGCGTCAAACAATATTCGTCATTGACATTGCTAATCAATTATGATCATGTGTCAAACAATATTCCACATTAGCATTGCTAAGCATTTATGATCATGTGTCAAACAATATTCCACATTAGCATTGCTAAGCATTTATGATCATGTGTCAAACAATATTCCACATTAGCATTGCTAAGCATTTATGATCATGTGTCAAACAATATTCCACATTGACATTGCTTATCAATTATGATTGTGTTGTGTCAAATAATATTCCACATTGGCATTGCTTAGCAATAATGATCATGTTGTGTCAAAGATATTCCACATTGAAATTGCTTAGCATTTATAAACAGGTTGTGTTAAACAATATTCCACATTGACATTACTCAATGAGAGAGTGGTACATCTATTGCCTCACAAAGAATCGATATTTGCCTATTGGTGCTGAATTTGTATGTATAAGAATTACAATAACATTGAAAATGAATCTAACCTTTGCCTGATCGGAAGAACTGTGCATTTTCCCTCCACTTCTATACTCGTGGCATTATATTTAGCACTTTTATGTAGGACTTCCCGTTATGTGTTTCAGTATGTCCGGACATCACCCAGTGTAAGCGCAGAAAATGTACAGCTGCCTACAACACTGTGTGCAATGAATGCAACGAAAATAATGCGATATTCAAGAGATGGAATGGAGATAAGACATGTGAACGTAAGATGCATTATCTGTTATATACTTTCACCATTAAAATAAAAACATATAAGCGATATTAATATAATCGATTTCAAATTAATTTCTGAAACATTATGTTATTTTATTTAGAAACTTACTTTTTCTTTGATGGACTGTATTGATGACATCAGTTCATTTATGTTTTATACTAGTATTCTAATACACAAAACCATATTGCTTTCATTTAAACATCTATTGATCATTTTCATTGCATGTAAACATGATTTCCAAAGGTATGTGCGCCTGGAACAACCACTACTGCTGGCCTGGTACATGTTCTAATGAACTGACCAAGGATTGTCATTGTGCAGCTGGGTTTGGAAAAAGGTATACAGAAGACTACAGTTCTGTCAATGTTGGTGAAACAACCTGCCAGCCTAATACCCAACCCGACATTCTAACATGCGATACGGTTGCAGTCGGACCAAACGGTGAAAAGAAACAAGCGTTGAGCACTAACCCTTCAACACAATGTCAATACCTAGCCGACATGTACGGAAAGTACCAGCCAGGACGGATGCAATTTAAAATGGCTTCAGAATTTACGGTTAATAGTTCAACATTCAACACCATTCGACCAACATTCATAAAGGAAGAAAACTTTGGAGTTAGTGACACAACTATATATATCAAGATTCAAAACGTGTCAGGTAAAGTAAACGATGTTTTTTCTTTTTATTAAACACTGAATATGTGTATGCGTCAATTATCAAACATTAAATATAAACTTAGTTTGTAATAATTATATTTCAAACTTGTTTTGTAGTTAAATTTGATACAATTTTATTAGTTCTGATGGTTATCTACTTACCTCTTGACTCAAAACTATGGTGACAATTATTGTCTTTAAGGCTCATTTGTGGACAAATCAACCCACGTACAATTGAGAGACACAACATCCAGCACAAACGTTAAGCAGACGCAACACGATTCTGGCAATATCTCCGTTAACGACTCCTCATATAACCTACAAAATGGACAAGCGTAAGATGACGTCGTTTAGTTTATATTGTAAATAGTTTTTCTAACACCTATTATGTTTCCCTGTAGCCAACTTCGACGTTGAGACCAAACATTGTTTTTTATAACGTATGTACCATTCAAAATGTGATACGGGCCTCTTAGTTTTAATTGGATAAGCTCTTAGCATTGTGCGCAGTATACACCTATAAATCACAATCATTGATAATCATAGATCTTTGTTTGTATCAGTAACTGCACAGTCAGTTTGAAGAGAGTTACCCGAAACTAAGTCCTATAAATGCGAAAATTGGTAGTTACACAAAATAATTGTCAGATTTATGTCACTGTTAAATGAAACATTTTGAATTATATGTACTGACTGAATTAAATATAATCGCAACATACCAAAAACGATGTGGCGCTGGCGGGGCTGGAGCCTTCTGTATCCCGACCAAACACTTAGTGAGAACTTGTCTTACTGACTAACGTACCGTATGGTATATTTTGATGACATGGAAGTAAAACGCAACCAAAAAACAACACACATGAATGTGCCCCATATGAAATAATCTTGCTTACAACCGATTTAGTTATCTGAATTTGATTTTTTTTTACACTTACATGTTTTGTGAATAATTCTGGGCCAAGTGTGAGGTTCGTGCGCACATAAACCGGTTTGCACCCCAAATGCTTTGCATTAACCGTTCCAAGGCCGTGTGACCCCTGTTTTATTCATGTGTGAATTGTGTTTGTTATGTCTTTTTGTGATGTCCTGTGTATTGTTTTTGGCAGTTGGTTACTTGCCATAAATAAAGGACCCCGGGCTGATAATAAGAGTTCTCTTCTGCTGTCTCAATTGGAGTTTCGCTTTGTTGTCTCAATTGGAGTTTCGCTTTGTTTATATTGATATATACTATATATATATATCATAGGCAGATTAGGGGTATAGTCAATATTTAATCCAGAGGAGAATGATTTCAAACCGAGGTCGAAGGCCGAGGTTGACATCACTCTTCGAGGGGGGCAATATTTACTGTTCCCCGCAATTGCCTTTAAGATTTTATTATGCCAAACAAATGATATGTTCATGTCAATTACAGGCTCTGTTTAGAATTTGAAGCAAAGGGAGGTGGCTACTTGAAAAGCATTGATACAAGGGACACAAATCATATCGTATCCGACCCAGTTCCTTACATAAAGGTAACCAAGCAAAGGCAAGTATGTTATAGATATGACAATGCGCCACCGGAACATTTGACCAAAGTGGAACCATTCTCATCCGAACCGTTAACAGTTCTGAATCGAGTAACAAGATCAACACTGTCGTCTGTACAATTCAACGGTTGGATAGACCCAGTTCCAAGTGGAGGACCAAGTTATACAGCATCGTCCATTGAAAGTTACCAGATTACCGTAAATGAAGTGCCTCCTTCAAACGGATCCTTGAAAGTTGATTATACAAAGAACACATATTCCAGAAAGGTGAATTCTAGCGTTCATGCAATGGAACTGAATCTAACGTCCAATTCGCCACGACTGTATTGTATAACGCTAGAGGTAAAAGATGTTGCAGACAACGTTCGACAAAGTAGAAGATTTATGTTGTACGACAACACAAGCTTTATTGAAACATGGAACGAACATCCATTCCGATTTGATTCAGCATCGCAAGAGGCTAACTTCACTTGGCAAACACACCACAATGACATTTGTCTTAACTGGAAAGAATATTTCATAAACATGTTTTATTTTCAAAATGAACTTCTAAACCGAATTGAGCCCGAGTCGCACGGCCACATTACCGGCAAATATGAACAAACAACTGGTCTTCTCCCCGTTGGCGGTACACCAAATGTGCTTGGGATAATAAAATATTATGTATCCTGGAAACTCAACAATGGCGTTTTTACGGCAGAACAGCTTGTACCAAACTTTCAGAATCAAAAGTTTTGCATCAATTTAAATGTTTCTGATGGGCAAGCCTTTACATTCAACATTCGTCCTGTAGACATCGTGGAAAACACCTTCAATGAGTCTAGAACCGTTTACATTGACAGATCGCAATCCCATATAAACAATATTTGGTTAAAGAAAGACGGGTATGAGATGTTGTATGTTCACAACAGCACCGACTTGTCAAAGATGCAGATGACGTTCGACGCATTGGATCCCCACAGCGGACTGCTCAAAATCAGGTGGGAGTTTGGATTCGCCGATACGTTGACTTTGTTAACAAGTGGTCATTTGTCTGTAGGCCACATTGAAAACGTAAGTTGAAACTCATTCGAATACATTATCATTATTAATCCATATGTAATGTTTTGTTTACTTCAAGGCGTTATGTGCTTGATTTATTTAAGTAAGGTAGCGAAATAAATCGTTTAAAAGTATGACATCAAAGTTAAGCGCTGGTTAATTTCCTATACTGAAGATTTGCATTTAATATTCGGGGTTACTGTTTTTCAGACAACCTGTCCAAATGATACTGTAGATTGCTATTGCCCAGACATAGGCATGTGTGAATTCTTCAACTACTCAATCCCGCTCAATAAGCTAGTTGTTGAAGATAAGCATTCAGGGAACCACAATAGGAACTACTTCTTCACAATTACGGTAACTAACAACGCCTTGCTGACAACGACAGAACGCATTGACGTACTTGTTGACGATTCTCCGCCTGAAGAAGGAGTAGTCTTTGAAGGTAGAGTCCAATAATTTTAAAACAAAATAGGCTATAATAATGATTATTCAATGTATTTAGACTTCGCCAAATGCCTTGTATAAACATATATTTTTACAAGTTATTTCCAATACATATCTGTGTTTACAATGTTTTGCAATAGGTCCGGTGGATTACAAAGATATCGATTACACAAGTGAAGATTCCTTTGTTGTACACTGGCATGGATTTATCGACCATGAAAGTGGAATCAAACTCTACAGATTAGGGCTTGCAGCCAGATGCTTAAGCAAAGATGAGTTATACAACTTTACCGAAGTCACTGAGATTATGGTATACAAAGAACTTACTGAGACATCCATTCGTCTCCCTGCAAACTTCACAGGAAAACGCTTTGTGACCGTCATTGCTCTAAACCATGCTATGGAATCATCAAACCCTGTTTGCTCGGATGGTATCACAAGAGATATCTCAGTCCCTCGTATTCGCAACTTAACACTGGAGCATGCGGCATGGACCGAGAGCGTAATCTGCCAAAATGGAATACCTTATTTATTGCAGTCGAATCTTCAGAAAGTTCCCATGTATAACTCAACAGCTTGTTTAAGAACCTGTAGTTCAACAACGGAAAACATGGTCGCTGACTACCTACCTACTTATGTAAAGGGAAGCAAAGACGAGGATATTTCGGATTTCCTTTGTCAGCAACTGTCTTTGTACACTAACGAAACGGTTGTCTACATGCCCAACGACCATATAGTTCTTCAATGGGAGGTCGAGGAATCGGATAGTCAAGTTGATGACTTTTATGTTGGGCTTGGCCTTGATGCGACAGAAAAGGACTCACCAAGTTTGGTTGACTATATTTCTTCGGACAGAAAACCATACTTTAAACACCGACACGAAGGGATTGGATCAGATGAACTATTTTATGTCTTCATCAAAACAGTCAACAAGGCAGGATTGTCGAACATCGCAACTTTGGGTCCCATCTTAATCGACCAAACACCACCACTGTATAAATATATTCCACGAATTGCTATTGATGTTAACAATGTCGTGTTTGCATGGGAATCAGACACCTTTTATGACAATGAACAGACTGCACAAATAAACCAACTTGTATTTCAATTTGGTAAGTACTTTTCTAAATACATTATGCGCTCGTTGTATCGCTATGGTAGTGAATACAGTTTAATCTCGAATTCATTGACACTAAAAATCCATCAAATATGTTTCAGGTCACGACGGACAAGTAACAAGTCCGCTTCTTGAATGGAGATTAGAGGATTCAGTACCTTGTTACCCTCATACTGGAGGCTGCTTTCAGTATCCTCTCACCCGTCTCCAGAAACATGACACAGGCGACGGTATACAGTTCTATCTCATCGTACACATATACAACAATGCCGGGCACTTTACGTCGATCAGAACTGAAACATTCCAATTGCCTTCGCGGTATCCACCAGGACACGGAATTGTGTTGGATTTGGACCCAGAGATGAGGAACACGTCAACAGACATTGACGTCCATTTTACGGAACACTTTATGTGTGCTGAATGGATGGGATTTAAACATCATGAAAATGTTTCTCTGGAAGTAGGCATAGGATTAGATCGCACTTCAGCAGATGTTACTCCATTCCAGAGTATTTCAGACATTAACAAAATTTGCCTTAATTCAAGTTCACTTGTTAACAACCATGTTTACTTTTTCCTGGTAAGGGCAAGCTGCAGCGGAGGTTCTACAACTTCCGTGTCTAACGGAGTCCGAATATATAGTGAACAATCCCTGAAAAATCAACTGGAAATAAACATTGGCCAAAACTGCTTCTCCAATAATGTTTTGGCGATAAACGTTTCAATTGGAAATGAAAGCACGTTAGTGCATCTTCCATTTTCACTGAGCATAGGGCAGAGATATGTTTTGTTCGCCGAAGACAGTGAATGGAAAAAAGTCCTGAGCATTAACATAAGTGATGCTATGGTCCAAATCGAAGGTGATTATTATTATCTGATACCGTTTAGCGAGAAACCTACTCTTCATGTGAAACACAACATTTCCAATGGAAACATCTTATGTTTGAAAATAAGTAAATGCTCTGGTGAGACTATCCTTCCGATCAACAATAAACTGAATATTAGTTGGGCCTTTCATAGTAAGGAAACTGTTGAAGATATTTTATTTTCTGTTGCAATAATTGAAGATGTTTCTTCTAACGGCTCGACCGTACAAAACATGTTCGTGGCATCTCAACCACCCGTTGATTCATTTCGTATTACGTTCCATGATACAAGTTTTGAAGATCAAACACGCTATATGGCAAGCATACAGATGTGCACCAATGTAAGATGCCTCAGTCCAATTCACTCAAGAACATTTACAGTTGAATTCGAAGCCCCAGGTGTTTCGTTTTTACAAACAGAGTTAAATGTTCCAAATGTTGTAGAGTGTGTTAATGTTAAAGCTTCGTGGGAAATAATAGGATCGAACGAAAACGTTGCCTTCTACCAATGGTCTTTAAGCCATGATAATATTGGTGGCCAACTGCTGTCTGTCTGGGAGAATGTGTTGCCCAAGGAAACGCCTATGCAAGTATGTTCACTGTATGCAGTCATTTTATTGAGACTATCTCTATACAAAGAAATTCAAACAATGTTTTAATGCTTTTTTCTTACAATAGTTCCACAATAGCATACATTGTACATGACGTTTACAGGTTGAGAGATGCGTCCTTCTGTCAGCCCATGGGCATCTGACATCTTTTTTCTGCGTCCGGGTATTTTCCATGAGCGGTTTAGAAAAGACCACGTGCCAACAGCTGTATAGAGCTAAGAGTGGGTCCTATTCCACAACTGCAGTCTACGATTTTGACTCGTCGTCGGACAGTTGGGTCGTTATCAAAAAGGTAATTAATGTTTTAGCTACAAATATGTTGTTGTTTGTTGTAATCACCATTACTAAAACGGAAAATGAAAACATTAATATGTTTGGGTTGAAATTTGCAGCTTCTATCCAGTTCTGACATTGGTCAGCTTTATACCCTTCTTCACGATTCGGAACTGAACATAGGTAATGCCAATTCCACAGTTGCCGGTGCTCTGATGTACGGAACTGAGCGTTTGGTTACTTGGTATCTTATGAAGTTGCAGTACGTGCCACAAACGTGTGATTCAGACATTAACTGTGTTGCGAAATACGAAACTGCGAGTGGCTATATAGAATTTGACAAGAAGGATTTATTTCCAAATGAATTATACTTTATATGTGCGTATTCGAATTTCACTGCAATAGAACGCGAAATGTTCACTGAAACTCTAGACGAAATATCGTCATGCAGCAATGGTTTCATATTGGACAGTAATCCACCCATGAAAGGTCAGGTGTATGTCCACAATCACAAAGGATTTATTACAAATCCACAACACGTCATAGTATCATGGACTGGATTTGATGACAACATCGATGCCACCTTATTTGGATACCCTGGGAAACTGCATTACTTCTCTATTCAAATAGGCAAGAACAAAATGCCTGTTTGTATTTATCGTAAATGTTTTGTATTGTTTCATATCTTAGTGTCGTATACAACAATATGTGTTTATATGAATGTTAACAAAGTCATATGAATTTATTTTTATTTTCAAAGTATTTGTATTCCACTGTAATTATACAGAGAATGCATAAATATTTTGTTTTATGAATGTACATTTGTTCACTTCAGGCACGAAAACCGGTTTTAACAATATAATGGATATTGTGAAAACTGGCATAGAAACAACTGCTGTACTGAAACTGACAGCACCATCTGATGGAAGTCCAGTCTTCTTCACAGTCAATGGTATGACTTTAAAAAAGCATTGTGCACACACGGTTTAAAATACATGAAGTACTTGTATTGGTAACAATTTAGTTAAAATACTTTTAGTTAGCAAATTTTGCATTGCACTTGAATTTGGAAAACTTGTGACCATAAATATCTACCAAAGACGGCTAGCTTTTGTACCAATCAAAATGATTTTTACCAGCAACGGATTACGCCGGTCTTGCCACCAGCTCGGAGTCATTGGAACTGATCATAGATACATCGCCACCTGTGTGTGGCAGTCTGACGATAATAAACAACCTTCAGAGAAATCAATACATTAACCAAGAATTAGCCACTGTTCGTTTCGAAGGATTTTCAGATCCGCACAGTGGGTTAGACTATTTCAATGTTGGTATTGGTACAATCGAAGGGGTGAAAGATATCATGTCGGAAACTAAAGTATACACCGACTACGTAGAATTGAGTCTAGCACAGATGATCGATGGACATCTATATTTTATTATTGTGCAGGTAAGTTGTGTAAATTCATGTTCAGTAATTATGTATTCTTTCCTATTGGTGTGTTAACAATTTCTATAAAAAGTATTTTATTTTTTGACCTGTATGTAAGTTACTACAAATTTATTTGAATGGTATTGTAGCCTGCACAATTAGTATTTAACATGAGCTACCAATTACTATTAAAATATTTATTATATTATTGCCTAGGCGATTAATCGAGCAGGGCTGATTTCTAAAGCAGTATCAAAAAGATTTGTATTGGACCGAACTGCTCCCACCGGAGGACATATTCTTGAAGGCATCAACGGAGCTGGGGTATATTCTATGTTGTCTTATATAAGTATAAGTGATAGTAACTAAATCAATGAACTTGCTACACATTCGTTCAATACGTTCAATTCATATTGTATACAACTTACAAGTATGTGTGTATATGGACATATACTCTGTTTTGAATAACATGTCTGTCTGGACGGCATTAATTTTGTTACTTGCCTTCACATAATTAAAACCAATACTGTATTTTTGGAACCGTCTTATGACTTACAGGACGTCGATTTCCAAAGTGATATCTACGTTATCAACGCCTACTGGAAAGACTTTTATGACGCAGAGAGCGGCCTAGCTTTCTTTAAAGTTGGTCTAGGGGCCGATTCATACCAAACCGATGTAAGGCCACTAACAGATGTTGGAATGATGACAGGTAATTAAAGTTGTATCTGCTAAATATGCCACGCGGGTTATTTATTTAAAGTTTATGGAAGATCTATTAAATATTTCACACTTCAAACATATTACCCCAAATATTCGTACACTTCAATATTTAAATATACATGTTCATATATTGCAGAGGTTTCCTGGAATGGCCCGTTTGTTTCTGGGCAGAAATACTTTGTTACCGTGGAAGCGTGTAACAAAGCAGACCTTTGTGCCAGGCGAGTATCAGACGGCATTATTGTCGACAACTCGCCTCCCATACGCGGTCTTGTACACGTGGGTCCCGGAGAAAGCCACAACACATATTTAGGCCATCGGTATGTATATATTTTTGTATTTCAGCTTATTAACTTATTTCATTCTATATTTAATTGTTAATTTCCGTTTAATGTTGATGTGAAGAAAAATTAAAAGTGCACTTTTATATCCTCAGATCATCCATAAAAATAAATTGGCAAGGTTTCGAAGATCCTCAATCAGAAATAGATCATTTCGAAGTATGTGTGTCAACCCCTAAAGGCAATTGTAACGTTGTTGTGCGATCAAATCGCCTTCTGCACTCTTCCATTATTATCTCCAATATAACGCTCCCGAGGGATAGTCCGCTTCTGGCAACAGTTTGGGCATTTAATGGAGTCGGCATGAATGCGTCAAAAGCGTCCGATATATTTATTATTGATGACACACCACCAGCTGTAGTTAAAGCTCCGAAATTCCTACTAACATACACCTCTGCAAAAGGTAAACATTCACAATGGGAAAAATCAATCATGCGTATCGAATGGGAATTTGAAGACGACATAAGCCCGATTGTCCGACATGAGATTGCTTTAAAAACCCATCACGAAGGTCACACACCTGTTGAGCGTCTTGTTTTAGGATCGGAACGCCACGTGACTATCAGTTTAGATGGAAAAAACTGGCTAAATGACGGCGACAAGTACTTTGCAATTGTAACATCGTGTAACGCCGCTGGACTGTGCTCTTCTGATCGTACAAGCGACCTTTTAATTGATTCTACTCCACCGCACCTCGGTGGCTATAAACCACCTATGATATGGGCGAACTACAATGATTCAAATGGAAATAAAGTAACAAATTTATCCCTGACATGGTATGGGTTCCATGACCAGGAGTCAGGAATCGAAAACTATTACGTTACGGTATCGCGGTCGTACAGTCTGCAAGAACTTTCACATGACGTGATAACTGTTCCCAATACGTATCAACGCGAAAGCGTTCAAACCTCATTCGCACTAACCGAAAACTTATCTCCCGGTGAGTCCATTGTTATGTTGATATGGGCGCAAAACAACGTTGGACTTAATAGTTCAATTGCAAGAGTCACTGTGAACGTTTTATCTGGCACAATAGGCAATGAAATGGGAACATTAGAAATCGAAAAGCATTCATGCGACGTACACTTTTGTAACAAAGACTGCACGTGTGCAGTCATCGGGCGTCCGTGTGTAGAAGTAAGAACCAACGTTACATGCAGTAACATATCTAATACAGAAGCGCAGAATCAAAATTTACCAACATTTAATGTATATGGAGGGCTTTCTCACGAAATTCTAAATATGTCAGCTTCATCAGCATGCCTGAGTGGACATTGGTCAAGAACAAATGGAGGTATAGCCTCAGAAAATATTCATCGCTTTGAATGGAGCATCGGCGTTCACGGACACGCCGTTGGTGAAGGAGTGTACGATCTGAAACTTGAAAACCCGTGGACAGATATTGGACTGCGATCCGAATTTATCCATTGTCAACCAACTAATCGTTCACTTTTGCACGAAGAAAAGTATGTTGTTTATATGAAGGCTTGGTATGGCGAAAATACATACACTGTTTTCGGATCGCTTCCTATTATGATAGATCAAACACCACCCAATGTAAGACGTGGTCGTTACATCAGAGAGGGAAACTGTCTTCAAGATTTGGATTTTATCGACTGGACGGAAAATATTCTTTCCTGTTGGGATGGAGTGTTCACAGAACAGCAAAGTCACATAGATCATTTTAGCGTCAGCCTTGGAACTTCACCTCACAGTAAGTAAATGAGCGTATGGTTTGTTTTATTTAAAAGTGTTAAACAATATTAACATTTGTGTAATAATTGACATTAACCACTGATATCTAACTCGTATCGTGCATTGTCAAGTTACCTGACCTACCCTAAAAAATGGACAGACCCTAGAACATTTTCTTGAATTTATTATATTGTTTGTGTTTTATTTACTTTTTTACAAAAATGTAATGTTTTTGGATACATAAGTTTTTGTTTTGATAGCGTCCACATCAAACAATGTTTAATGATCTTACCGACATGTTTTGAATATTGCTGTAGTTTTAGAATATTAAGTTGACCATATACCAAATAAAAAAATAATTAAAATAATAACTCCCTACCCAAAATGTTTGGGGGCATGTGACCTGAAACAAATATTTTTACGCTTTTTATACGACTGTTCAGAACATTTTACATTTATTTCAGATGATGATTTACTTCCCCAAACTTATGTCGGATTGGCAACAAACATAAGTCTCTATAACTTATCCCTCAATCCAGGCACGCGCTATTATTTTACAGTTCTTGCTGTAAATAGTGTTGGACTTCAAAGCGCTTTAGCATCGGATGGATTTATTATTGATACGGACAATCCAATACATGGAGTTGTGTTTAATACATTGCATCACACAAACTCCGCTTTCCAAAAATCAACTACAACCTTTGAAATATCTTGGCATGGATTCCAGGATCATTTTTCTGGAATAAAACACTATCTGGTTGCATTTTCCAAACACAGAAATTACAATGAGTCAAACGTTATCTTTAAAAATGTTGGTTTATCGACCAAATATACGTTTCGGAATCTTAATCTCTTGCACGGTGAGTCTTATATTGGGATCGTGAAAGCTGAAGATGCAGCTGGACATGAAAGTACACCTGTTATCTCCCCAGAACAAACAGTCGATACGACTCCACCAAAAGGGGTTTCCTGTGAATCTTCCAAACAAATACCAATAGATGTTTCTCACACAGTGACTGATGGCGAACTTTCTATTTCTTATAACGTCAACCTCACCAAAGATTACATGTATGTCATTCGCGGAATTATCAGAAACGCTACGTATGATTTATACCCTATACTACAAATGGACAGATACAGTTTGCCATTGCCATCACAGAAACGTCATGATGGAGCCTTCGTATATCAGTACACGTTTATATCGCCGTCAACAAGGTCGCAAATCATGGCAATTGATTTTGGAACAACGCTTCGCGAATTCTCTTTGCAGAACGTGGAATTTGAGGAGTGCCAAAAACTACTGGAAAACAACTCAGCTGCTGTTTCTGTAAACCAAATAGGACCATATTCGCTGGCAGTGTCCTTGGGAATAATGGAGTCAGAAAGCGAGTTGAAGAAGGTGAGAAACTCTAATTTCGTATTTTATTGTGTAATTCTATTATGTACTTTTTGTGAAACATATCAAACTGTTTGTATTCTTCAGGTCTCGATCGGAGCTGGTACAACAGAGGGAGGATTTCAGATCAGGTCTCCGTTTGAACTTCACAATCGAAATAACTTCGGGGTTATTGTTGCACCTTTTGTGCACGGGACACCAATATATGTTACTTCAATAGCTGAAAACCATGCCGGCCTCACGTCTGTGTTCAATTCGGGCACAACACTTATAATCGATCACACTCCACCGGTCGTCGGCGAAATCGATGTTACCGTTTCCGTTACAAACGATACTTCTACAACATTGCTTGCAACATGGAAAGCTCGAGACGATGAAACTGGTGTACAGTACTGCAGTTGTTCAATTGGTTAGTATATTAGAATGTCAGTGATGTAGTGTGTTTCCTTCATCTGTAATACAAGTAATGAAATTTAAACTTAATACTCTCAATTCATAAATAAAATAAATGCGCATTAATGTGAACATTAATTCATAAACAGAAGTACACTGACTTATGCATACTGCCTGTAATCGTGAATTTAGCAAGTAGAAAATATGTACACTGACTAATGCATACTGCCTTTGATCGCAAATAGAAATATGCTTAGGTAAAATTAATTTAGCAACAATTATGATGTTAGCAAATAAAATGCATCTTAAAAAGAAAATACAGCATTGTGATATTTATATCAATTATGATGTTGATATTCACTAAAGAAAAGACCGGTACTATAAAATGAATTAAATTTTATTTAATGAAGACTAAATGAAATATATGAAATTGTGTAGTTTACTGAAACAGTGCACGTGTTCAGAAAACAAGGATTGTATACAATACATCTGCTTAGCATGTTAAACAAAAAAGAAAAAGAATTATCGAGCCGATCGACATGTTTATATAATCTTTATGTAATGCAACAATAATATGATATCCATTCCATCCTTCTTATAGGAACAACACATGTGAGTTATCTTTATTATGTATGCATCGATAATATAATATGTTTCCATACGTTTCATAGGGTCTACACCTTTGTCAGCCGATATTCAGTTAGAAAGAGATTCGGAGGCGTTGCAGTCTTGTCAATCCGACATGCTTGGCCTTGCTCATGGGGACAGAGTCTTTGTTACAGTCAAATGTGTGAACAAAGTCGAACTAGCAACGACGTTAGCATCAAAACCAGTTATCATTTACTTGGATCCGCCCACCAGCTCGCATGCGTTCGTCCACTTTATGCCCAACAATCAAGAATCGTTTTCATTCATTGACACATTGTCGGGTGAGCCCTCTGTGCAGTCTAATTCAAGCATATTGCAAATGGAATGGGGCAACTTTGAAGATCATTCACAGATAGTATCCTATAGTTACCGTATCCAAAGCAACGGTGACATCGTTGTGGACTGGACCAACGCTGATCTAAAGGACTTGATCATCAATGAGCATCTGAAGCTGAAGTCAGGGCAGACATACACGACCGAAGTTAAAGCAGTCAATGGTGGTGGTTTCGTCAGTTCCAGTGTCCAGTCCCCGTTGATTGCAGCTTCAGAACCGCCAGCGCTTACAGGTGTGATTCTTGTCGAATCCTGCATTGAAATCAATTGTTTCGCTTCTTAGTATTAAACTCCTCCTGTTACTCCTTGATGTGTTGTTTGACAGCCAAACTGTGTAAACTATTTTTAGTAATATACTTGAATCATAAACATCCTATGTTATAATGCGGATTTTTTTGGTTAGAACCATAACATGTTGTATTTACTATAAGCAGCTTTTCGTTTTTCCAGGATACACAATATCTGCTGTTTCCTCAAATGGCAAATTGAGACTTAATTGGGAGAGTGTCTTCACCACAATCACGGGAGTCCCGCACCACTACAGTCTTGTTGTCGGGTCGCGTGACGGATTCTCTGACATCGAAGACGTCCACTACACCCGCGACCAAGTGTATGATGTCAACGTTCCGTTATCAACGCTGGTCTCCCCCAATATAAACCAGCTGTACATTAAAGTCACGTGTACATACAGCACGGGATTGTTTTCAGTCTACAGCACATCGTACAAACTGTGAAGATAATATAAAAGTAGGCGAATTACGCATCTACTTCTTTTGCTTGACTGCTATTTTGTTGTTTTTTTCACTAGATTATATATTATCTCGTAGAAACTTACACTCGTTTGCATTTGATTATCGTTATATTGTATACTAAATAGTCTTTGTTTGATACAACTCAATATAAATGTAGTTTGGTATATTTTCAATATTGGTACATGTATAGTTCTTAATTTTGGTAAACCGTTTCTTGATAAATAATGATTATTTTGATTATATTTTTATCAGAGTTAAAGGCTCGTAAAATAATCTTTTTATTATGATAATGTATGCATTTACGTATGTTTCATTCCTTTTACATCCATGTAGTAGGAAAACAAATCAGTAAGTTACATGTGTCATCAGCCAATCAAAATGTTTTAAAGTTTTTTATAATTTATGTTCACATTTATGCATATGTATTTTATTTGTGGATTTTTGGTGTTTGCTTTGCTTTATTCGCTGTCTATATTTCTGCTTATCTGTGTGTTTTGACTGTATCAAAATGTATCTGTTTTAATAAATAACCTAATACGTTCCTTAACAGAGATTTTTAATGAAAAAGTTTTTATCGATGAGATAATTGTTCAATATATACGTGATGTTCTTTACATAGTTATAACATGTTTTTTTTAGATCAATAATATCCATTACATAAAGAAAATTGAAGTGATATTTAATGAGTGTCTTTACATAGCCTGATAAACGTGAACAGATCTACATGTCAGTGTCTTTTTCGCCATAATGCTTTTTGTGACAGTATTTGCGTGCTGTGGTTTGTAATAAATAATCAGAAACAAGTTCTTGTTTATCATAAATGTATTATATTCCTATTCAAAGCATGTAGATCCTTTATTCTACCACTAACTAATCGATCAAAAAAGCGCTGCCGTCATCTTGTGTATAGAGCATTTATATTGATGAGAAAAATGCACTACGTTTATACGACAATATAATTATGATAATTGAATGTGAGACGAAAGTTGATGTGTTGATTTATTAAAATGCATCGTTTCGAAGCTTGTTGCACCTTAACATAATTATCAAGCTTTAAGTGAATATCATCCGTAAGACTGGATATTTAGGATTTCCTTGTTCATTAGAGTATTTTTACAATAAAAGCATACACGAGCGTGTTTTCATGGAATATTAAGATTCAGTTTTAATAGACTGATAGGACGCATCATACTTTGAGTACTTTAACATACCTGGGAATGATGAATTTCACAAGTTTCTCAACAAACTCAACTTTCGACACAAAGGTGCAGCTTGTCTGTGATACTGTTGATAACACGTATGCAATGGCAAAGAGTCGTATCATGAAATTATATTATAGTGGATAATATAACCAACTGTTTGGAGTTTAACATTCTTAATTGTGAAAATAAAAAACGTATACGAATATACAAAATTTAATGCGAACTAATTTTAATAGAATGTTTAAACTAACACTATTAGTTATTTAACACTATATCTTGATTCACGTTTGCGTTATATTTCTCGGTTATAATAATATAAATAAGAGTTTTGAAATAATGCTTAGCCTGAAAATTGAAAGAATTTATTATATTTCATAGACAGTTTTAACAGAATCTTATATACAGATCATAAAATGTACATTATGTAATACTGTTACTGCATCAAACATTGACTCGTAATAACAATTAAAAAGTAAATGCAAACATGAATAATTAAAAAAAGACCGTCCAATAACCACATAATAACGCCTAAATGTGTCACAAAAGCACTGGCTATAAAAATAATATTTCGGTGTACATGTAATACAAATAATCGTATTTATATATGTAGAAAAATATTGTTTTCTTGCTTCATGACACGAAAGTAAATCATTTCCAGGATTCCGTACATTTCATGATTCACAGTTAAAGATCCCATATATGAAATATATTACAAACAATTAAAATAACCAAAGTACGACGAATATCGCTATTCGACATGTGATGCTGAGACAGTATATATGATAGTGTCATTTTTATTTGTATTGGATAATATACATAATAAATCTATAGTAAGGAACGTTCGTAGACCAGTTCATACAAGCACTTTATTTATGTTTTATGTATTTACACAAAATTAGATATCAAGCTGCAAGCACTCTTGGCAGTTATAAATGCGCATTCCGAATGTAGCCGTGTGTTTGTTTTGACATTAAAGTAATATATGTACATATAATACTACTCTTTACTGATACCGACACGAACAATAATATACTTCATGAATAAACCAGAGTGCAGATATCCCTCCGCTAAATCGAGGTTAGCAATTAGAATAGGAACCCATCATGCATTGTTTGAATTCCGTCGTCATGAAATCTCGGATGGAATCCACAATAGGCCAAATCGGACCAGAAACATAAGTGTTATTTTGCGTTTTTCAAGGAAAATTCAAAATTTGCCTTTTTCCAACACAGAGACTTCATGTTTTATCCCATCTGTACCAATCATTCAGTTTGTGTGTGACAGTATGGCGCAAAAATCATGAACAACGATGTTATATTTTTAATTTTATTATTTTTATTTTTACATTTTATAACCTTTGTTCAAATCTTTCACACAAAAAAGTGATATCTCCATCTTCAGCAATACTGAGTGGAACCATCATGGACTTCTTTGTAATTAAGACATAACAGCTTTACTAGAGACTAATATTAGTTCTACAAATTCTGTTCTATTGAACAATGCATTTATTTATATGTGCATGTGTGTTATTTAATGATAGTATTTGGTCACTGAAACCTATCAATGAATCGGATCACTTGTTCAAGTTAAAAGAAAGGGATTTGAAATTTGTTTACAAAGAAAACTCATACATATAAATATATATATATGTCTTCAATTAATTGATGAATTCCAAATCTTAATCTATTAATAAATTATTGCCCATTAGTCATTGATTAATCGACGAAATTATTAATCGGCACAACACTACGCAGTATAGCTTACAACGTATGTAAATTCGAATAAAATATGCCCATCTGCTAGGCCCTACGTGAGAAGCCCTCGAGAAGGCCTGTCGTTCAGTCTTCCAAGATTCACAAGTGAAAAGTATATATCTTCATTTTACAACAACCTAGCATTCTCAATTAACACAATTAATTCATCCGTGAATATAAAAGTATGTCCATTGGAATTGCCTATCCAAATCAATGACTGGTTTTCATCGCAATTTTAATTTCGGTTTTAAATATTTAATGTCAATAACGTCGCCATGATGATCGGATTTATATGCAAAATAATGTTAAATCGTACCACATATGTGGGTTTGAGAATGAATAGTGAATGCCTTATCAGTAATAGTGAAGTGTGAAACCCGGGCTTATTGCATCTGCGTAAAATGTCGTCCCCGATTAACCTGCAATGTCCGCACAGGTTACTCCGAGACGACACTTTCCGCTTGTATGATATTTTCTGTTTCAATGTTTCAATAAAGTCTCTTCTAAACACTAAACATAAATCAATTGTAGGTTAATCCAGGACGTCACTTGACGCAGATGCATTAAGGCCTTGTTTCTCACGACTAACCTCATATATAATTCAAGTTACGTAAATCAATTTGGATTCGCTGTGCATCTTCGACATTTTCCGAGTCAATTATACAAGTATTTAGTTTCAGGTGTATTTATAAAGAAAAACAATAGACAGGAAACCAGACATATTGATAGCAAATGGCAAGATACAGTAATGCATCGTTGTTTAAAATAGTTCCCATAGAATCATATTATTTCGCAGTGTCTGAATATAGCGCGTTTTTGAAAAACTTCTATGCGTGGTACTTAAGTTCAAGCAGGTTTTTTTATTTGTATGTAATATTTAGTAATCATGCGAAATCGAAACCATATGCTTCCTGTTCTTTTCGCAACTAGCAAATAACCTTTAATATAAATATGCGCTTACAATAAAAGTTTAAATTTTCCAAAGGATAAACGATTACAAAAGCGTTAAATCGGACAAGTTTAAAGACAACAAACACAAAAATGTACTAGAAAGATCTCCGTGTGTCATATAAAACTAAATAAATGAATGACATAGTTAGGACGCTAGGTCATCAATTCGCGCTACGTTCGTACGCGTAATACGCGAAAATGGGACCACTGCGAAATAATAACGAGTTTACATGGGAAAGCTATGAACCATATTTGGAGAATGATAGGTTTCACTTAAATAAGAACATGAATAATATAATATGAGTCATATAATATTCAAAGGAATCGGTGTAGTTATAAAGACGAACGTTTATACACAGACAACGAACGCCTTAATTACGTGTTGCACACACCTTCCAAAGTATTAGGATGAAACTTGCGGAAAATTATTAACCTATTTTTAAATAAAACATTAATCATGACACAGAGTTTTGTTGTCAGGATCGCTTTCTAAATACAATGAGGTTTAGATTTTACTCGTATAAAGTTATGAATATAATTATGTTTGGAAATCAAACAACTCATGACTTGGTTTAGTTGTTCCTGAAAATTGCACATTTTTATATCAGCTTGTTTACAGTAACCACATTTACTTTATGTATCGGCGAATTGAATGGATCAAATATGTTCACCGTTTAAGAGTATGTTTCTGTACTGCAACTGTGCTTGTAAAGTGCAATTTACTTAACAGAAATTTTACATTTGCCATAATTAGTATTGCCAATTAGATATGGCGTTGTTGTTTTCACGGTATAGCCATTTGTGAACATTTTAATTGAAATACCAGTACTTTGGTCATATATTATTTGTATTACTGACAAACAAGAATGATTAATAATATGATTCATAACATACGTACATGTATGTTTTAAACCGAGTGTTGAGCTTTCGTTACAAACCGAGTTAAATGTGGGTCAGCGAAACTGACAGTGTTTGGCTTTTCCTTTTCTGCAGATGGGAGTTGATGCCTCTGTGAACACATACCTCAAGGAAGTATTTACACAAACTTAAAACTTTGGAAACTTGTATCGCAGCATCTTATAAATATAGTATTTCTTTGCATTTAGTAAATATACGAATGTTACCACTATCAAACACTGCGATGGCATATCTTCATCACTATTAAACACCTAACACTTAATATACTAACTGGGTAATCATAGTGAGTTCTTACTTGTTCTAACATTACAATATGTCAAATTAAATGCAAATGTGATATGTTTATTGATCAAAAACATAACATATTGTAAACACGATCAATGTACTTGTAGACATACCAGTCCTTGTTTAAAAAGCAATTTTACGGAACGTGTATTTGCTTCAGTCTTATTCCGCTCTTGCACAGTCATGCACGGTGTAGCATTCTTTTATTTATAGTTGTATTAAGGTTGGTATGTATTGATGAATGTTTATGTAAATTCTGAAATGAAACTGTATCGGCAAAATGCTACAGTTATTTAATTCACCATTGGATTTATCATAAACGCTATACACAAATTTATTATCGGTAAACACACTGGGTTATATTTATTACACCTGTTTGATATATTACACGATATCATATTTGATTGATTCATATAATGCCAAAACTCAACTTTTAAACTCTCTGGATTTACCTCCGGTAAAGACTGGTCGTGGTATTTTGACAAAATGTCACGTCATTAATGCTGTATTTCCGACCTGTGCAAATTTAAACATGAACTTAAGATTCTTAAATAACTACGACAATGTTATTTGTATTTCTTTTCACATACATCGTTTTATGTTCATGTTCGCGTTTACCGATCATCTATTTAATGTTTTGCTGTATGGTGACCATTTTTATATAAAAAAAAATTTCGATCCGTACACTCCTACACATTCAAGCGGTATCATGTGCGTGTGTATAGAATAATACACGGTACTGTTTGTACACTGAGTATGTGAAGGTTTACTATTTGTGCAAAAAAATTAACAACTACTCTATTGGAAACATGCATATAAATCACTAATAGCACTGTTTGATCTTTTGATAATGGCCTGCCTTGTCTGACGTTTACTCAGCCATTGTCTGATATTTATTCACCGTTTTACAATAGTGTAACAACGTTTCTAAGTTGTCGAATCAACACATGTGTCTGCATGTGATACTGTTGACAAAGTCTTAACTATAAAAAATATGCGTTCTAAGCGTCTGCGAACAACTTCGAATGCGGATACGGCATTATTCACTACAACATTGAAAACAGCCAATTTCACCTGGTTGAAATTATTATGAAAAGTGTTCATAATGGGAAATATACCACAAATATTCATTGAATACAAAAACTGTCCTTCGATTATGTTCTTTTGTTAAACAGCTTGGCAACTAAAGAGTCAAGGAGTTATCCTTATAGAAGTAATGTGCAAACTGGCACATATACTTGTCTGAAACTAAGAGACACATTTAGAGACCAAGGGAGCAACTATGGGCTATTTTGTGACACCGGTTAATAAAGTTAATGTTCATGTTAACATTGTATACATTTTTTTTGTTCCAATGCGTTATTATATGCAACACCATTAAAATATACGAGTATAAGCATTAAAATGTTTAATATTTCTATACCCACTTATTCGTAAAAGTTCGATATATTGCTGCAGTTTGCACATCAAACATTGAAAACCCCAATGCTTTTATTGACCGTTCCAAGTCGTTGACGCCGGTTCTGATCATTTTATTTTGACGTTATGTAGTGCGTACTGTACTTTGTTGTTTATGCAACTGGTCACTTGCCTTACATAAAGGACCCGAGCATGTTTATAAGTGTCCCTCTCTTGCGGATTGTTCTTAGGTTTTACTTGTCATATATTAAATGATACCATTTCTTTTTTAAATGCAATGGTTATTCGGAAACTGTAGAATGCATAAATTCATTAGTTATGTTGGGACACAATCACATAGTAAACCAATAATGAGGATTATATTTTATCTTGTACGTCCCTTTTCTAAGTTTCCACTGGTGTAAGAAAGCACAAATGATTCGATAAACATATGAAAACAATTTAATATAATTTGAAACAACATTAATTATATATATAATCGTGTCAGTGGATCTAGTAAATGTTAAGGGTATGTGCCATAATTTTTATTTTATCTGGCGGTTAATTTACCATGGACTACTAATATGAACTGCCTTCGCTAATAATTATTAATTACCTGAGTACGGTAACATGGCCTGTACCCGGATAATCCTAACGCAGAGCAGCGACCCTAACTCAGTGCCAAAATGGCGGATATTTTTCTTATGTAAACGTATGTTTTAGTTGCAATAACTCGTCGCCATTAATCTAATAAGTATTAAATTCAATATACCTAATGTTACTTCTAGCAATTATTGGGTTGTAAGATGGAATGCTGAGGAACAAGTCCAAACGTCCAATTAAAATATTTATAAAGAAATTCTGAAAAAATACTAAGAAGCTTTAAATTGCCATATTTTTTCTTTGTTTGGAAGCAAACATATACTGCATAAAAAATCTTTTTGCGCTGTGTTGTTATCCCATCGGATATGGACACAATACTCGTTCGAATGTGCGGACTGCGAGACAATTGATAAAAAACTACGTTTCTAGTTGATAATAATCGAACGCAATGTATACTAAAAACGGATAAAAACCAAAGCAACGTAAAACACCTGACGAAAAAAACAAATAACCGGATAATATCCAATATAAATGAATGAAAATACATGTATGCTGAACGACTATAATGGACCTCTATATATTTCTATTTTCATTCCAATCGTATTGTATAATTTGTTCGTTCACCAGTTGACAATTTTTAAAGTGTATTTACATATTAAACTTAACCATAAAAACCTGTGTTGAAAATCGCGAGCTTTTGCTGGACGTATTCCGTATATAGTTGGAAGTATGGGAAAACAATCAATTAGTATTATTATCTGAGTTTGAGTATTTTTTATATCTACATTACAAGCATAGGCATACAATTTACCTAGAAGAAAACATTATTCTGCATAGTATCCATAATTTAATGTAGTCATGAATACCCATTTTATTGTCATAACATCAATACCTTAATTTTTGCATTGTTACTTTTAACATTATTTTATATATAGATTGAAGGTAAGCATCCACATTTTAATATATCTAAGGCTAAATGGTTCAATGCCCGATCATACAATAACGTGCAATAAAGTGCAGTCGTTATAAATAAATATAAATAAAAACCATTGACATGAAGGTCATGTATTTTCATAATCTAAATATGTTTGTTTGATTATTGTAGACTGCTCGCAGATCTTCAGTCGTAATGTTCGAAATGAATATGTTGTGGACCAATACTGACAATAAAAACCAATTTACAGAATGCATTGTATCTTCAATGTCGTTTACATCGTGCGATTATGATAGGTTCTCACTATCACGATTCGCGTCACGATTGAAATCGTGGTCTTAATCGTGGACCAATCGTGGTGATCATGTGAGATCTAATCAGATTTTAACAGATCTTGAGGTCAGTCATGGCAATCGCGTTAATCGTGGAACAATTTTGAACGATTCAAAAATTCTCGACGATTCATACGATCAGCTGCGATCCATTGTCAATCGGGATCATCGTATCAGATCTTATTGCATCGTAACAAAGCGCGACAAATCGTATCAAACCGTGAATCCGAATCGTGGTGATCGAAATCGATCATACACAAGAACAAACACCACGTTATGTTAAGATGCGTTGCTATCTCAAGAAACAACGAAGTCAATAGTCACTCGGGCTGTATTTATATCATTCGGGTCCAGTCGATGCTCCAATCGTGATATCCATCGATCATGATCGATCACGATCGTGAAAGACATCGTGACCACAATCGTATCCTATCGTAACGGAGCGCACTGATTCGTGATAGGCATATCGGCACTTATCTGTACGTACTAGAACGTCCTAATTCGGGGACCCGATCGTGATGATCGTGTTAGATCGGGGACTCGACCGAAACAGTCCCAATTGAACGTATGTAAGTGTATCTGAACTGGAGATAAGACCGTAAAAGATCGTGACACCTGGAATTGACAAATCGTGACCAGATCACTACAGAGCGCAAAACATCGTATCAAAACGTATGGATATCCAAGCCTGAAATCTTAAAGAAATACCACGATCAGCTACGAGTGGTCAATCGCGGCGTTCGTGACGGATCGCACGATAGTGGGAACTTAGCATTGGCTTATTTGGATTTGTTATTCAAGGCTGCCTTAATTATTACCATAAGTTGAATAAATGAAATTTGGACAAAAGGCATTATATAAGACGTGATCTAATTCGCCAAACAGACTTAGAGCTAAAGTTTAGCAATTGGTCAGAAAAATGTAAACGCGGTTATAATTTTATGACGATTGCCATATTTTATAACTGTTGGTATAAATTATTACTGCAGTTATATTTGTAATGTAACTGCCGTTACAAATTTATTACTGCAGTCATAAAGTTGTAACTGCGGTTACAATTTATAACAGCAGTCACATCTATATTCAAAAGCCGTGCATAAGTTTACAGTCAGTTTAAATTGTGTTGAAAATAATTGGATCAACGATTTATTGTAAATCATGAGAAAACATTGTTTTCTGTTAACAAACACACTGATCCTCTGCAATTTAAATCGGTTTATTTACCTGTATCGATCAGTTCATGTTTATCAAGGTTCTCATTTGCATTTCTACCGACTGTAGTTCTTCCTGTTTAAATATTGTTAAAAGGAATGACCGTGTTTATAAAAAAAACTGGCGAATGCCAGTCGAGGCAGATTTTACAGGATATGTTTGGATAAATTAAAAGAGACATTGCGATTTGTATTGAGGGGACATCAACACGTCTTAAAGTCCAGTTCATCCTCTGGACATCATTATCATTATTTCGAAATGAAACCTTGGTTGCAAATTATATGGATGTTAAGTAGCCTGACTCCAATAAACTCTGAATGCCCGGTCAATTGGGCATCATTTGATCCATGTGATGAATGGGAAACGTGGTCAAGTTGGAGCTCTTGCAGTCAAACTTGTGGTGGTAGAAAAACACGATTGACACAGTTGTGTTGTTTAAGACTTGGAAGCAGCTTTTGCGCCGACGAATGTCGAAACGTGGCTAATTATTAAAAGGATGATACCACGGATTGTGCCCGTTGCTTAAATGGTATGCTCGTTTTATGAGGATCATTGTGTATGTCCGAATATTAACTACGGTTCTTGCTGTCAATCAGGTAAAACATATATGTGCAAGCCAACGCCTGGAAATACAACTTGATATAACTTTTTAGACCTCTAGTCTGAACATAACGACATTAATACATAATAGCATAGTATATAAATGCAGATATCGTTTATAGAAAAACAATCGGCGTCTATGAGGTTTCAACGGGTGTTTGATATTTGAATATATGTACGCTAAGTAAACTGAAGAGTAACTTCTGATAAAACAAAGGTAAGGTATACTTTGTTCAACGTCGCAATTGATTTGTCTGGGGGAAATATGCGAAATAATGCAATGTACACCCTTTTTTTACTGTTTTGAAGTAAACAAAATTACGTAAAAAAAATCGTCAATGAACATATACATCATAGACAATAAATTAATTTGATAACTATTCAAAATAAAGCCCCATAAATATTGAAATCAGGTATATATAAAATATATGTTGCAAATTACACAAATAATAATAAAACAATTGTATAAACTCATCTTTTTTCAATGAGAATGTTTATATGATTATAATCATACAATTGGAAACATCATGTTTGGTACACCGTTATATATAGTGCGAAATTATTAAAATGACACTCATTAATCTTTGTGACAAAGCGTAAGTGTGTGTTCGGGTGTTTGTATTGTTTTGGACGAGTTTCTGTTCTAGGAATTTTAGTTGATATAGATTTGAATTCGGGAAAGCGAGAGTGATATTTACTGGTCGTGTGGTATAAGTGCTTGCGCTTCACGCCTCGGACCGAGTTCAATGCCGTCTGACAGTGACCTTTTTTCTAATGTTTGAGTTAATTTTAAAATATGCAGATTATGATATATTAATTAGAAAATGTCGAATATTTTATTGTGTTACTGTTATGTTTGAATTATTTTTATAGTACAGTTTCCAATGTTTCAATTACAATCACACTCTCAGTGGAAAAATCGTGAAAAAGTAAGTACTAACCCGCAACAAAATGTTTAGAAAACAAATAATTAAATGTCGATACCGAGACTCGATCTAAAACTTTTCTTTAATTTGAATGTTATAAGAATAAACGAATGGTTAAGCGTCTATGTCAACTAAAGAAGTCGTTATTAACCGACTGAATGTGGGTCTGCAAACAATGTTGGACATTAGTTATGTTGGGCACAATCACATAGTAAACCAATAATGATGATTATATTTTATCTTGTACGTCCCTTTTCTCAGTTTCCACTGGTGTAAGAAAGCACCAATGATTCGATAAACATATGAACACAATTTAATATAATTTGAAACAACATTAATTATATATATAATCGTGTCAGTGGATCTAGTAAATGTTAAGGGTATGTGCCATAATTTTTATTTTATCTGGCGGTTAATTTACCATGGACTACTAATATGAACTGCCTTCGCTCATATTTATTAATTACCTGAATACGGTATCATGGCCTGTACCCGGATAATCCTGACGCAGAGCAGCCACCCTAACGCAGTGCCAAAATGGCGGATATTTTTCTTATGTAAACGTATGTTTTAGTTGCAATAACCGTCGCCATTAATCTAATAAGTATTAAATTCAATATACCTAATGTTACTTCTAGCAATTATTGGGTTGTAAGATGGAATGCTGAGGAACAAGTCCAAACGTCCAATTAAAATATTTATAAAGAAATTCTGAAAAAATACTAAGAAGCTTTAAATTGCCATATTTTTTCTTTGTTGGAAGCAAAAATATACTGCATAAAAAATCTTTTTACGCTGTGTTGTTATCCCATCGGATATGGACACAATACTCGTTCGAATGTGCGGACTGCGAGACAATTGATAAAAAACTACGTTTCTAGTTGATAATAATCGAACGCAATGTATACTAAAAACGGATAAAAACCAAAGCAACGTAAAACACCTGACGAAAAAACAAATAACCGGATAATATCCAATATAAATGAATGAAAATACATGTATGCTGAACGACTATAATGGACCTCTATATATTTCTATTTTCATTCCAATCGTATTGTATAATTTGTTCGTTCACCAGTGACAATTTTTAAAGTGTATTTACATATTAAACTTAACCATAAAAACCTGTGTTGAAAATCGCGAGCTTTTGCTGGACGTATTCCGTATATAGTTGGAAGTATGGGAAAACAATCAATTAGTATTATTATCTGAGTTTGAGTATTTTTTATATCTACATTACAAGCATAGGCATACAATTTACCTAGAAGAAAACATTATTCTGCATAGTATCCATAATTTAATGTAGTCATGAATACCCATTTTATTGTCATAACATCAATACCTTAATTTTTGCATTGTTACTTTTAACATTATTTTATATATAGATTGAAGGTAAGCATCCACATTTTAATATATCTAAGGCTAAATGGTTCAATGCCCGATCATACAATAACGTGCAATAAAGTGCAGTCGTTATAAATAAATATAAATAAAAACCATTGACATGAAGGTCATGTATTTTCATAATCTAAATATGTTTGTTTGATTATTGTAGAATGCTCGCAGATCTTCAGTCGTAATGTTCGAAATGAATATGTTGTGGACCAATACTGACAATAAAAACCAATTTACAGAATGCATTGTATCTTCAATGTCGTTTACATCGTGCGATTATGATAGGTTCTCACTATCACGATTCGCGACACGACTGAAATCGTGGTCTTAATCGTGGACCAATCGTGGTGATCATGTGAGATCTAATCAGATTTTAACAGATCTTGAGGTCAGTCATGGCAATCGCGTTAATCGTGGAACAATTTTGAACGATTCAACAATTCTCTACGATTCATACGATCAGCTGCGATCCATTGTCAATCGGGATCATCGTATCAGATCTTATTGCATCGTAACAAAGCGCGACAAATCGTATCAAACCGTGAATCCGAATCGTGGTGATCGAAATCGATCATACACAAGAACAAACACCACGTTATGTTAAGATGCGTTGCGATCTCAAGAAACAACGAAGTCAATAGTCACTCGGGCTGTATTTATATCATTCGGGTCCAGTCGATGCTCCAATCGTGATATCCATCGATCATGATCGATCACGATCGTGAAAGACATCGTGACCACAATCGTATCCTATCGTAACGGAGCGCACTGATTCGTGATAGGCATATCGGCACTTATCTGTACGTACTAGAACGTCCTAATTCGGGGACCCGATCGTGATGATCGTGTTAGATCGGGGACTCGACCGAAACAGTCCCAATTGAACGTATGTAAGTGTATCTGAACTGGAGATAAGACCGTAAAAGATCGTGACACCTGGAATTGACAAATCGTGACCAGATCACTACAGAGCGCAAAACATCGTATCAAAACGTATGGATATCCAAGCCTGAAATCTTAAAGAAATACCACGATCAGCTACGAGTGGTCAATCGCGGCGTTCGTGACGGATCGCACGATAGTGGGAACTTAGCATTGGCTTATTTGGATTTGTTATTCAAGGCTGCCTTAATTATTACCATAAGTTGAATAAATGAAATTTGGACAAAAGGCATTATATAAGACGTGATCTAATTCGCCAAACAGACTTAGAGCTAAAGTTTAGCAATTGGTCAGAAAAATGTAACCGCGGTTATAATTTTATGACGATTGCCATATTTTATAACTGTTGGTATAAATTATTACTGCAGTTATATTTGTAATGTAACTGCCGTTACAAATTTATTACTGCAGTCATAAAGTTGTAACTGCGGTTACAATTTATAACAGCAGTCACATCTATATTCAAAAGCCGTGCATAAGTTTACAGTCAGTTTAAATTGTGTTGAAAATAATTGGATCAACGATTTATTGTAAATCATGAGAAAACATTGTTTTCTGTTAACAAACACACTGTGATCCTCTGCAATTTAAATCGGTTTATTTACCTGTATCGATCAGTTCATGTTTATCACGGTTCTCATTTGCATTTCTACCGACTGTAGTTCTTCCTGTTTAAATATTGTTAAAAGGAATGACCGTGTTTATAAAAAAAACTGGCGAATGCCAGTCGAGGCAGATTTTACAGGATATCTCAGGATAAATAAAAAGAGACATTGCGATTTGTATTGAGGGCACATCAACACGTCTTAAAGTCCAGTTCATCCTCTGGACATCATTATCATTATTTCGAAATGAAACCTTGGTTGCAAATTATATGGATGTTAAGTAGCCTGACTCCAATAAACTCTGAATGCCCGGTCAATTGGGCATCATTTGATCCATGTGATGAATGGGAAACGTGGTCAAGTTGGAGCTCTTGCAGTCAAACTTGTGGTGGTAGAAAAACACGATTGACACAGTTGTGTTGTTTAAGACTTGGAAGCAGCTTTTGCGCCGACGAATGTCGAAACGTGGCTAATTATTACAAGGATGATACCACGGATTGTGCCCGTTGCTTAAATGGTATGCTCGTTTTATGAGGATCATTGTGTATGTCCGAATATTAACTACGGTTCTTGCTGTCAATCAGGTAAAACATGTATGTGCAAGCCAACGCCTTGAATTACAACTTGATATAATTTTTTTAGACCTCTAGTCCGAACATAACGACATTAATACATAATAGCATAGTATATAAATGCAGATATCGTTTATAGAAAAACAATCGGCGTCTATGAGGTTTCAACGCGTGTTTGATATTTGAATATATGTACGCTAAGTAAACTGAAGAGTAACTTCTGGGAAAACAAAGGTAAGGTATACTTTGTTCAACGTCGCAATTGATTTGTCTGGGGAAATACGCGAAATAATGCAATGTACACCCTTTTTTTACTGTTTTGAAGTAAACAAAATTACGTAAAAAAAATCGTCAATGAACATATACATCATAGACAATATTTTAATTAGATAACTATTCAAAATAAAGCCCCATAAATATTGAAATCAGGTATATATAAAATATATGTTGCAAATTACACAAATAATAATAAAACAATTGTATAAACTCATCTTTTTTCAATGAGAATGTTTATATGATTATAATCATACAATTGGAAACATCATGTTTGGTACACCGTTATATATAGTGCGAAATTATTAAAATGACACTCATTAATCTTTGTGACAAAGCGTAAGTGTGTGTTCGGGTGTTTGTATTGTTTTGGACGAGTTTCTGTTCTAGGAATTTTAGTTGATATAGATTTGAATTCGGGAAAGCGAGAGTGATATTTACTGGTCGTGTGGTATAAGTGCTTGCGCTTCACGCCATCGGACCGAGTTCAATGCCGTCTGACAGTGACCTTTTTTCTAATGTTTGAGTTAATTTTAAAATATGCAGATTATGATATATTAATTAGAAAATGTCGAATATTTTATTGTGTTACTGTTATGTTTGAATTATTTTTATAGTACAGTTTCCAATGTTTCAATTACAATCCCACTCTCAGTGGAAAAATCGTGAAAAAGTAAGTATTAACCCGCAACAAAATGTTTAGAAAACAAATAATTAAATGTCGATACCGAGACTCGAACTAAAACTTTTCTTTAATTTGAATCTTATAAGAATAAACGAATGGTTAAGCGTCTATGTCAACTGAATGTGGGTCAGCAAACAATGTTTTGCTTTTCTGCCTTTCCATTTTCTGCTGATGAGAGTTGACGCCTGTGTGTACCTGTACAAACGAGGGTGATTGTACACAAACATCTCATTATTTGGACGAAAACCAAGTAGAAAAACAAATTCGATATTTGGTTTCACACGTTTTTGCAATGTATGTTTTGTTTTTACATTTCATTTCTTTGCATTTAGTAATCGTAAAATTATACCAATATCAAACATATTTTCTACTGGATGCAATGACATATTTTAATGTATGTTAAAAAAACTAACATTTCATATTGATCAAATGTTTCATATTTATAAGCACGATCAATGTACATGTAGACATTCCAGTCCTGGTTCAAAAATCAACATTACATCATTGTTCGAGAACTAACATGGCCACACGCGTTTATGCTTTAGTCAAATGCCTTTCTTGCACAGAAATGCACAGTGTAGCATACTACATTTTGTTGTATTTTGTGATTAATGTTTGTTTTAATTAAAAAATAAGTATGTATTTAAAAATTGCTACAGTTATGCAAGTCAACAATGACTTTACCATAAACACTATACTCAAATGTTACAAATAATCCGTTTATACACTGGGTTACATTTATTACTTTTTTTTGATCAGTTAAATGATATCAACGTTGAATGATACATTTAATGTCAGACACTGCATTCCCGTTCGGTGCCCCTAATGTGACTGCACAAACTATATTGTGTGTGTTTATTTACGTTAATACGAATTGTTTTTCGGAGAATCGGTATACTATTTCGTAATGGTTAATGCTATTTCCTAAAAACGTAATAATATTTCGTAAATACGAAATGCTATTGTTTATTAACACAATAATATTACGTTAAAACTAAAAATAATATTATATCGTAATAACGAAATGCATTTCGTTAAAGCGTAATATTAATTCGTATTTACGAAATAATTTTACGTTTTAACGAAATAGTATTCCCTTATTAAGATTATTGCGTTTAACGAATTAATAATATTTGAACGAATTTATAACATTATAAAGATATAAAATTACATTTAACCAAATAATAATGATAGGTTTTAAAGAGACCTATTCATAGATTGACCAATTGACAGTTTTTCAACTTTTTGTTGCCGATTCCAAAAACAAAACAAAAACAGTGTAAACAAGGGAGGAAAATAACACAACGGACCAAGAAATATATTGTAAAAACTGTTTCGTGTATGAGTAATCATTAGTTGAAATTGATAAAATTATAAAACGTTTGCAACGCTAAACGATGGAATAATTTGGAGTGTTTCTGTTGTTTTCGCTGAAACTGATGACATCGAGTGAAACACTTACATGAAGTTAATAATTCAGGGTGAAATACAGAAGTCGGAATGGCCGAATGGTTATAGGGGCGATAGCCTTTTAATACGCAGGTCCAGGTTTCGAACCCCGGTGCGACCAATTTTTTTTTTTTTTCTTTTTTTTCTCAACACTTTTCTTATTATTATACTTAAATTCTAAGTTCCGATGCTTAAATCTGTGTCAAGTTAATACATTTAATGGCATACTTCAAAAATGCGAAAATCTGTGAACAGTCCCTTTAACGAAATAATTTGTATTTACGAAAAAATGAAATACACATTGTATTTACGAAATAAACAAAAATAATGATGTTTGTTAATAAATGTTTATGATCTTCCTTTAGGGCCACCGTAGTCTCGCGATTATTTAAATGAGCATTGAACGTAAGATACAATCGCTTAAAGTCGAATTATCTAAAACAAGTACCCCTTTTGTTATGACCATTGATGTTAAATTATTTGTGGTATTGTAGATCCAGTAGGCATATTTGTTTCTTAATGTAATGAATATGTCATCTATGAAAACGGATAATAGCGTGTATTCACTGGTCCAAACTAGTTTTCTGTATTGATAAGCCTCACTTGGTGTCTTATCATAGATGTGTTAACAGCACGTAAAGTATTTGACATTCATTGAGGCGTTGAAAAGATCTATCCCCGTAATAATGTAAACGTTATTATTTAAAAACTTGCCAATATTTTGTGTTTGCTTGTGATTTGGCATACAATCGGTGCAGTATTCAAGTGAATAAAAGTATCCTGTGAAAGGACACATTATATAATGTACCATGTCATGAACGTTTCAACAAATGCCACTTTTGTGCTAAATTATAACAAATAAATAAAAGTTATCAACATATAAAATCACACTTTGTTATTCCAATTTCGGAAAATTATCTGGTGCGTAAAAAGGAAACAAAACGGCATTTCGTAATACACGATTCTAAGAATTTTGTTGTTTGACAGAGGTTACGAACAAACATTTAGGGGATTTTTCGCTATTAAATTACATAATCTAAAATAAAAATAAATGTGTATAATGATTGTATGGTGGTGTACGTTCTGTGGAAGTAATATTTTTATATTCTCCACTAGAATGTAGGAAACGTTCAGATGAAACCTTAGTACCACTTGCTGTTGTTTTTACAATGACCTGTCAGGTACTCAGTCATTGTCCGATATCTATTCATCACTGGAGTTATAACATCGTTCACCTTCTTTTAGCATTGCAACCATAACGCAATTAGTGATTTTTATTTGTTCCCGCATCAACAGCTTCATGGTTAAGAATTGATATGTATTTACCCCAAAAGGATATATGTTCTAAACGACCGAAGACGTAATCTGAATACGAATTTTTTTCTCACAAATATATCAATTAAACTTCGAAAATAAAAGTCAGGGAATCGTCCTTATATGGGTAATGTCAAACTTTGTACATATTTTTGTCGGAACTAAGCGACAAATTTCAACGCAAAGGATAGTCCATGTGCGTTTTTTTGCACTCCAGTTTGTGATGTTATTGTTCATGATAACATTGTATTCATTTGTGTCAATGCAATGTAGATATGCAAGTATAAAAATGTTTCTATACCCGACTATTCGAACGTTTGGTACATAGATAATACATGTTGATTTCGGTATAAGCTCGTATTTTTTTCCATGAGTGGTTATTTATTATGATATTTTCACAAGTGGAGAGGCTACGAGTGCAGATATCTATTTGCTATGATCACGAGTGAATAAAAAAAACGATCTTACATTGAAATCAACAATTTTTCCTTTTATTTTATGCATTTTTTCCCCTCCGTTTTACTTATAAAATTGCTATCTAGTTGAGTTAAATTGGAAAACCTCGCGGGACTCATAGCATTATCACGACAAAGTCATGTCAAAGTTTTGAGTCCGAAATCGTATACGGTCCGTTATTTAAAATGCAGTCGCTTTAAGTACATTCACTTTAAAGGATTAATAATACCATTTATTTTCTAAATGTAATTGGTATTCGAAAACTGTTACTATGTGCGAAACAAACACATAGTGGAACAATTATAAAGTTTACATAGAGTTAATAAAACATTTGTATCCTCTTTATTTCAGTTTTTATTGGCGGAAGAAACACAACTTACCAGATTAAAATGTGCAACAAATATAAGTTGAAACAACATAATTTCTATATTTAGCTGCGAACGTAGTAAGTTTTTAAGGTGTTTGTCTTCATAGTCTAATCCGTCTTGTTATTAACTTTACTTTGAATTCTATTTACGACTGCCTTCTGAGTATGCAAAGATACTTCCTATTAAAATATCGTTAAAACGAATCTCCGTATTAATAAATAATGCCTGCCGATGCTGCATTGGTAGGATAAAACCAGATATATTAAATGAAACATTGTAATATATGTTCAGTGCACATGAAGGTGTCTTGTTCATTCTCTGTATTATTAACAAATAAATATAGCTAAAAAATGAAACATTGGTTCCAAATATTATGGATGCTTACTAGCCCTACTCAGTATACACTGAAGGCGCAGGTGATAATATATTTAAATGGCTAACGTGGGACAATTGATGTCCTTGCTCAAGATGTGGCGATACACAAGCACGGTCAAGTGTTCTTGTGCTGCAGAGGTGCGTTGAGTTACGTGATTTTCCCAGAAAATGTCCGTCTCTTCTAGATAAATACATGGTTGATTCCAGTGATTGTGATATAGAATGCTTCAATGGAGGATCGTTTTCGTTTGATCATTGTATTTGTCCGGATACAGACTATGGGTCATATTGTCAATCAGATAAAATATATATGATTTAAACACCGAATCCGCTTCACACAACACTTTCTTCATATTTCAAAAGTCATTTAGATTTGCAATGCAGTTTCAAAACAGCGTTTTTAATGACATGTTGTGCTTTGAATGCATTGTTGACGTTGTTTACATATTCTGGAAATGTATTGTCAACAAACATTGGTAAACATTCAGTTGTGTCGGTCATTCCTGTAGTGTTGCAATTATGCGTTTGTATGCATTGTATGTATTATTCGATGAAAAGTGTGACAGCTTTGAAGACTAGTGTGTTTTGCTTGTTTGACGTAATAACACTTTATTGAAAACAGACAGGGCTATTATATGTCATAGTTTGAACACATTCACTGGAAGTTTGTCTTCTTAAAGATGGGTTGTAAAGTTTCATGATGACAAAAACGTCTGAACTTGTTTTTTTTTAAAGAAGGGGCATAATTGAAGTACGATAAAAGCAAATATGCCGAAAAATCGAACTTAACCTTCCTTTTACACTAACACATCCCTAAAGTTGCCTAATGATTGCAAAACAAACTCTAGTTATTGTCTGCACAAACTAAAGGGGACGCCGCCAAACCCGCCATAAGTAGCCTCTATAGGTCGCCTTTTCAGGCGACACAAAATCTACCGTACATTAGTTCGTCTATAACAACAAATGTTGGGCACTTCAACAATACCAATACCATTAAGCAAATATCTTAACAAGTGTTTCCAAGTTTAAACAAGATTAAAATATGTCTCTTTGTTTAAATTGCAGATACTAATTCGTGTAACGTTGTCACTTCAATACAACTGAAAACCCATTCTATTCAGTACTCATATTATTGTTCAGTACATCGCATTGCCTAACTTCAAAAGTTGAAACTAACAAAATTAAACTAACTTATTTACGTCGGCTGTTTTAAATTTTATATCAAATTTTATGCTTATATTGATAATAGCTATTTTATATTAAACTGGATGCGACACCATGTTTCGACAATATCACATTGACATATGGTTATACTTTAATATGTTTGTTCTAATTGTAATAATGCACTGACAGTTTGTAATTATTACACACTTTACACTGTGAGTTTTCCGAATGATATATATTTACTGTTATTAAACAATCTGAACATTTTGGTGATTGAGCTTTTAGATGTCTTTGTTTCTTTATATCAAGTTTATTTACTTTTATTCCTGCACATTATGTTCGTACATAATAACATGCAAGACATACCACTGCGATACTATATGCTTTAATAGAGCCATCATAATCAATAAATACTTAACTAATAATTAATTAATAACAAAAAGTACCGACTATGTCAAAGAAACTGGGTGTCGTTTTATTAGCAGTTGGTTTCATAATCATTTTAGTCCTGGACTTAAGGTCGAACTTGCGACTAGCGTATACCCTGTCCATGCTATTGAGTCAAAGGTCAAATATCAGAATGAAGTTTTTGTAGAATGCATAATTTTGGAAGGATTTTAAATTAATAGATTGGAATGATAGTGATATGAAAGTGTGTCAACCGCAAAAAAACAAACCCAGATATGTTGTTGAAAGGTCAAGGACACTCTTCAATGTCAAAATATTTGTCCATGGCATATACATGTAATCTACCTTTGTTCTGACTTTTCGTTGCTTTCTGCACACACGCGTACGTTTCGGGGACATACGCCACAACGTGTGACAAGCCTTGTTCGTTTTGAAAAAATGGCGATTATTATTCTAAATCACGATTATTGTATTATGTGGATTAAACTAAAAGGGCATTTGCTTACTTGTGAGTCGGAAGTTTGAACTATGCTTAGTTTAGTTAATACGTATTTACATTTTAGCATCTAGTCTGTGTCGAAGGCCTGTTTCTTAATGGGACATTTTTGGGTCCGTTCCCTGGGTAGAACATGTACTTGGTTTCTTAAGAAAGATTATTCGAACACTCCCCGAGAAGGGATCGAACACGATCGCAAGGCAGACAATATATCGATCACTATGTTTAGCATAAAATATACTTCATGGAATTAGTAGAGAAAGGTTTTGTTACAAAAGTACATTTGATATTATTTTATCCGACAATGAATTTGAAAGGGTTAAACAAAAACAAGTGAAACTGTTTTGTAAGTTGAGAGTTTAATTGAAGATTTGGCGATCAACCAGATTAAATAATATTACCGTATTTTTCTCTCCTGGCGATGTCTCTGGAGTTTCATTATTCCAATGTTGAGTAATAAACAGGTGATTGTATTGCATATTTTACCGAGTAAAAGAAGATGACCGGTTTAAATTGTGAAATGGAAGAAAAGGTCTTACAGTCGAATAACAAATTACTTCAGTTGAGGATGTTCGAGTGTAATAGATCGCGTTATTTGTAAGCCATCTCTATTTAACTTTATTGATCAGTTTGAACTACTTGATCCTTGATTACCATCAGAGCAGTGTGTAGAATAATTTCACATTGCTGCTTGCACAAGTGTTTCTTCTTTCAGTGATAGTGTTAACAATGACACATTAAATAAGATTTTCATTCGTATATAAATGGCATACTATTACGGTGGATGTTTATATGGAGTCACTTGCTAATAAAGATATTATTCAATCGTTTAACAATATAAGTAACACTATTCATATTAGGAAAGGTCTGAAATGTTGAATCAATGTTTAAAAAATAGTGTTGATTCATAAATAATAATGTTGTTTACCTTTATTTAGGACAACAATAAAAACTCAAATATAAACTAAATATTACCACAATAAGGTTAAGGTATGATATAATGAGGATTTTCGATCAGCAAAATCAGCGTTTTATAAACGATAAAATCAGATAAATAAATAATATGTTGGCAATCAACGCCAGAAGTAAATATACAGGATTAGTTCGAAAATATAAATATCACGATGATACAGAATATACAAAAATAACTCAATAGAGTTTGTGTACTAATATATGTTGGACTCGGAAGTATCTGAATGAACATTGAGTTTAAGATACCATCGCATATAGTCGCTTAAACTTAAATAAATATTTTGTTATACCGGTAATTATTGATATTGAATTATCTGTAGCACTATTGATACAATAGGCAGAATTGTTTCCAAAGGTAATAAATGTAGCATTGTATGAATACCGATAATAGCCTGTATTCTCTGGTTCAGGCTAGTTGTCTGCATTCATAAGCAGCCAGTGTGATCCTCACTTGGCGTTTGACCATCGATTTGTTAAGAGGAAGTAAACTCTTTTCATTCATGTAGGCGTTGAAACGCAGTATTATTCCAATAAATATAAATGCAAATTCTCATCTAATCATTAACTGGCATTTGCAGTATTTATACTACATGTCATGAAATTCAGTTTTTATGATGATTTTCCGTTCTTTGCAAAGAAGTTAAACAACAGTAACTGAAATTATGAAATCGCAATTTACAAGGCCATTATATGGAAACTTTCGTCGCTAGTGCTTATGATAATAAAACCCAGTTTCAATCCAAATAACATCTCATATATTACATTTGGATATCATTATATATGTCTATAGAGTGCGCTCTTTGGAAACTGTTAAATCGTTCACCTTCTACCAGTCACAGCGCAATCTATACGTTTGTTCTTTCTTATTTAACCAAAAACAATGTTTGCAAGTGGAAACATTGTCCCATTTAACCAAAACGGGTAAATGGCATACTTTTGACAACTGTGGAATGCAATTGAACTGATAACATAAATAGTTTATATAAATGTCAATTAGTTCCATCCATTGTCAAATTTCATTCTTGCGGCCGTTTGCAATCGCTTAATGTCCACCAGAAGGTAAATTGCAATATTTGCATTGTTTTGTATGAAACTAAGAGACAAATTTTAATCATGAGGTGAACGCCCATGTGCAATTTGGCCATCCTGTTTCTGCATTGGAACATAATGTTCATGTTTGTCATTGCATTTTAGATGCGTTGCACCATTTAAATATACGTATAAGTATGCAAATAGTAAAATGACCAAATATAAATGAATTTTTGATAATAAATAATGCAATCGCTTGACATGCCAAGTACAAATTAACATCTTTAGTAAGAAGTACTATTTTTAAATGTATTCTCAATTTCTACATGCAATAATTATTAATGTAGATCGCTCCAAGATATTCGGTCATTAAGTGTGCAATAAATAACAGTGGACCAATTATTGTCATATAAATATTTGAAAAACGTTAAAACAAACCAAATATGTGCAGATTCTGTCTTACGTCGCTTTTCTCCAGTTGCACTGGAGCAATTACCATTAAGTAGCGTATTTAAATATTTATCTGAAACAACATTAATTTTACATTTAATTGAGCACTCGGTAAGTTTTACATGTATGTGTCATCATATTTATTCTATTTGTCGACAAGTTAACTGACCTGCTAGTTACAACTGCATTCAGTAATATTTAATCATAACCTGTTTAAATATATCGTATAAGGAATCTTTCTATTTATAAAGAAACTGGTACCCCTATTTTGAGGCAGATTTTGCAGGATATATAAGATTATTATCTCAAGTGAAACATTGAGATTTGTATATAGTGCACAACAAAATGTTTTAATTTCCAGTACATCCTCTGAACATCATTATCATTATTTAAAATGAAAATGTGATTCCAAATAATATTGATGTTTACTAGCCTTACTCCAATACACTCTGTACACAATGTTCTGCAAATGGGGATATATGTCAATGGAAAACGTTTGAAGATTGGAGTGCATGCGATCAAGACTGTAATGGAAAACAGTCACGACCAATAGTGTTCTGTTTCAATTCTCTTGTGTTGGCTTTTAAACGTTGTTGTTTCTGTTGGCTATATTAAGTTCATAAATAATTCTGTTAATAAATATGTTTTTTGAATTACTTTTTTTCAAATTTAACGAAATATTCCATTTACTTATAAAACTTTCCTCATAAACATCAGTGCCATTTACACACAATTTAACGACAGATTCATGAAAATTATCAAATTAGGATTTAGACACTACAATTTATTCAACCGTATTCGTAATGCACGGTCTCATATTGACAGGAAATATATTATTTGCAGTTTTAAATACGGCAATGTCTTAACTGTACACAGATGGTTAATGTTATACGTTGAAACGGTCAATATTGGTTTAATATCTATTGAATTATATCAAATACCACTTTGCAAGGTTATATTTATATGTTGATTATTTGTTGTTGGTAATATGTAGTGATTATATTTCCATATATTTTTTTTACACAGCTTTTGAATTATCGTATATAATATGCTTATGAATTTTTTACGAAAATAAATTAAAATGTATTCATGTGAAGTTATGTTTATTAAAACGTTTATATGATGAAACGTATATAATATTACTTATCTCTGTAATAAGCTTTCTATATTTCTTTTCTTTTATGTCACTGAATATTCTGTGAGGGGATGATAAATGACGGCTCGAAATGCCCATACATGATTTAATAAGTCATCTATGTTCATTAGAATCTATTTAGCTCACGGTGTGCTAAAGGTGGATATATCTCGTTTTGTAAACCAGCAACCAGTTCAAATCGGTCACATATGGTGACTGATTTCTGCCATATCGTTCTGGCGTGTTGGCGCCTTTGAGGGGCGCCAACACGCCGACACGCCAGAACGACAAATAAAGATACTTGTCGTTCTGGCGTGTTGTCGTTTTGGCGCCCTTCAAAGGCACCAACACGTCAAAATGACATGGCGGACATCAGTCACCATTGTCACATGAATAAACCTGACAGTATGTAGATAATTTGAACCAATTTGTTCGAAAAATATATAATTCGGTTATTAGAGTGTAGTATTTAGTTGGGCGCACGTGCGGGTGATGTGCTTGCGACAACTTTTGGTCATCGCTTGGGATTGCATTTGATTTTGGTGGCGTCAAGTTCAACGTTACTAAAAATAAAAATTAAAAAAACAAAACAGGTTTCCGCTCAATACCTCGAGAACGATTAGAGCTATTGCAATGAAACTTACAAAATACATACCTTATATCGATACCTCGCTAAGGATTACATATGGTGTGGTTGGAACCAAGATAAAGGTCCAGTCGAAACGCGATACTACGAATAGTCACGGGAGACACCGATTTGTTCGCAGTTTCGCGTTTTTTCTTAGTATCGCATCTTTTGGAATTTACGGTATTAACGTAATATTCTTTAATTGTGTGTTAATTTGCGTCATGTCGTATCAATTGTATACATTTGCATTATAAATAAAACAAGTATAAAATCATTCCAGGCACAGTAAAGGAATTCGGTGTAACGCATTACCGGCAAATACGAAAGTCGTTATGTCAAGCGCTAATCTCACAGTGCATCATTTCAAGGGGCTTTGAATTATTAACAAACATGTTAACAACTACTTTTGTCAACAATGCAACCAAACTGCCTAGGTGTCTGACTGAACAGAGGTGCGACAATCTAGATGAATTAAATTATATTTCAGTTGTTATAAATACATTATAAGTTTGACATTGACCGACAATCTAGATGAAGGACATAATACTTTTGGTGTCATCAATGCATGTTTACTTCGACTAGCATAGTTTGAATTATATCAATTAGGTCTTAACTGGGTCCGGCTAGCTCAGTTGGTAGAGCGCTGGACTGTCAATTAGGGAATTGTGAGTTCGTACCCCAGCTCGTTCGCATAACTAATGTGGGTATTGGTCATGCAATTATTTCTACGGCCATTCTCCCCCTACCTCTGATTCAAGTAGGGCAGTTGTCAGTTACTGGCATAGGTATGTGCTTTTAGTACTGGTAAACCGCATAGATCGGGTTAGCTTGCCCAAGAACAGTGTGAGTAGGTTAACTAATCGCCGTGATATGACTGAAATACTGTTAAAAACGGCGGAAAATGCAAACAAACACACAAAAACAATCAAGTAGGTCTTATTGAAAACAGAGTTCAGCCCGTTATTGACCGTTGTTCAAAACATTCCATACGGTTTAAATCTGTAGAATTCTGAACAAAATGCATGTTTTCGTGGTATTTTTGTTAAGTATACAAACGGATTTGACATACGAACACGGTTTAAGTACTTGTATATATCCAACAATATATTCTGTAAATTGCAGTATGTCCAAATATCACGCAATGCAAGCAACGAAAATGTACTGATGCAAACAACACTGAGTGCATAGAATGCAATGAAAACAAGGAGATATTCATACCATGGAATAACAATAGTGAATGCCAACGTAAGATGTTATTTGTTACATTATTTCACCGTTAAAATGTAAATATATTGTATTAAATATTTTATTTTTTATTATATTTTATTTACATCCTTGAAGTGCATGTTTATTTATTATTTGTACAAGTACAAGTGAACAAATGGTATTGATTTTACATAAACATCAATTGATCATGGCAATTAAGTTTCCTTTTCAGTAAATAAAGTAAATAAACTAAATCTTATTAAGATTTTCTAAGGTAAAAAAATGCGCTTGGAACAATCACTATTGCTGGCCTGGAACATGCAGCACCACCGGACTGACCAAGGATTGCCAATGTGCTAATGGATTTGTAAACAGGTCTACTGTAGATTACAGTTCAACCAACGCTGGAGAAACAACCTGTCAGCCAAACACACTTCCTGATATTTTAACATGTGATACCAAAGCGATCGGACCAAATCGTGAAATGAAAATTTCCTCCTCTACTGAATGCCAATACCTCTCGGATATGTACGGAAATTACCAGCCAGTAACGATGCAATTTAAAATGACTTCGGAATATACTGTTGATAGTTCAAAATTCGCCTTACGACCACCGTTCATCACGGAAGAAAAGTTTGGTATTAGTGATACAACGATATATATCAAGATTCAAACTGTGTCAGGTAACATGAACATGTTTATATTCATCGTATGATAAGTATGGATCGATTATAAATGAAACACACATAACCATAGTTTCTGAAGAATATATGTCCAAACCAGTTTTGTAATAATTAAGTGTATTCTTTAGTTATGAAGAGTTAATTATTAATTTTTGCAATACTTATTTCCTTAAAGGGTCATATGTGGACAAATCAATCCATATGCCATTTGAAGACGCAACGTCCAGCACGAATGTGACGCAGATGCGCGAAGACGAGGGCACATTAAACGTTAACGACTCTACGTACAATTTATTAAACGGACAAGCGTAAGATGATTTCGTTCTATTTAAATACTCTGTTCCCAATCTTTCCATTCATTTAAATTTGAAACCAGTACATAACATTGCTTTTATAACATTTATGCTACACATTTAATAAATTTGAAAATGTCCACTTTTGTATGTTAGAATCATTTTTCAATAGTGCTTGTCTGTGTATTGTGTGCAATATATATAGTTTACGTAATATTTGCATTATGACTAAGGGATATTATTTCAATTAGTTAACTTAACCTCTTCCAATAAGTTTCGCAGAGAAGACACAATTCATATACAAGAGAAGATTTGTATATTAGAACTTTCAATATTTAAAATGAAATTCCATTACACTACACAGCATTTCTAGACACTTACAAATTCGTAATAACGTGGCCATTTTTCGGGGAAGTTTGATCAAATTTAGTTAGTCATTAATTTACTTATATACGTATTCCTATGTATAATTGTATTTCAGTAATTGAGCATTTTGATACGAAAGTTAACATAATAACACAATAACCCAAAAAATAACATTCGCAAAATATTGCAATGAATAACTTGAACGTTCTAGGGCACGAGATCGAGGTCCTTTTTTCATCATTTTCCACGAGGAAGGGTAGTTGTGTGTAAAATATCGAATTGTTGTTTTAATGCATCATTTCATACGAAACAATTCAACGAACAAAGAAAACTTGATTGAGCATCAGTGGAACGAACTAAACATGTAGACGTATTAGAGTGCGACATCTCATGCTATTTGAGCAGGATCTAATTCAGTAATGGAGAAACTCTCACAATAATCTATGTCATTTCCACGAGACAAATGTGCCAGCTTAATATCTTTTAAAGCAATGGGAGGCCTACACAATTTGTAAATAATTATTTTATAAACGCCATGCTGTGCATTATGATCTTTTAATATTGTATAGTGTATTTTTAGATTTAAGTTTAATTGCAATAACTTTCATATTAAATTTTGCCTTGAATGCACAAAATGTAGAAGTGAATATCTGTGTGATTGATTTTATTGCTGTCAAAATTTGATCCAATAGATATTTTATTGAGTTTTATGTAAGTGTCGGATTATATTAAATCCAGAGGAGAATGATGTCAAACCGAGGTCGAAGGCCGAGGTTGACATCACTCTTCGAGGGGGGCAATATTTACTATTCCCCGCAACTGCCTATGAAAGTTTTTATTATGCCAAACAAATAATATTGGCATGTCAATTACAGGCTCTGTTTAGAATCTGAAGCAAAGGGAGGTGGCTTCTTGAAATGCATTGATACAAGAGACACAAATCATATCGTATCCGACCCAGTTCCTTACACAAAGGTAACCAAGCACAGGCAAGTATGTTACAGATATGACAATGCGCCACCGGAACATTCTAAAAAGTGGAACCATGCTCATCCGAACCGTTAACAGTTCTGAATCGAGTTACAAGATCCACACTGTCGTCTGTACAATTCAACGGTTGGATAGACCTAGTTCCAAGTGGAGGACCAAGTTATACAGCATCGTCCATAGAAAGTTACCAGATTACCGTAAATGAAGTGACTCCTTCCAACGGATCCTTGAAAGTTGATAATACCAAGAATACATATTTCAGAAAGGTGAATTCTAGCGTTTATGCAACGGAACTGAATCTAACGTCCAATTCGCCACGACTGTATTGTATAACGCTAGAGGTAAAAGATGTTGCAGACAACGTTCGACAAAGTAGAAGATTTATGTTGTACGACAACACAAGGTTTGTTGAAACATGGAACGAACGTCCATTCCGATTTGACATCGTGGAAAACACCTTCAATGTGTCTAGAACCGTTTACATTGACAGATCGCAATCCCATATAAACAATATTTGGTTAAAGAAAGACGGGTATGGGATGTTGTATGTTCACAACAGCACCGACTTGTCAAAGATGCAGATGATGTTCGACGCATTGGATCCCCACAGCGGACTGCTCAAAATTAGGTGGGATTTTGGATTCGCCGATACGTCGACTGTGTTAACAAGTGGTCATTTGTCTGTAGGCCAAATTGAAAACGTAAGTTGAAATTCATCCGAATACATTATCATTATTAATCCATATGTAATGTTTTGTTTACTTCAAGGCGTTATGTGCTTCATTTATTTAAGTAAGGTAGCGAAATAAATCGTTTAAAACTATGACATCAAAGTTAAGCGCTGGTTAATTTCCTATACTGAAGATTTGCATTTAATATTCAGGGTTACTGTTTTTCAGACAACCTGTCCAAATGATACTGTAGATTGCTATTGCCCAGACATAGGCAAGTGTGAATTCTCCCGCTCAATAAGCTAGTTGTTGAAGATAAGCATACAGGGAACCACAATAGGAACTACTTCTTCACAATTACGGTAACTAACAACGCCTTGCTGACAACGACAGAACGCATTGACGTAATTGTTGACGATTCTCCGCCTGAAGAAGGAGTAGTCTTTGAAGGTAGAGTCCAATAATTTTAAATCAAAATAGGCTATAATAATGATTATTCAATGTATTTAGACTTCGCCGAATGCCTTGTATAAACATATATTTTTAAAAGTTATTTCCAATACATATCTGTGTTTACACTGTTTTGCAATAGGTCCGGTGGATTTCAAAGATATCGATTACACAAGTGAAGATTCCTTTGTTGTACACTGGCATGGATTTATCGACCATGAAAGTGGAATCAAACTCTACAGACTAGGGCTCGCAGCCAGATGCTAAAGCAAAGATGAGCTATACAACTTTACGAAGTCACTGAGACTATGGTATACAAAGAACTTACTGAGACATCCATTCGCCCCACTGCAAACTTCACAGGAAAACGCTTTGTGACCGTCATTGCTCTAAACCATGCTATGGAATCATCAAACCCTGTTTGCTCGGATGGTGTCACAAGAGATATCTCAGTCCCTCGTATTCGCAACTTAACACTAGAGCATGCGGCATGGACCGAGAGCGTAATCTGCCAAAATGGAATACCTTATTTATTGCAGTCGTATCTTCAGAAAGTTCCCATGTATAATTCAACAGCTTGTTTAAGAACCTGTAGTTCAACAACGGACAACATGGTCGCTGACTACCTACCTACTTATGTAAAGGGAAGCAAAGACGAGGATATTTCGGATTTCCTTTGTCAACAACTGTCTTTGTACACTAACGAAACGGTTGTCTACATGCCCAACGACTATACAATTCTTCAATGGGAGGTCGAGGAATCGGATAGTCAAGTTGGTGACTTTTATGTTGGGCTTGGCCTTGATGCGACAGAAAAGGACTCACCAAGTTTGGTTGACTATATTTCTTCCGACAGAAAACCATACTTTAAACACCGACACGAAGGGATTGGATCAGTTGAACTGTTTTATGTCTTCATCAAAACAGTCAACAAAGCAGGATTGTCGAACATCGCAACTTTGGATCCCATCTTAATCGACCAAACACCACCACTGTATAAATATATTCCACGAATTGCTATTGATGTTAACAATGTCGTGTTTGCCTGGGAATCAGACACCTTTTATGACAATGAACAGACTGCACAAATAAACCAACTTGTATTTCAATTTGGTAAGTACTTTTCTAAATACATTATACGCTCGTTGTATCGCTACGGTAGTGAATACAGTTTAATCTCGAATTCATTGACACTAAAAATCCATCAAATATGTTTCAGGTCACGACGGAAAAGTAGCAAGTCCGCTTCTTGAATGGAGATTAGAGGATTCAGTACCTTGTTTCCCTCATACTGGAGGCTGCTTTCTGTACCCTCTCACCCGTCTCCAGAAACATGACACAGGCGACTGTATACTGTTCTATCTCATCGTACACATATACAACAATGCCGGGCACTTTACGTCGATCAGAACTGAAACATTCCAATTGCCTTCGCGGTATCCACCAGGACACGGAATTGTGTTGGATGTGGACCCGGAGATGAGGAACACGTCAACAGACATTGACGTCCATTTTACGGAACACTTTATGTGTGCTGAATGGATGGGATTTAAACATCATGAAAATGTTTCTCTGGAAGTAGGCATAGGATTAGATCGCACTTTAGCAGATGTTACTCCATTCCAGAGTATTTCAGACATTAACTAAATTTGCCTTAATTCAAGTTCACTTGTTTACAACCATGTTTACTTTTTCCTGGTAACGGCAAGCTGCAGCGGAGGTTCTACAACATCCGCGTCTAACGGAGTCCGAATATATGGTGAACAATCCCTGAAAAATCAACTGGAAATACAAATTGGCCAAAACTGCTTCTCCAATAATGTTTTGTCGATAAACGTTTCAATTGCAAATGAAAGCACGTTAGCGCATCTTCCATTTTCACTGAGCATAGGGCAGCGATATGTTTTGTTCGCCGAAGACAGTGAATGGAAAAAAGTCCTGAGCATTAACATAACTGATGCTATGGTCCAAATCGAAGGTGATTACTTTTATCTGATACCGTTTAGCGAAAAACTTACTCTTCATGTGAAACAAAAGATCTCCAATGGAAACATCTTATGTTTGAAAATAAGCAAATGTCCTGGTGAGGATATCCGTCCGATCAACAATCAACTGAATATTAGTTGGGCATTTCATAATAAGGGACCTGTTGAAGATATTTTATTTTCTGTTGCAATAATTGAAGATGTTTCTGCTAACGGCTCGACCCTGCAAAATGTGTTCGCGGCATCTCAACCACCCGTTGATTCATCTCATATTACGTTCCGTGATACAAGTTTCCAAGATCAAACACGCTATATGTCAAGCATACAAATGTGCACCAATGTAAGATGCCTCAGTCCAATTCTCTCAAGAACATTTACAGTCGAATTCGAAGCCCCAGGTGTTTTTTTCGTTTTTACAAACAGAGTTAAAGGTTCCAAATGTTGGAGAGTGTTGATGTTAAAGCGTCGTGGGAAATAATAGGATCGAACGAAAACGTTGCCTTCTACCAATGGTCTTTAAGCCGTGATAATATTGGTGGACAACTGCTCTCTGTCTGGGAGAATGTGGTGCCCAAGGAAACGCCTATGCAAGTATGCTATCTTTATGCAGTCATTTTATTGACACCATCTATATACAAAGAAATTCAAACAGTGTTTGAATGCCTATTTCTTACAATAGTTCCACAATAGCATACCTTGTACATGACGTGTTACAAGTTGAGAAATGCGTCCTTCTGCCAGCCCATGGACATCTGACATCTTTTCTCTGCGTCCGGGTATTGTCCATGAGTGGTTTAGAAAAGACCACGTGTCAACAGGTGTATATAGGTGAAAGTGGGTCCTATTCCACAACTGCAGTCTACGATTTTGATTCGTCGTCAGACAGTTGGTAATTAATGTTTAGCTACAAATATGTTGATGTTTATTGTAATCACCATTCCTAAAACGGAAAATGAATACATTAATATGTTTGGGTTAAATTTGCAGATGCTATCCAGTTCCGATACTGGTCAGCTTTATACCCTTCTTCACGATTCGGAACTGAAGATAGGTAATGCCAATTCCACAGTTGCCGGTGCTCTGATGTACGCAACTGAGCGTTCAGTTCAGATATTAACTACGTTGCGAAATACGAAACTGCGAGTGGATATATAGAATTTGACAAGAAGGATATATCTCTTGAATTATACTTCATATGTGCGTATTCGAATTTCACTGTTGTACAACGCGAATTTTTTACTGAAACTCTAGACGAAATAACGTCATGCAGCAATGGTTTCATATTGGACAGTTATCCACCCATGGAAGGTCAGGTGTATGTCCACAATCACAAAGGATTTATTACAAATCCACAACACGTCATAGTATCATGGACTGGATTTGATGACAACATCGATGCCACCTTATTAGGATACCCTGGGAAACTGCATTATTTCTCTATTCAAATAGGCAAGAACAAAATGTCTGTTTGTATTTATCATAAATGTTTTGTATTGTTTCGTATCTTAGTGTGGTATATAACACGCTATGTTTATATGAATGTAAACAAAGTCATACGAATTTTATTTTATTTTCAAATTATTTGTATTCCAGTGTAATAATAACAAAACTCCATAAATATTTTATGTTATTAATGTACATATTTTTCACTTCAGGCACGAAAACCCGGTTCGAACAATATAATGGATATTGTGAGAACTGGCATAGAAACTTCTGCTGTACTGAAACTGCCAGCACCGTCTGATGGAAGTCCAGTCTTCTTCACGGTCAATGGTATGACTTTCAAAAAAGCATTGAGCACACACGGTTTGAAATACATGTAGTACTTGTCTTGGTAACAATTTAGTGAAAATACTTTTAGTTAGCAAATTTTACATTGCACTTAAAATAGGAAAACTAGTGACCATAAATATTAATCAAAGACGGCTAGCTTTTGTACCAATCAAAATGATTTTTACTAGCAACGGATTTCGCCGGTCTTGCCACCAGCTCGGAGTCATTGGAACTGATCATAGATCGCCACCTGTTTTTGGCAGTCTGACGATAATAAACAATCTCCAGAGAAATCAATACATTAACCAAGAATTGGCCACTGTTCGTTTCGAAATATTTTCAGACCCGCACAGTTGGTTAGACTATTTCAATGTTGGTATTGGTGCAATCGAAGGGGTGACAGATATCATGTCGGAAACTAAGGTATACACCGACTACATAGAATTGAATCTAGCACAGATGATCGATGGACATCTATATTTTATTATTGTGCAGGTAAGTTGTGTAAATTCAATTTCAGTAAGTATGTATACTTTCCTATTGGTAATATGTGTTTACAATTTCTATGGAATGTAATTTAGGTTTTGACCTGCAGGTAAGTTACTACAAATTCATTTGAATGGCATTGTAGCTTGCACAATAACTATTGGACATGTACTACCAATAACTATTAAAATGTTTATTATATTATTGCCTAGGCGATTAATCGAGCAGGGCTGATTTATAAAGCAGTATCAAAAAGATTTGTATTGGACCGAACTGCTCCCACCGGAGGACATATTCTTGAAGGCATCAACGGAGCTGGGGTACATTCGATATTGTCTTATATACGTATAAGTGATAGTAACTGAATTAATGAACTTGTTACACATTCGTTCAATACGTTCAATTCATATTGTATACAACTTACAAGTATTTATGTATCTGGACATATACTGTGTTTTAAAGTGTTCTGTCTGGACGGCATTGATTTTGTTACAGGCCAACACATAATTAAAAGAGCCAATACTGTATTTTTGGAACCGTGTTATGACTTGCAGGACGTCGATTTCCAAAGTGGTATCTACGTTATCAACGCCTACTGGAAAGACTTTTATGATCCAGAGAGCGGCCTAGCTTTCTTTAAAGTTGGTCTTGGGACCGATTCATACCAAACCGATGTAAGGCCACTAACAGATGTTGGAATGATGACAGGTAATTAAAGTTGTATCTGCTTAATATACCACGCGGGTTACTTATTTAAAGTTTATGAAAGATCTATTAAATATTTCACACTTCAAAAATATTAACTCTTCTTACAGATAATTCAATATTTAGACATACATGTGCATATATTGCAGAGGTTTCCTGGAATGGCCCGTTTGTTTCTGGGCAGAAATACTTTGTTACCGTGGAGGCGTGTAACAAAGCAGACCTTTGTACCAGACGGGTATCAGACGGCATTATTGTCGACAACTCGCCTCCCATACGCGGTCTCGTGCACGTGGGTCCCGGAGAAGGTCATCACAAATATTTAGGCCATCGGTAAATATATACTTATGTATTTCAGCTTACTTACTTATTTCATTCTATATTTAAGTGTTAATTTCCGTTTAATATTCATGTGAAGAAAAATTTTAAGTGCACTTTTATATCCTCAGATTATCCATAAAAATAAATTGGCAAGGTTTCGAAGATCCGCAATCAGAAATAGATCATTTTGAAGTATGTGTGTCAACCCCTAAAGGCGATTGTGACGTTGTTGTGCGATCAAATCGCCTTCTGCACTCTTCCATTATTATCTCCAATATAACGCTCCCGAGGGATAGTCCGCTTCTTGCAACAGTTTGGGCATTTAATGGAGTCGGCATGAATGCGTCAAAAGCGTCCAATATTTTTATTATTGATGACACACCACCAGCTGTAGTGAAAGCTCCGAAATTCCTACTAACATACACCTCTGCAAAAGGTAAACATTCACAATGGGAAAAATCAATCATGCGTATCGAATGGGAATTTCAAGACGACATAAGCCCGATTGTCCGACATGAGATTTCTTTAAAAACGCATCATGAAGGTCACACACCTGTTGAGCGTCTTGTTTTAGGATCGGAACGCCACGTTACTATCAGTTTAGATGGACAAAACTGGCTAAATGACGGTGGCAAGTACTTTGCAATTGTATCATCGTGTAACGCCGCTGGACTGTGCTCTTCTGATCATACAAGCGACCTTTTAATTGATTCTACTCCACCGCACCTCGGTGGCTTTAAACCACCTATTATATGGATAAACTACAATGATTCAAATTGAAATAAAGTAACCAATTTATCCCTGACATGGTATGGGTTCCATGACCAGGAGTCAGGAATCGCAAACTATTACGTTACGGTATCGCGGTCTTACAGTCTGCAAGAACTTTCACATGAAGTGATAACTGTTCCCAATACGTATCAACGCGAAAGTGTTCAAACCTCATTCGCACTAACCGAAAGCCTATCTCCCGAAGAGTCCATTGTTATGTCGATATGGGCGCAAAACAACGTTGGACTTAACAGTTCAATTGCAAGAGTCACTGTGAACGTTTTATGTGGCACACAAAGCAATGAAATGGGAACTTTAGAAATCGAAAAGCATTCATGCGACGTACACTTTTGTAACAAATACTGTACATGTGCAGTCATCGGGCGTTCGTGTGTCGAAGTGAGTACCAACGTTACATGCCTAACATATCTAACACAGAAGCGCAAAATCAAAATTTTCCAACATTTAATGTATAATAACGGCTTTCTCACGAAATTCTAAATATGTCAGCTTCATCAGCATGCCTGAGTGGACATTGGTCAAGAACAAATGGAGGTATAGCCTCAGAAAATATTCATCGCTTTGAATGGAGCATCGGCGTTCACGGACACGCCGTTGGTGAAGGAGTGTACGATCTGAAACTTGAAAACCCGTGGACAGATATTGGACTGCGATGCGAGTTTATCCATTGCCTACCAATTAATCGCTCACTTTTGCACGAGGAAATGTATGTTGTTTATATGAAGGCTTGGTATGGCGAAAATACGTACACTGTTTTCGAATCGCTTCGTATTATTATAGATCAAACACCACCCAATGTAAGACGTGGTCGTTACATCAGAGAGGGAAACTGTCTTCAAGATTAGTAATTTCATCGACTGGACGGAAAATATCCTTTCCTGTTGGGATGGAGTGTTTACAGAACAGCAAAGTCACATAGATCATTTTAGCGTCAGCCTTGGGACTTCACCTCACAGTAAGTAAATGAGCGTATGGTTTGTTTTATTTTAAAAGTGTTAAACAATATTAACATTTGTGTAATAATTGACATTAACCACTGATATCTAAATCATATCGTGTGTTGTCATGTTACCCGACCTACCCTAAACAATGGACAGACCCTAGAACATTTTCTTGAATTTATTATATTGTTTTTGTTTTATTTACTTTTTTCCAAAAATGTAATGATTTCGATAAATAAGTTTTTGTTTTGATAGCATCCACTTTAAAACAATGTTTAATGATCTTACCGACATGTTTTGAATATTCATGTTGTTTTAGAATATTAAGTTGACCATTTACCAAATAAAAAAATAATTAAACAAATAACTCCCTACCATAATTTTTGGGGGCATGTAACCTGAAACAAATATTTTTACGCTTTTTATACGACTGTTCAGAAAATGTTACGTTTATTTCAGATGATGATTTACTTCCCCAAACTTATGTCGGATTTGGCAACAAACATAAGTCTCGATAACTTATCCCTCAATCCAGACACGCGCTATTATTTTACAGTTCTTGCTGTAAATAGTGTTGGACTTCAAAGCGCTTTAGCATCGGATTGATACGGACAATCCAATCCATGGAGTTGTGTTTAATACATTGCATCACACAAACTCCGCTTTCCAAAAATCAACTACAACCTTTGAAATATCTTGGCATTGATTCCATGATCATTTTTCTGGAATAAAACACTATCTGGTTGCATTTTCCAAACACAGACATTACAATGAGTCAAACGTTATCTTTAAAAATGTTGGTTTATCGACCAAATATACGTTTCGGAATCTTAATCTCTTGCACGGTGAGTCTTATATTGGAATCGTGAAAGCTGAAGATGCAGCTGGACATGAAAGTACACCTGTTATCGCCCCAGAACAAACAGTCGATACGACTCCACCAAAAGGGGTTTCCTGTGAATCTTCCAAACAAATACCAATAGATGTTTCTCGCACAGTGACTGATGGCGAACTTTCTATTTCTTTTAACGTCAACCTCACCAAAGATTACATGTATGTCATTTGCGGAAGTATCAGAAACGCTACGTATGATTTATACCCTATACTACAAATGGACAGATACAGATTGCCATTACCATCACAGAAACGTCATGATAGAGCCTTCGAATATCAGTACACGTTTATATCGCCGTCAACAAGGTCGCAAATCATGGCAAATGATTTTGGAACAACGCATAGCGAGTTCTCTTTGCAGAACGTGGAATTTGAGGAGTGCCAAAACCTACTGGAAAACAACTCAGTTGCTGTTTCTGTAAACCAAATAGGACCATATTCGCTGGCAGTGTCCTTGGGAATAATGGATTCGGAAAGCGAGTTGAAGAAGGTGTTTGTATTCTTTAGGTCTCGATCGGAGCTGGTACAACAGAGGGATGATTTCAGATCAGGTCTCCGTTTGTACTTCACAATCGAAATAACTTCGGGGTTATTATTGCACCTTTTGTGCACGGGACACCAATATATGTTACTGCAATTGCTGAAAACCATGCCGGCCTCATGTCTGTGTTCAATTCGGGAACAACACTTATAATCGATCACACTCCACCGGTCGTCGCCGATATCGTTGTTACCGTTTCCGTTACAAACGATACGTCTAGAATATTGATTGCAACATGGAAAGCTCCAGACGATGAAACTGATTTGCAATACTGCAGTTGTTCAATTGGTTAGTATATTAGTATGTCACTGATGTAGTGTGTTTCCTTCAGCTGTAAAAAGGTAATGAAATTTAAACTTAATACTCTCGATTCATAAATAACATAATATGCATGAATGTGAAAATTAATTCAAGAACAAAAGTACACTGACTAATGCATACTGCCTGTGATCGTGAATTTAGCAAATAGAAAGATGCTAAGTAAATTAAAATTAGCAATGATAAGGATGTTAGCAAATAAAATGCATCTTAAAGTGAAAACACAACCGTGTTTATTGGTCTTATGTTAATAAAACATTGTTGAGGCTATTTATTTAATGAAGACTCAATGAAATATATCAAATTGTGTTGCAAAACTTATTTTACTAAGGATAGTTCACTGAAACAGTGTACGTGTTCAGAAAACAATGATTATATACAATACATCTGCTTCGCATGTTACTCAAAAGGAAAAAGAATTATCTTGCCGATCGACATGTAAATATGGTCTTAACGTTATGTAACAAATATATGATATGCATTCCATCCTACTTATAGGATCAACACCTGTGAGTTATCTTTATTATGTATGCATCAATAACATGATATGTTTCCATACGTTTCATAGGATCTACACCTTTGTCAGCCGATATTCAGTTGGAAATAGATTCGGAGGCGTTGCAGTCTTGTCAATCCGACATGTTTGGCCTTACTCATGGGGATAGAGTCTTTGTTACAGTCAAATGTGTGAACAAAGTCGAACTAGCAACGACGTTAGCATCAAAACCAGTTATCATTTATCTTGATCCACCCAGCAGCTCACGTGCGTTTGTCCACTTTATGCCCAACAGTCAAGAGTCGTTTTCATTGATTGACACATTGTCGGGTGAGCCCTCTGTGCAGTCCAGTTCAAGCATGTTGGAAATGGAATGGGGCAACTTTGAAGATCATTCACAGATAACGTCCTACAGTTACCGTATCCAAAGCAACGGTGACATCGTTGTGGACTGGACCAACGCTGATCTCAAGGACTTGATCATCAATGAGCATCTGAAGCTGAAGTCAGGGCAGACATACACGACCGAAGTAAAAGCAGTCAATGGTGGTGGTTTCGTCAGTTCCAGTGTCCAGTCCCCGATGATTGCAGCTTCAGAACCGCCAGCGCTTACAGGTGTGCTTTTTGTCGAATCCTGCATTGTAATCAATTGTTTCGCTTTTTAGTATTTAACTCCTCCTGTAACTCCTTTATTTGTTGTTTGACAGCCAAAATGTGTAAATTATTTTTAGTAATATACTTGAATCATATACATCGTATGTTATAATGCGGCTTTTTTTTTGTTAGAACCATAACATGTTGTATTTGCTATAAGCAGCTTTTCGTTTTCCAGGATACCCAATATCTGCTGTTTTCTCAAATGGAAAATTGAGACTCAATTGGGAGAGTGTCTTCACCACAATCACGGGAGTCCCACACCACTACAGTCTTGTTGTCGGGTCGCGTGACGGATTCTCTGACATCGCAGACGTCCACTACACCCGTGACCACGTGTATGATGTCAGCGTTCCGTCATCAATGCTGGTCTCCCCCAATCTCAACGAGCTGTACATTAAAGTCACGTGTACATACAGCACGGGATTGTTTTCAGTCTACAGCACATCGTACAAACTGTGAAGTTAATATAAAAGTAGGCGATTGTAGGACTGCAATTTTGTTTTTTCACTAGCTTATATATTATATCGTAGAAATTTACACTCTTTTGCATTTGATTATCGTTATATTGTATATAAAATAGTCTTTGTTTGATACAACTCAATATAAATGTAGTTTGGTATATTTTCAATATTGGTACATGTATATTTCTTAATTTTGGTAAACCGTTTCTTGATAAATAATGATTATTTTGATTATATTTTTATCAGAGTTAAAGGCTCGTAAAATAATCTTTTTATTATGATACTGTATGCATTTACGTATGTTTCATTCCTTTTACAGCCATGTAGTACGAAAACAAATGATTAAGTTACACGTGTCATCAGCCAATCAAAATGTTTTAAAATATTTTATAATTTATGTACACATGTATGCATATGTGTTTTATTTGTGGATTTTTTGTGTTTGCTTTGCTTTATGCGCTGTCTATAATTCTGCTTATCTGTGTGTTTCGACTGTATCAAAATGTATCTGTTTTAATAAATCAAAAAATACGTTCCTTAATATAGATTTTTAATGAACTAATTATTATCGATTCATATGAGATAATTGTTCAATATACGTGATGCACATTACATAGTTATAACATGTTTTGTTTAATTCAATAATATACATTACATAAAGAAAATTGAAGTGATATTTAATGAGTGTCTTTATATAGCCTGATAAACGTGAACAGATCTACATGTCAGTGTCTTTTTCGCCATAATGCTTTTTGTTGCAGTATTTGCGTGCTGTGGTTCATAATAAATAATCAGAAACAAGTTCATGTTTGTCATAAATGTATTATATTCATATTCAAAGCATGTAGGTTCTTTATTCTACCATTAACTAATCGATCAAAAAATTTATATTGATAAGAAAAATGCACTACGTTTATACGACAATATAATTATTATAATTGAATGTGAGACGAAAGTTGATGTGTTGATTTATTAAAATGCATCGTTTCGATGCTTGCTGCACCTTAAAATAATTATCAAGCTTTAAGTTACTATCATCCGTAAGACTGGATATTTAGGATTTCCTTTGTTCATTAGATTAGTATTGCAATAAAAGCATACAGGAGCGTGTTTTCATGGAATATTAAGAATCAGTTTTAATAAATTGATAGGACGCATCATACTTTGAGTACTATAACATACCTGGGAATGATGAATTTCACAAGTTTCTCAACAAAGTCAACTTTCGACACAAAGGTGCAGCTTGTCTGTGACACTATTGACACTAACAAGCCGGATTAGCCTGTACTGTCCGCACAGGTTAATCCGGGACGACACTTTCCGCTTTTATGGTATTTTCTGTTTCAATGTTTCAATGAAGTCTCTTCTAAACATAAATCTACTGTAGGTTAATCCAGAACGTCACGTGACGCAGATGCATTAAGGCCTTGTTTTTCACGACAAACCTCATATATAATTCAAGTTACGTAAATCAATTTGGCTTCGCTGTGCATCTACGACATTTTTTGAGTCAACTATATAAGTATTTAGTTTCATGTGTATTTATAAAGAAAAACAATAGACAGGAAACCAGACATATTGATAGAAAATGGCATGATACAGTTATGCATAGTTGTTGAAAATAGTTCCCATAGAATCATGTTATTTAGCAGTGTCTAAATATCGCGCATTCTTGAAAAACTTCTAAGCGTGGTACTTAGGTTCAAGCAGGTTTCTTTTATTTGTATGTTATATTTAGTAATCATGCGAAATCGAAACCATATGCTTCTTGTTCTTTTCGTAACTAGCAAATAACCTTTAATATAAATATGCGCTTACAATAAAAGTCTAAATTTTCCAAAGGATAAACGATTACAAAACCGTTAAATCGGACAAGTTTAAAGACAACAAACACAAAAATGTACGAGAAAGATCTCCGTGTGTCGTATAAAACTAAATAAATGAATGACATACTAACGCTAGGTCTTCAATTCGCGCGAGTTTACATGGTAAAACTATGAACCAGATTTTAATAATGATATATTTCACTTAAATAAGAACAGGAATAATATAATATGAGTCATATACTATTCAAAGGAATCAGTGTACTTATAAAGGCGAACGTTTATACACAGACAACGAACGCCTTAATTACGTGGTGCACACACCTACCAGTATAAGAATGAAAGTTGCGGAAAATAATTAACCTATTATTAAATAAAACATTAATCACGACACATATTTTTGTTGTCAGGATCCCTTTCTAAATACAATGAGGTTTATGTTTTACTTGTATGAAGCTATTAATATAATTATTTTTGGAAATCAAACAACTCATTACTTGGTTTAGTTGTTCATGAAAATTGCACATTCCTATATCAGTTCAAGGGAGATAAACATCTGTCATTGACAAGTTGTTTACAGTTACCACATTTACTTTATGTATCGGCGAATTGAATGGATCGAATATGTTAACCGTTAAGAGTATGTTCCTGTTGTGCACCTGTGCGTATAAAGTGCAATTTACTTAACAGAAAATTTACATTTGCCATAATTAGTATCGCCAATTAGATCTGGCGTTGTTGTTTTCACGGTATTGCCATTTGTGAACATTTTAATTGAAATACCAGTACTTTGGTCATATATTAATTGTATTACTGACAAACAAGAATGATTAATAATATAATTCATAACGTACGTACATGTATGTTTTAAAACGAGTGTTGAGCTTTCGTTACAAACCGAGATAAATGTGGGTCAGCGAAACTGACAGTGTTTGGCTTTTCCTTTTCTGCAGATGGGAGTTGATGCCTCTGTGAACACGTACATGCAAGGAAGTATATGCACAAACTTTAAACTTTGGAAACTTGTATCGCAACATCTTATTAATAAATTATTTCTTTGCATTTATTAATTATAAGAATTTTACCACTATCAAACACTGCGATGGCATATCTTCATCACTATTAAACACCTAACACTTAATATACTAACTGGGTAATCAAAGTGAGTTCTTACTTGTTCTAACATGGCAATATGTCAAATTAAATGCAGATGTGGAATGTTTATTGATCAAAACATAACATATTGTAAAACACGATTAATGTACATGTAGACATACTAGTCCTTGTTTGAAAAGCAACATTACGGAATGTGTATATGCTTCAGTCTTATTCCACTCTTGCACAGACATGCACGGTGAGCATTATTTTATATATAGTTGTATTAAGGTTGGTATGTATAGATGAATGTCTATGTAAATTCTGAAATGAAACTGTATCGGCAAAATGTTACAGTTATTTAAGTCACCATTGGATTTATCATAAACACTATACACAAATTTATTATCGGTAAACACACTGGGTTATATTTATTACACGTGTTTGATATATTACACGATATTCTATTTGATTGATTCATATAATGCCAAAACTCCTAAACATTCAAGCGGTATCATGTGCGTGTGTGTAGAATAAAACACGGTACTGTTTGTTCAAGAAAAAGTAACAACTACTCTATTGGAAACATGCATATAAATCCCTAATAGCACTGTTTGATCTTTTCGTAATGGCCTGCTTTGTCTGACGTTTACTCAGCCATTGTCTGATATGTATTCAACGTTTTACAATATTGTACCAACGTTTCTTAGTTGTCGAATCAACACATGTTCTGCATGTGAAACTTTTGACAAAGTCTTAACAATAAAAATATGCGTTCTAAGCGTCTGCGAACAACTTCGAATGTGGATACGGCATTATTCACTACAGCATTGAATACAACCAACTTCACCTGGTCGAAATATTTTTGAAAAGTATTGTTTAAGAGTTTAAATTATATATTTAAGGTTTAATTTTAAACTAATTCAAAGCGAAAATAAGCAAGAATAGTTCTTCTATATACATGTATCCGATATTCATTTAGTCAGATAGCAATTGAGGACATAATTTATGGAGGGCGGAAACATTACCGAAGACAAGCTGGTATGAGGCGTGTCGTGGGAAAACCAGACTTAATGCATGTGCGTAAAATATCGTCCCGGATTAGCACAGGCTTATCCAGGACGATACTTTCCGCCTTTATGGTATTTTCTGTTTCAAGAAAGTCTCTTCTATACATAAATCCACTATCGGCGGAAAGTGTCTTTACCCACGTGCATTAAGCATTAAGCAGAAAATAATTAACCTTTCAGGCACTAGATCACATGATATAAATCATATATTCTGATTGCTTGTTTACAACATGAATTTTACCTATTTATTGTTGTTTACATCTTTTTCCTGACTGGATGCCAAGACAGACAGTGGACAATTTTACTGCTGCAATTTAAATTACAACTGCATGTTTTTATTAAACAATCCTTATACCCAATACAATATCCAATGAAAAATATTGCACTACAAAATAACGAATCTGAATGTTTTTGCAAACTACATCTGTCAAAGCACACAAATGGAGCTAGAATACATCCGAAAAAATGTGCATTTTTAGATAATGTATTCTTTGTTGAGCACACTTTTAACACAAAACATTTTTATCAGCATGTATTTTATAACCCAAAACACCCACCGTATTTTGAACAAAAATATGTTTATTTGGGAGAGACACCACTCTTATGATGACAGAACGTTTGATTCTACCTACTTTTTTCCTAGTATTCCATATTTGTTAATGACTCTTTAAACAGTTATTAACCGAGTGGAAATTAAATATGTCTCAACTAATACGTGTACTGTACAAATGTATTTGTTTTATAAGCGTGAGTTTTATGAAAATATGTACTTACATTATATTTAACATTCAGATACATACCACTGCATAAAAGGCATCTTAGAGCAAACAAAAATGAACATAGTGAATAATCCTGTTGTTCCACTCTTCCATACGCCATTTGCAAAACGACATCCCATATTAATATCTCTTAGTACAAACAAATAATAATACATCGATTATTTATAAACTGCTGCCTAATAAGAAATACAAACCAAACAAACCGGAAAAATCTGACACTGACTGTTTAGATGCTCTAAAGAACGGTCCTTATATTGTTGAAAAATTTGCATGGAACATTTTAATTACAATTATCCTTTTGACCTCGCATTCTTAAATATAGCCAAATATCACTTCTTATGAGAAACTTGAAAAAACATACAATCTCAATGCTTATGTATTTGCTTATATTCAGTTAAAATTACAATAATCAAACATGTTTTGGTAATATTTTTCAAACCGAACAATCTGCTAATCAGATATTTAAACAGTTGCAGATTTTTTAATTAACGTGTATTCTAAAACATCATGTTCACATGCGGTGTTGTTTTCCATAGATCCTAGGTGATGAACAAATTAAAATTTGAAATAAACAACACTGCAGGTGCAGTGCTGTTTTCCATGGTAGCTAGGCGTTGAATAAATTAAAATTCGAAAACAACAACTCTTCAGGAACAGGGTTGTTTACAAGGTTAGTAGGCGCTGAATAAATTTACGTTTGAAAGCAACAAATCTCAGATACAGTGTTATTTCCATGGTTACTACATGTTAAATAAATTTACATTTGAAAGCACGCATCTCAGATACAGTGTTGTTACCATGGTTAGTACGCGTCGAATACATCTACATTTGAAAGCAACAAATCTCAGGTACACTGTTGTTTCCATTGTTGCATGACGTTGAATAAATGTAATGTAATTCAAAAACAACAAATCATTAGATACGCAGTTCTGTTGTTTCACTGTTTTTAGATACCCTCTGGGCTGACTGTATATGCTCCAGCCTTTCCAGTTTGACGTAGATGATGCATGTAAACACAAACACCATGCCCGCCATCAGCCCGATCACAGTCAAGATGTAATAGCCAGACGATGCTGTTAATAAACAATATACAAGTGCATCATTGTTATCAAGTCAAGTTGAACACAAATAAATCAACTCCAATGGTGGGAATATGAAATGCATGCGAAAATACCAATATGGAAGGGGAGACAGCTTTTGCGCATCCAAAGTTATAAATATATCATTAATATAATGGTAATGTAGTGATTATTCACCAACTTACATGTGTTCGATTCATCACTGTGTGTGGTTGAGGGTAGTGGTTTTATTGTAGTTACCGGCTTCGGGGTGGTACAGTGTGCCTCGTCACTCCAGTCTCCACAGTCGTTCTTACCGTTGCAATGCCAGTCAGGGTTCATGCAAAGGCTGTTGTTGCACACCATACCACACGCTGAAATACCACGGGACATAATATCAACACACCATACAATATGCTGATTATTATACCAATAGCAATGTTCTTGTGGTTAGGTGCATACAGAGGCTATTGTTGCACACCATACCACACGCTGAAACATAACTGAACAGTATAGCAACACACCATGCCACACGCTGAAACATAACTGAACAGTTTATCAACACATCATACCACACGCTGAAACATAGCTGAGCAGTATATCGACACACCATGACATACGCTGAAATACCATGGAGCATTGTATAAACACACCATACCACACGCTGAAATACCATGAAGAAGTATATCAACACACCATGACACACGCTGAAATACCATGGAGCATTATATCAACACACCATACCACACGCTGAAATACGACGGAGCATTATATCAACAAACCATACCAAAACCTGAAATACCATGGAGCATTATATCAACACACCATATCACACACTGAAATACCATGGAGCATAATATCAACACACCATACAACACGCTGAAATACCATGGAGCATTATATCAACACACAGTACCACAATCTGTTAATACCATGGAGCATTATATCAACACACCATACCAGACGCTGAAATACCAAGGAGCATTATATAAACACACCATACCAGCCGCTGAAATACCAAGGAGCATTATATAAACACACCATACCAGACGCTGAAATACCAAGGAGCATTATATCAACACACCTTACCATACACTGAAATACCATGGAGCATTATATCAACACACCATACCAAACGCTGAAATACCATGGAGCATTATATCAACACACCATACCAAACGCTAAAACACCGTGCAGCATTATAGCAACACACCATGTAACACGCTGAAATACCATGGAGCATTATATCGACACTCGCAACCTCACGCTGCAATATCATGGAGCCTTAATCAACACACCATGTCACACGCTTAAACATTAGGGAGCATTATATCAACTCTATACCACAAACTTACATGCCATGGAGCATTATATCAACACACCATACCACAAACTGAAATACCATGGAGCATTATATCAACACACCATACTATACACTGAATCATCAGGGAGCATTACATCAACACACCATACCACACAGGTTGAAACACCACGGATAGATGTATCGAAAACAACATTGTTGCTGTTGGGTGCATGCAGAGGCTGTTGTAGCACACATTACCACATGCCAAAACACCATGGGGCTTTATAGCTAACACAGAACTCACAAAACACCATGGGGCTTTATAGCTAACACAGAACTCACAAAACACCATGGGGCTTTATAGCTAACACAGAACTCACATTGGTCTTTAATTTTCAGATGTTTAGGAATAAAGGTTGAATGTGCACATTACAGACATAATACATTAACTTTGCATAGAGCATTATGAGGAAATGTATAATGAACAGCCTTTTGTAAATTGCGCAGTATGGCAAAGGCTTGTAATCATACCACCCTCGACAACTGACGGCTGATCACACCTGGAAACTGACGGCTGATCACACCTGGAAACTACGTTTTTCTAAAGTGTAAATATGAACGCATTGTATTCAACGATACACAACTCAAAATGTTAGACATAATTAAAGGCCTAAATAGCACGATATATTTAAAAAACTTATTCCTAGTTTTGCATTCAACGAAATATATTTTTAAGAACAAATGTGTCAGTATTTACAGGAGACATATTGACATGAAAGCATTCTGCTATTTGATTATTAACGGGTCGACATGAAGTATTATTTTGGAGTGTTAGATATTTAAAATGAACAACAAGGTTGAGATCATATGGTAAACGACGGATCTCAATTTAATATACAGGATAAAACAAAAAACCCGATGGTTAGGGATGCACTACGTTAAAAAGTACATTTATCAGACAAAATTTTCCTCCATGCTTTCATATACTTTGAAATGAAAAAAACATGAAGGCAAATGGTAAAAATGTTTGCAGAATATCAAATAAACACTTTTGTTGAATTTGTTTTAAATCAATATATTTCTGAAAACAATATTTTCTGAGCATACGTATAAAACACTTAGGTTTGTACAGATGTATAAAAACACTTAATAGAGAGGTATAAAGCACTTACTTATGAACAGTGGTATAAAACACTTACCTATGTACAGTGGTATAAAACACTGACCTAAGTACAGACGTTTAAAACACTAACCTATGAACAGAGGTATAAAAGACACCATTGTTCAGAGGTATAAACAATACTTACCTTTGTACAGAGGTATAAAGACACTTAATTATTTATAGGGGTATAAACAACACTTACCAATGTATAGGGGTATGTATAGAGGTACAGGCAAAACTGGTATCGTACATTAGAAAATAGCTGCATGTTAGATGTTTATAGAACAAACTTTGAATATGAGATTTATTTAGACTTAGAACCGAAAAGTTTAAGATTTTACTTATGCAGATTAAGATTATCTGTACACCCTCTTCGTATACAAACTGGTCGATATCATATAAATAATATTGCTAGAAATGAAAGATACTGTCTTTGTTTCAATTCCATGGATATTGAGGACGAATTTCACTTTGTTTGTATGTGTTCGTCTTTTAATGAAATAAGAAAGAAATACATTAAAAATATTACTTCTTACTACTTTAATTCTCGTTTTCAACAAATGACAAATATCGCGATAGTTTACCCTTTTCTACGATTTTTCTCAAACTCTAAAGAAGAAAGAACCTGATTACTTCGGTGACCTAAAAACCTGATCCCATGACTATGAAAATACCACACTTAAGTGAAAATAGTTTAAGATAAACTTAAGATAAACTTAAATAGTTTAAGATAAACTTAAGATGCTTCTGGAATATGACCCCTGATGTATGTTGAGACAAGAAAAGCTTGAATAACTTAAATAATTTTAATATGATTCGTCAATTTCTGTACTTACAGTAGGTCGAGTAAGCGAGCGTGAAGTTGAGAGGTCTGGTGTTATCTTTGGCTACGTAGGAGTATCGGACCCATAGGCTGTTAGTCCTTGTTAGAATGGATTTGTTGACGTTTGGGACGTATTCCGAAGTACACATAGAAGCTCCATCCCTGACTTCCAATGTACTGAAAACAAACCTAAACATTGCTTAAAATACTCTACAATAAGGCCAGAAATGTAATGATTTAATATAAGAGCACGGGAGCACCGTTATATAGTAATTCGAAATGTAAAGTTAAATAAACGTGAATATACCATGAATTACTATGTGTAACCTTAACACGGTTAGGAGACTCACCTGACCACCTCATTTAGCGGTATTGTGAAATTTTCGAGTGGTGACTTCCGCGGTGGTCCGGTGGAGCAAATATTTGATAAACAGTTAGCACGACTTCCAAATTTTGTATTGTTTACTTATTATAAAGGTGTTTGAAAAAATCGACCGATGGCAATACCATTAGGGATCATAAAGAACACTCGTTCGGTAGTTTCGTTAAATATTGTATAAAAATAAAGGCTGTAGGATTTTTATAAGTTTAAATCACAAAATTGAATACATTTCTTTTGTCTTCCACATACTTGTCAGTGCTGATGTTGCCGGTCATGGAGAGGCTTGCGCTGATTATGTTGGGCTTGTCACTTGTGCCTGCGGCCACCTGGATGACCCAGATGCAGCCCATAGACTGGTTTTGTCCGCTGTTGGAAATGTTGCCACTTGCATTCTTAACAGTACCTCCACAGTCTACAAAACACAGATTTCCTCATTCTGACAACGTTTAAACTTGATCTGATACAATGCGACTACTAAAGTTTACTCAGTACATTTAATAACGCACACTTTTGACTTCATTAGTATTTGTATTTATAGCAAACACATTTACACTTGATTGAAAGGTTTTGAATCGATAAACAGTAAAACACATTAGGGTTTGGGTTTGATTTTATCAACTTATCACAAAGCCACGACTCACTAAAGATACTCATTAATCGAGATATTGGAATGTTCATTGCCGGAAGTACGAACAATGGCAATGCACGACTGTTTGGATGCCACTATACAACCATTTATCATCTTGTGTCTCGCTATGAGCAGACTGTATGGATGCCACTACACAACCATTTCTCATCTTGTGTCTCGCTATGAGCAGACTGGTGTTGAAAGTGACCGTCCCCGACCAGACAGACCGCGTGTAACGACTGCAAGACAGGACCAGCAGTTGAGGGTGTCCCGTTTGTGCAACCGGTTCCTTGCAGCAGCAACGTCTGCCGGACGTACTGCAGAAATCCATGGGTAAGTGTTGAACCAAACCTCCGCTAGGTTTCAGGGGGTCTTTTTCGGCGAAGCTGTTTAACCCCATTTTTAACCGTTCTCAATATCAAATCAAATGTTGTACAAAGTTCCCTCCAGTAGTCCCGAATGAATTAATCCTAACATTAAATCGGCTAGTTTTAAAGAAATCCCCACCACGGCCTGTAAAAAATGGCCACATTTATTTTTACAGGTGAATTAAACAATAAGCCAATGCGGGAAAAAAAACAGACATGCTTCGTTACTTTATTTACTTTTTTGACTGATTTTCAGTTTTGAGCTCAACCTAGGAAGTTGCATTGGCTCAATTTTCATTTTCAAGCCAGTGTTTACAAATCGTGTAATATAATTATGACCTTGGGAAAATCCCCCGTTAACATCGCACATTCGATAGGCAACATTCCATAGAATACACTCGCTGATTAACCTGCGCCTATTAATAGGATAGTATACACGTCATCAACACGGAGTCCTTCTAATAAGCATGCAGAAAATCATAGACGATATCATTAATAATGAATGAATAATTACTTACCGTGCATGTTAATTTGAATAATGGTTGGTAGATCTATTTATTAAGAATTATTCAGAATTGCATGTTCGCTTACCTTATCATGCAGAGGCTATTCAATGTTACATATAGACTTTGTATCTTCCTATAAATACACGCGTAATTTAATTTGATCTAAATGGTATTTTTACTTTACGGGCGTTTTGTGAATGCATTATAAACTATGATAGTTGTACACAAAAACGCTCGACAGGTATTTTCCCAAAGGAATGTAAATCTAATTCACCGCTATTTAATATAACTTCACGTTTTTGTTATCACAAAATTAAGTCAAATCATTATTTTCATTGCTATGAATGTTCCCTGGCGTTGGTTTTTATTTGTCAAACAAAGTATAAATGCTTATTCCATTGCAAATATTATTAAGGCTGATATTTATTTTCGTTATTTTCTTGGAAACAATTAAACTTCGAGTTAATTTTGATTTGCCTTATCAGATTTATCAGATTACAAAAGATTCACTAATGAAAATGTAAGCTCGGTTAATTATTGCGCAGATGAGTCTGACTTATTTGGGTTATTCAAGTAACATTGATCTAAAGCATGGTATAATTCATCAGAACATTGCTTTGACATGAAATAATGCTATTTTTGTATTTATTTCAAGTATGGAACCATTGCATACTACTGTTTCAGGAGCTAGCCACATGAAAGTGTGAGTTCGCTATAAGATAATGAGATCTATGAATCTATTGAGCGTGAAACGTTTCTTTCGAGGCACAGTATACAACTAAACACTGTTCGCAGCCGTCTGCGAGCAAGACGACCCCACAAGGCACCGCGACTAGCTGCACGGCATCGCCGAGAAAGATTACGTTGGGCTATAAGGCACACATTCGCTTTACTAGGCGTCAATGGGGTCACGTCTTATTCTCGGATGAATCCCAAGTACAGCTGTTCCGCGCGGATGGTCTTTAGCGGGTTTGATGACGTCGCAACGAGCGTTATACAAATGCTTTCACTTTGAGTTTGATCGATGGGGTGGAGGATTTATTCATTTCCGGGCAGGAGTGAAACAGTTGCGAAGGAACTGTTATGTTTGGGAGAAACGTCAATGCTAATGCGTACATCAACGACGTATTGAGGCCCGTTGTTGTACCTTTTCTCGACAAGCACTTTCCTAGGACAAAAAAGTGCCAGAACACAAACCGCGATCGTGACACGCAAAACGTCCTGGAACAGCATGACATACCAGTACTCGACTGGCTATTATTTTCGTCGACATGTAGCCGATAGAGCACGGCTAGGATACGCTTAAACGACGAATGTAATGACGTCTTAATCCTTCTGGAAACGTTGCTCAGCTCCGACAGGCATGGTTGGAGTGGGACAATATCCCACAGAGCTGTATCGCAAACCTTGTGTTGTCGATGCGCCGGAGATGTAATGCTTTGATTGATGCTAGAAGTGGTTACACCCGATATTGACCTTGTCAAGATGTGATCTGACACCACGTGCTTCAGAAGCAAGTTTTTAATAAAATTGTGTTTTGATTTTTATTATTTGTTTGCATACTTGGGTATTATAGATTGATTATTGTAACTTTAAGCTTTTGTTGTTATATAGTTACTGGTTGTTAATATAAAAAAAGAATCGTTTAGATTGCGTTTTTAAATGTACAGAGTATAAAAGCAAGCATTGTCCATCATTTTACCTAGAAGCCCAGTCTTTCCAATTATTGCACAAGTAGTAAAACGATAAGAGGACATTAGTTTATAAAAACCAATGACAAGTGTTATCTGCGTAATAGTCCTTAACTGCCAAAATATCATGATTAACATCAGCAGGGAATGTTTTACAATTTAGTAAATGAAGCAAAAAAAACGAGAATAGACATAAAGTCAATGAATGTATGCATCATTGGTGCATTAAGCCTAAGTTAAACAAGATACAAGTTATATAAAAGACCATTGAATACCAACCAATGGCACTGGATCCGGTCCTGTCAAGAAGTTTTGTCTCGCTCTGGAAAAAAAAAAGCCAAACAACACATTTCCAATAGATTATTGATTCTATAGAGTCTCATTCTCATTTAGTTCTTGTAAGATAGTACATGTGAATAATTTTAATACAATGCTGAGATATTTCAACTGACCAGTGTATACAATTTGATCAGCAAGTGTGCTTGATTTATGGTTGATGTTGAATAACCATAAACTATCAGCCTGGGTTGGTATTCACAAAGCATCTTTTTTTTATCCTTATCCTTAAATCTGGAAATTCCCTCATCTGAATCATTCCATTCAGAAACAGATAAGCACTAAGTTACATTTTAAAATAACATCAGTTTTACAATGCAATATTAGAAATATTAGCATTTTTTTAGATTTTTCTGTCTTCAAATTTTGCACTTATGTTGAAATATTTGAGAAAGGACTTTGTGAATAAAACCCCTGAACATTACTTATGTGAGCTAAAATGCCAAACGTGAATTGTGTAAAGAATAGCAATAATTTTCTGTAACTATGTCATTCCGAACAAGATGCTGATCTTTTATTTATGTGTTCGTTTTATAAATACATTGATAGCATGCACTTCTGCTTTTTCTGGGGCAATGGAGTGCTCAACACGGCACTAGTAACATCCATTTCATATTTAATTTCATTGAAATCCATCGGTACTTACTAAGACCTTTTCCAAAATGATACATGTGCTTCTGGTTTAACTTCATATGAACTATAGTTCTATACACTTTTCTTCTATTAAAAAAATAAAACACAACAAATTACCAATGCAAATGCACACGTCACATCAGGAACATCATTGTTTGTCACAGGTTCATCGCAACCACTTACATGGATGTAAGCAGTTCTTTTGTTTGCCTCAACACCAGTTGGAACTACACTGGCATTTTTATAGTAGCAAGTTACAGGGTTAATTTCCATGTCGTATAAACCACTCTCCAATTTCTTTAATTTCAAAGTTTTATCATACTTTTCATTTTTAAACATGCAACCTGAAATGTTATTGCAATTTCCTATTTCTATCCCGTTAATAAAAACTGTATCATCAAAACTTCCATACCATGGTATATGTATGAATCCTCCTTTTGCTGCACAACATTCTGGTTGTGAGAGTTTAGCTGCGTGAACCCCTCCTTTAAACAGTATATCTATGTATATAATCAAAATATACCATGCAATCATTAATATCCTATCTAGTGGCATGAATTTTTCTTGTAGAATTTCTGTTACTGGACAGCCTTTATTATTCTGGTGCGCAGTTAAACCATCTCTTTTCGTTGGTTTCCCAGTTGTTGCAATTGTCTTAAAGGTATGTTCAGTAGGTGCAGTGCACATGTTTTCTACAGGCAACGTGCTGTCTGCTTGCTCAATAGCTACAGACACAATGCTATTTGCTTTAACAATATCATTTGGCGCTGTGTTCTGCACACAAGCTGCAGGTGCTGTTGCAGTAGTTACAGGCACTCTGTTCCCTGGTTTTCCAGTAATGGTAGGCAAATCTGTCACTGAATCATCGTTATCAGGCAAAATGGCCTCTGGTTTTTTATTTGCTATTAGAGCCGGCGCGTCCCCTTTCTGTTGGGTGTCTATAGTACCAATAACGCTCTTTGCCTTAGCTAGATCAACAGTTATCACATTATCTAGAGACATAGTGCTGGTTTGTTTCTCATTAGCTACTTTAGCTGATTTCTCATCAGCTAGAGACACAGTTGTTCTTGAGTTCGCATTTACAAGAGACACAATCAACATGTCATTTGACGCAGAATCAGCTACACCTTGTGTCTCATTAACTGGGGACAAAGTTGGTTCTACATAAGGTACAGACTTATTTTCCCCGGGTGTGGTATTAGCTTCATACACAGTCCCAATTTCCTCAGAAGCTTGGACAATGCTATCTAATTTAGCCATTATTGGTTTTATTTGGTATGGTATACACCTGAAAATATAATTTATACAATAGTAGATAAATTAAAAAGTAACAAATATTAAGCGCCAATGGTCCAAACCACGGTTTGTATTTTGTTTTTAATAACAAGCGTGTTTAATAACAAGGTAAGTGTCTCCCAAAAAATAGGGTTATGTATTATACCGAATTGTTTGCGCAGCAAGTTTCGATAAGCGTTTATCCAAGCTGCTTTTGAAACTTTTCAAAAGTCGGTAAAATTTGATAAAATATTAAAAGAAATTATGTATGCTGATTAGTTTGTACATACTGTGAATATGATTGAAAAAAAAATATTTTTCAGCGCAATGGTAATAAAAATACACCGACATTCATTGGCGAAAATTGTAAAAGCGTAAAAAACTTTTCTAGTTTTTCGGTAGCGTGTAAATGTAACAAATAATATGTGGCATACGTGGCAATTAGAGATAGTAAACATATAAATCAACGAGCTACTTTAAGACGCGTTTTAGCTGGCATACTAATATCAATTTGCAAGACACCAGTAATTCCAGCCAGACATTGATAATGGAATAAGCTTTGATGTTTGTTTGCTTGTTTGTTTGGATTTTTCGCCGTTTTTAACAGTCTTTCAGCCATATCACGGCGGTCAGTTAACCTACTCACACTTTTCCTGGGCAAGTTTTGCCGATCTAAGCGGGTTACCAGTACCAAGTGCACATACTTGCCAGTAACTGACAACTGCCCTATTTGAATCAGAGGTAGGGGGGAGAATGGCCGTAGAAATAATTTCATGACCAATTCCCACACAAGTTATGCGACCGATAGACAGTCAAGCGCTCTACCAACTAAGCTAGCCCAAAAAGCTTTGATAACGCTGAAAATTAAACAAGTGGTTAGAACATATGAGGCTTGCACATTATGTGCTAAAATCATGGCAATATTAAAGTAACTTTAGAGAACACAGTCGTCATAAAATAAGATAAATGGAACGGATTATTGACATATAGACAAATATTTGATGGCTAAGTGACGAAACAAAAAGTAGTTGGTATTGTTTTCTCGGCGTCGCTGACCCGACAAACTTTTGACCAACCCAGGACCTTTAAAATGTCCACAATGTAGTAAAAAATCTCCAGCGAGTTGCCCTGAATGAATAAATCATAATACTGCATCAGTTGATTCGCACAAAACTGATCATAAACTATAATCAAAAGAATGTTATCAACATCCCGGGGCAATACACATTTACTCCACATAATAAACATAGTTATCAGACACATGTACACGTTCTATACCATTCCTCGTGAATAACTGGGTGACGTAATTGGCCTTAAGGATGAACCAGTTGCTATTGCTGAGTTTAACATTTACATGATAGAGTCATTTTAAGATGAAACATTATGACTTTTGGTGGGAAACCAATGAAATATGATATACCACACTTGCATAACTTGAATTAAATTATTTGTGTATGCATGTATTGTTCTGAAACTATTTCAGTTAAATTATAACTGATCATTCTAACGTTAAAAGCGGGTACTTATTATCAACAACCGGTATCAAGCAATGGACATCTCATCAAATACGTATTAGTGACTCCATGGGATCCCATGAAGTGACGTTATCGATCTGGTCGTTGTACATTACGACCTACTTTCTATTTAGTGGTTTTAGTGGACGTTTTACTTAGTTTTCTAATTACGCAAATCAATTAATTAAAACTCGTTCATTAAATTGATTATGATTCTTAAAAATGCAATTTTCTATAATATTAGGACACATTAAAGGAACCCATTTTGTAACCCATTCCAAAAAGACAACTACACTAAATATTAAACAGTGAAATAGAACTACATCTACATCTGATATAATAACGCACACTAATAATCACCAACGATACCGGTGTCTAGAATTGTATAGCTTACTCAAGATATTAATGATAAAAAAGGTGTAGTTTGTTGTGTGGTAAAAAAAATCCAACCCCAAATAAGATCGTCCATTTTAGAATATCAACCGAAGACATTGTATTTCAATTGTTTGGTGTGCACAAATATATTTATTTCTAAAATGAACGATGTTTTGTCTAGGAAAGATTATTTGTCATACCGTCTTTTTTCTTGTGCCTACTCAAGTACTATTATTTCCAAGGATTATTCCGATGATGTGAACACACTTTTTGATTTAAGTTGACATTTTATCTGCCGGAATCCAAAAAAGTTATTAATATCTACACGAATATTTCGACATTCCAATAAATGTACTGAGTTTTACTTATTTATAGTTTATAGTGTGCATCGTGTAAGATTAGTAATTTTAACAAATTGTGAATTGATATTGCGAATTGTTAAACAGGAAAAAAAAGAAAGACATTCCAAAAAGGGGAGATCACTCTGCGTAAGAGATAAAGGTCAGGGGGTTACTACCGATTATTCTGGTACCCGATCTTTACTTAATTCGTGGTAAATCCGGCATCACACAAATCCCCTATGGTAACACCGTTTAAATCAAAATGGCTGATGTACGTTAATTCTAAAGGCAATTTTAAACGATCTTGAAAATTAAGGTCTTCTTTACCTGTCGTTGTAATATCGTTTCGCCTTTCATTCAACCTTTGTCTTGTCTGTTTATACGCATGCTTGCCATTGCAGTATAAATTGTTGTTTCGTTAAAAAGCTCACCCAAATTAACTTGATGTCTATTTCGGATATTCGGATAAGTGTTCGGGAACTAATTCAGTGTAAGCATTAATGCGTATTGGTAGTTAATTTGATTTCTTATAATGCTCAAAAGACCAATCACGTTACTGTATATTAAGTTTGTGTTAAAGTAAAAAGTATTACAGCAAAAGTAAATGTGTATGGCATCACCATTTTAGATTTATTACATTTGGAAATACATTGACAATGTAGATCTAGTTAGTAGTAGTTGATGCTAGTAGAACTTACTGTATAATTATTGTTTTTGTATTTATTTCAGGTTGCTGATTAATTTAGAAATTGCTGGATTCATTTTGTGTGTTTGGCTGACCAACTACTGGCAATTCAAAGGATCTTGAAATAGACTGTAATATATTTAAAAAAAAAAAAAGTTCTTCTGCACAAGTATTGTTCTTTTATTTATGTTTCATTATTACCAGTATTAAGTAACAAATCATATACACCTTAGGTATTACGATAAAGAAGATGAAAAAGTAGGCATGCCTTACAGAGCAATGAAATTGCAATACATTTATACAATTAATGAAAATGCCTTGAAACTTATAGCTAAAAGACTGTACATGTCACTCTTACTACAGTGATATGACTAGAAATATTGACTAAATCATTTTATGTATAAGACTTATGCCAGCTTATAAGTAACATTATTTGGACATAATTATAATTAACACATTTTAATTACACTGTTTAAACCTTTATGTGATTTATATTTGCAAATCAAACAAATAATAACACAGTAAATTCACACATATATGATTATGTATTTTCTAAACAAAAACATCTACATATATGTTTCAAGTTAATAATGATACAATGCTAATGTACATAAGTGCAATACATGTTCTTAATTGGAATAAAATAGTCAATATATTGCATACAATATATTTTAATGACTGAACATATTTACTTTCACAATAAATGTATACATGTGAAATATTTGAATATGTTTACTTTCACCTTTCAAAAGGACAACACATGCTTGGAGTATGTTGCAAAGTTGTTAAGATGTCCTCATTATTGCTGTGTTTGATACACACAGTTAATATTCACATTTTAAAACTTACTCATATACAATTCTTATTGTAGAAAGTTTTTTTTTATATTTGACATTGTATAATCTCATGATAAATCCACTAGATACAATAGTAATCACACAGATGAACAGCAAAATTTCTCTTTATGAAATGTCTTGTCTTGTGAAGTTGGAAGAGAACAGTACCACACATGTTATGGCTTTTTTTTCTGTTCTTTCTATCTTCTTACTGTTGTACTGATGCCGTGGAGTGGAAACTGCACGCTGAAAAAATAAAGTTCAAATAAATTATTAATATCAATAAATTAATATTTTATTTATTTATTTTTATTATTAGTTTGTTCGACCAATTCATATAAATTTAATAAGGATAATGGTTTTTAATAACATAAGATTAAAATGTCTTATTTGTTGTTAGTTATTTAAAAAAAATAAAACTGTGTATTTAAAGATCTATAAATGAGCATTACTAAAATTCAATAGTAAACAACACGTCCGAATATCCGAAATATATTTATGGATGTTCAGACAGGTTATTCAGTATATTTAATCGATATACATTCAACGAGATTTAAATCACTAAAAGATCGCGATATACACATCGGCCATAGTTTGGTTGACGTCAGACTATACTACCGATTAGGTTACTTTTGCATGTACTGATAATGGTTGTTGATAAGAGCATTTTTGCTCATTTAACTACATGAATGGAAAAGGAAACTGTTAATTCTTGTAGAAAAATATATGTAAATCGGCTTTTATACATATTTGCGCTTTATATGCACTTTGTAATGTTTTAAAAAGGTTAAAATGTAATATTCAAACGTGGGTGGGGTATGGGAATTAATGATCGTAAAATTACAGCAACAGATCTTATTTTGGCATTAGATTTAATGCCTTTATTTCAAATAGGTCATGAAATAAGAAAGAGGACGCCACTATATTTATTTTTATGCTTAAATGTGTCATCAGTATTTGTCAACGAAAAACGTATGCTACAGTAGGCAATATTTAAAGTTTTTAAGTATATAAAATAGGAATTGCATGGCGTAGCCAGTACAGTATGTGTATACATAATATTATTGTGTGTTTATATTAAAGTGCATCATTGCAATAATAAATTAATAATAATATATTATTTTAACTTTATTTGTTTCAGGTAACTATCACAAACAGAATTTGTGATGTCTCACCCTGAAAGATGTTTTTCCAGCGGATTATTCACCTGATTGTAGTATTCCTTCTTGAATTAGCAAATAGTGACACACAACACCACTACTATAGTTAACATTATTAAAAAATATATAAATATTATATAGCTAATGTGTGTTCAAGTAAAGTAATATTATTAATTGTCCAAATTGAAGTAGATATATTTAAAATAATAATGTTCATGAATTGTTGTTATCATAACAGATGGTTGATTGTCATAAGTATTTAGTAATCAAGCATCTGTGCACATACAAAGTTCCAAGTCAAAACATCCTCGGGCAAAGCATCCATTGGGGTAAAAATTTCCGGAACCCGCAGACAGTGGAAAAGCGACCCATTGGTGACATGAATAATTTTCTTCGGCAATTCAGTCTGCCGGGCTATGACGATTGAACGCTTTGTGATTTGTGTGACGAACGACTGCGGGAAATAGATGCATATGCTATAGAAAAGTTGTTCATTGTGGCATTAGAACCAGCATGAACTCAGTACTGTCCAAGTTGCTGTTAAAAATGGGTACATTGGAAGTGTCTGGGTTATCAGCCCAACTCAATAGCTGGTGATGAACCTGTTTGGTTTTGACTAAACTGTACTAAAACTTGTCAAAATGTGACTAAGTACTGGTTCTACACAGGACTATACTATTTTAAAGATTTCCATGCTTTGAGCATTACTAATGTATTTTTGTGATACTTGTTTCAGTATAATAATTAAATTGAATATGTTATGCAATTTTGTTAAGCTGTGTGCTGCGGATGTGAGAAATGCTAAATATTTATTGTTTATGATTAAAAGAGAATACATGGACATTTTTTCTTGTTGTGTTATTAATTATTAAATAAATGAAGATAATTAAGCTGCATATATTCCCTATGATGGTACTAGTAGGACACAGGTCTATTATTTGGAACTGCAGGACTCATCCTGTGAATACTGCAGCCAGATCTACTACAATTACAGACATTGATGTAGGTTAGTGTGTTGCTTTTTCAATCATATAATGGCGGTCAGCTAACCTATTCACTTTTCCTGGGCAGGCTTAGCCGATCTAAGCGGTTTACCAGTACCAAGTACACATACTTTCATACATGTAACTACTCCCCTGCGTTAATCAGAGGTAGGGAAAGAATGGCTGTATAAATTATTTTATGACCAATCCCACATAAGTTATGTGGCTGGGCTGTGGCTCGAACTCACGAACACACGGATTGACAGTCCAGCTCTCAACCAACTGAGCTAGCTAGGCCCGGTTTGTATTCAGGTTGCAATTGTCAAAAGAAAAAAGAGCTGTTTTATTCTAACACAAGAAATATGCAAATTCCACGAAAACCACATTTTTCCAACAAAACGCATAAAAGTCAGCACATAAATAAAATATTTAGTAAAAGTGACCTTGACCCCACCCACCCCATATGCAATCCCAAGCGAGGTCTCGATATAAGGTATGTATGTATTAAGTTTCATTAAAATATCTCAATGCAGTCTCAAGTTATTTAACGGAAACCGTTTTTCTCTTTTTAGTAACAGTGACCTTGACCTTGACCGCACCCGCTTTATACGCAATTCCAAGCGAGGTCTTGATATAAGGTATCTATGTATAAAGTTTCATTAAAATATCTCAATGCATTCTCAAGTTATTGAGCAGAAACCGTTTTTCTATTTTAGTAACAGTGACATTTACCCCACCCACTCCATATGCAAACCCGATGCGATGTCTCGATATAAGGTATGTATGAATAAAGTTTCATTAAAATATCTCAATGCGTTCTCAAGTAATTGAGCGGAAACCGTTTTCCTATTTTTAGTTACAGTGACCTTGAATCCACCCACCCCATATGGAATTCCACGAGAGGGTCGATATAAGGTGTCCATGTATTAAGTTTCATTAAAATATCTCAATGCGTTCTCAAGTTATTGGGCGGAAACCGTTTTACTATTTATAGTAACAGTGACCTTGACCTTGACACCACACACCTCATATGCAATCCCATGTGAGGTCTTGATATAAGGTATCTGTGTATTAAGTTTTATTTATCTCAATTTGTTCTCAAGTTATTGAGCGAAAACCGTTTTTCTGTTTTTAGTAACAGTGACCTTGACCCCACCCACCCCATATGCAATCCCTAGCGAAGTCTCGCTATAAGGTATCTATGTTTGCAGTTTCATTAAAAGAGCCTTAATTCGTTCTCGAGTTAGAGAGTGGAAACGAAAAGTTGAAAAACTAGCTTACCGAAAAATTTTAAGTGTAAAAATGCCCATCATCTAGGCAAATTTCAAACTAGAGTTATCAAAATTGGCACATGAGTTCATTTTAATATAGGGAATAAGTGTTCTAAGTTTGAATGAAATCCCTAAAGCAATTCCTGAGAAACCAGCTTACCGGAAAACTTTAACCTGTCCATATAGCTTATGTAAAATTTCTAAGTGTAAAAAAGCCCATAATTTTGACAAATTTCAAACTAGAGTTACCAAACTTGGCCTATAGGTTCATTTTAAGTTTGAATGAAATCCCTCAAGCCATTCCTGAGAAACTAGCTTACCGAAAAACTTTAACATTGCTCGGACGCCGACGCCGACGCCGACGCCAATGCCGACGCCGACGCCGGGGCGAGTAGAATAGCTTGCCTTTTCTTCGAAAGGTCGAGCTAAAAAATCATATAAAAATTATATATACATTAAATTAATGTATCTGTGAGAAACCACACTCACCAAATCAAATAAAACTAATTATATATACATTAAATCAATATATCTGTGAGAAACCCCACTCTCCAAATCAAATAAAACTCATAGTCTGGCTCTATAAAAATGTACTCAATGTTGAGCTATTTTTTACACAATTAGTACTAAGTAAATCATTTAATTTGTAAAAAAACTAGAAAGACCAGTTAATTTATTCTCTTTAGTTGGGTGGGGGTTTCCAAAGTAGCATGTCAAAAGATTTAGTATGGCTCATTTCTAACCGTAGGTCTGGTGTGGTGTTTCCTTTTTATGTTTGCCTACTTTGACACACTACTCGTGTCACCATTAATACTGTTATCCAGCCAGGTCTAAATTCTCTGTGAGGACATTAAAATCGAAAATTACCATATAATGCAATACGTCTTCACAAAACGTTCATTAATTGTTTTATTTGAGTTTTAACAGCAGTTTATGTGAAACTGAATCAGCAGCTGATCGATGTTTACAGCGAGAACACGGAATCCCCCTAACCTCAAAATCTCGCGTTATCTCGCCAGTCTCGTTACGCGTGATTTGGCAATGTCGAAATCGTGAATGCTTGTGCGCGATGGCTTTCGCATTATCTAAACAGGCATATTATCATGATAATTATCTAACAACGCAAACCATAACTAGTTAAATATTCGTGATACCACTTAATTTGTGCGCGATGTCGTCCTCATTATCTTATTTTTAGTTACACGCAGAAGCCCAGATAAGACGCGTACACGCGTAAAATATGCACACAAATTTGGAAGATACGCAGAGAAAAATAAAATATGGGTGTACAATTACGCAGAGAAATTAAAAATTGTGTGTACATTTATGCACATTTTCCCCAATTTCCCGCACATAACGTCACATTTTAGAGACTTGAAGACAGCAGAAGATTGAAAACTTGACAGGTCTGCCTATCTGAATGTGCAGTTGATTTGCATTTGAAAGTAAAAATTGTTCAGAAGTCTTTTTGTAACATTATTGTACTCCAATGGATTATTATAATTATACTAAAGGTTTTTTAAACATTGCAATGATTTTTGCATGTACATTTACAATCTAATTAAAATCAAATCCTAATATTATTAGGATCTGAAGACATCGTATAACAGGTCACGTTCAAATGACCTTCCGAACAATAAAATATCAGCCCTGCTGCGCCCAATGAAATTGCTTGTTGAACAGCAATGTTTGGCCACGGTTTTTGAAAAGTGATGCATTTCTATTGATCCTCGGGAATAAATCGTTTACAGTTAATTTTCACGGGGATAACAATGGATATAGTGGTACCTTAGGCGAGTAAACATTCAAAGTTCACGTTAATTTCGTGCTTAGTATTTGTGGTTTATATATGACGCTATACCACAACATTTTGAAGGCAACAGTTAGATTGGCTCCTGAAGAGGTCATCTGAACGTGACTCCTAATGCGAAGTCATCAGATCCAGTCAGCGGATAATATAGTAGAGACAAACTGGGAATGATTGTAATGAGATTGGTAAATTTACTACCACTTATCCTACATAGAGTGTACATTTACCCCAATATATTCTGGAGAAAGTGTACATTTACTCTCAAATCAGAAGTACGCGTACCATCAGTACAAAAGCTTGTCTGGAGCACTGACTCACACGAATAGTATTATGATAATTATCTTACAACGCAAATCTTAACTTGTTGATATTCGTGATACCACATAAGTTTTTATTAACTGAAATTCTGATGTCAGTTCTGGGCACTTTGAGACCTGTATATCGTTAAGCAGTTGAATATCTTACGTAGAAAAAAATCGCATAAACCAACTCAAATGTTGGGCTATATAAGACTATGCAAAATCTTCACTTTAAACGATCATTTAGGCATAGACCCAATGTATGTTCACAAACAAGAAACGAGGAAATTCCACAAAAACCTAATTTTTTAAACGCAATGCATAATAGTTAGTACTACAATAAAACTAGAAACGTGCCGCAAAAAAACATTGTTTTCCAATTTTTAGTAACATTGACCTTGACCCCACCCACCCCATATGCAATCCCAAATAAGGGCTCTCAATAATGTATCTATGTATGATGGTTCATTATACTATCTCAATTTGTATTTCAGTTATTGAGCGGGAAACCATTTTTATATTTTAAGTAACAGTGACCTTCTGCCCACCCACCATATATGCAATCCCAAGCAAGGTCTCGCAATAAGGTATTTATGTACGAAGTGTCCTTACTATAGCTTAATTTGTTTTCTAGTTATTGAGCAAAAACTTTTTTTTTATTTTTAGCAACGGTAACATTGACCTTAAACCAACCCAACCCATATTCAATAGCCAGCGAGGTCTCAATATAAGGTATCTATGTATTAAGTTTCATTATAACATCTCAATTTGTTCTCCAGTTATTGAGCGCAAATCATATTTCTATTTTTAGTAATGGTGACCTTGACCTTGATGACCTTGACGCGAAACATTCCATATGCAATACCTAAAGAGGTCTTGGTACCAGTCATCTATAAATTAAGTTTCATTACAATATATCAATTGGTTCTAACGTTATTGAGCGAAAACCATATTTCTATTTTTAGTAACGGTGACCTTGACTGTTTTCCCCACCCACCCCATATCCAATCCCAAGCAAGGTCTTGGTGAAAGACATCGATGTATTAATAAATAATAATGTTAAATAATTCAGTTAAGCAGCACAAATCTAATGACTTGAAGGTAAACGATTGTCAATTGTATTTTTAATCAGTCAATGATCCAATGTTGGGAGTTTGACAGGGCGAAACAGTGTCGCCATTTTCACTTTCTATGTATTTAAATGACATTGAAGAGCATTTGGGTTGAATAGCTATGGAGGCGTTGAAATGGGAATGCTTAAATTGTTTATGGTATGATATGCTGACGATATTGTTATTTTTGCAGAGTCGGAAACTGGACTTCAACTTGGTTTAAATTTACATGAAGATTATTTTAATACATAAAACTGTCAGTCAATGTAAATAAAACAAAAATAATGATATTTAAAAAAGGTGTACAAATAAACGAAATCTAACGTTTTTATATCAGGGAAAGGAAGTTGAAGTTGTAAACAAATTTACATACCTCGGGATATTTTTTTACTACAGGCGGATCCTTTTCAGCTACATATGAACACTAGCATATCAGGCCCTTACGGCAATTTATAAGCTAAAAGCAAATTTAGTCCAGTTAGTCATGGTTTAGATTTATTTGACAAACTTATTGAACCTATTCTAAATTTCGGATGTGATGTATGGGGCTTAAATAACAGAAAATGCATAAAAAGATTACATTTGCGTTTTTGCAAAACTTTGTTAAGGGTCAGACAACAGACACAAAATAATTTTATATACGGGGAGCTCGGACGTAAACCGCCTATTAACTATCGATTTTTTAAAGTTATATATTATTGGATAAAAATATACAATGTAATGATGTTAAATATGTCAAAGTTGTATAGAAGATGTTATTAAATGATTTGAAATTTACCCAAAAAATTGGATCAAATGTAAATTATGTATTAGATAGTCTAGGTTTTAGCGAAGTATGGTACTTGCCGGGTGTTGGTGATGTTAATGTCTTTATGTCAAATGTTAAACAAAGAATTTCAGATATTTATAAACAAAATTGGTCTACAACTAGAGGTACACATTATAGCTTATGCGGAAATTTCGAATTACAGTCATATTTCAAATATGTAAACTTAACAAAGTCCAGAATTGCATCAACACTTTTGAGAGTTTCAGCCCATATACTAGAAGTTGAGTCAGGCAGATAGCATAAGCCGAACAAAATACCATTCATTGAAAGAAAATGTAAACACTGTAATGTACTAGAGGACGAATTCCATTTTTTATTAGAATGTCCAGAATTTATAGATTTTCGTAAACAATATATAGATAAATACTTCTGGCAAAATGCCAGTATGATCAAATATATTTAACTAATGAGATCGACAAACGAATCGACTGTTAGAAGGCTTGCAACTTATATTTGTAAGGCCTTTAAATTAAGAACACAATTATATAACGATTGAAGTGTCTCTCCACAAAACAATTATAAATATAATGTAAAGATTCACAGATTAATTGTATTGCCAAAACGAATCTTTATACTATGCGTAAGTATTTGCAGAAAAGTTATTTATGACATTAAAATATGCATAGAAAATATTGCCCTTTGAAATTATACACGTTGTATTGACATTATAAAAATATGTTTATATGTATGTATAGCTGTATGCTATTGACCAATGCATTGCATTTATTTTATAGATGTGTATCAATGTATACCTATGGGCATAATGCCTAAAGTACTAGAAATAAACTATCAAACTAACAGAACTATTACGTTTCGTTAAACAAATATTGATTCGTTATCATGTTATTAAGCGGAAATCGTTTTACTCGCTTTCGTAACGGTGACCTTGACCTCCTCCACCCCATATGCAATCCCAAGCGTGGTCTTGATATAAGGTACCTATGTATCAAATTTCATTAAAATATCTCTATTCGTTTTCGAGTTATTAGAAGAACCCGTTTTTCTATTTTTAGTAAAGGTGACCTCGACCCAACCCATATGAAATCCCAAGCGAGGTATTTATATATGGCATCTATGTATGAGGCTTCATTCTCAATACGTTTTCGAGTGATTTAGCGGTAAATCGGTTTTTAGACTGTTTGCGCAAGCCAACAGGATTTAGTAAGTGTATTTCTGAAATCGGTCTTGAGGGAACTACTTCTTTACTTTGCAGGCTACGAGTCAGTAAATCGATAAATTACTGCGCTTCGCTCGCTGAGCAGTGAGGCTTCCTGTTATCGATGCTACTTTCTATGATTAGATGACAATAAATAGATCCGACTAAAAACACTAATAAACAAAAATAATAATCCATTTAGTCCACATCTACAATTGAATTCATGTTCTGTCTGTTCACATAGGTATGATAGCGTATCTGTTTATGCTGTTGACTGGTTAACTGCGTAAGTTTAACAATAGTGTATTGAGACAGAGCATAATAGCGGAGCGATCGACGATTGCTATTGCTTTTGACGTATGCATAAGAATTATGGAAAAGCATTGTACTTCTAAAGAGAGTTTTGAATGTATTTTGCAAAATCAACTCATTCTTATTTAAATTGGTATTTACTGAACATAGCGCTTGTGATAAAAAGCACTGAATATTGATTCGAACTTATACGGTTCGTCGACTATTTTTCCCCGTTGTAGATTGACGTGTATGCATATAACTCTGTTTGCTTTTTAAATAGTTTCCACAAAAATATTTTCCTCCCACAATAACAACACAATAATGATGAGAATGTCGTAGATAAATAGCATTTAATTAGACGCGCGCTATATTAGTTTTAATTAGCCAAAAAACAGTGGCCTGAATCTCCATCTTCAATTAGGTCAAATACCAGCTCATACCAATTTATCATATGTGGAGTGTATTGTTATGAGGTTCGAGACTTTATTGTAGAAATGATAGAACAGGTTCGAGACTTTATTGTAGAAATGATAGAACAGACAGGTGACTTACTTCAATAAATGTTCCTTATGATAAAAATACTCTCATAATTATTTTGCTCTTAGTCTCTTTTATCGCCAACAGTCTTTCAACGCTGTCAGCGTTTTGATTTATTAACAGTGACCTTGACCCCACCTATCCCATATGCAATCCCAAGCGAGGTCTTTATATAAGGTATCTATGTATGAAGTTTAATTAAAATATCTCAATTCATTCTCGAGTTTTTGAGCGCAAACCCCAGCAAGCTGATGACCAAAGACATACCATCCGGTTACTCCAAAATAAGACCAGACTTAATTAACGATATTCTTTCAGTTCAATCAGTAATATATATGAGATATCTTTAGAGTATTAATGCAAGCAGTAATGTATTAAAACTTTTTAATCTGTGAGTTTAATATTTTGTCAAAAGAGTGCACAATAATATTTTACTATGTGTTTGTTAGTAACTTTTAATTTATTTCTAATAAACGATATTTTCCAAATTACAAATACTTTCCATGAAAATAAAGTCAACACATTTAGTTAAAGACGTTCATAACAAAAAGAAAATAATTGGGTTAATTTCTCCTTTTGCTTCATGTTTTCTTTCTTGTATATAGGTTACAATATACTAATTTTATCTCTTATGTCCATTCAAAATAAATATTTCTAATAGTAAAAGTTCATAAAGCATATATAATAATCAAAAACACACTATGCAATGTATTTCAAAACAAATTTAGTTCAGAAATGATCCATTAAATATCTTCATTCTATTGATACGATGTTTATGTATGTTAAAACGAAACAGGAAAAAGGCTACACAGGTACCCTATATGAAATCCAATATTCCCCAAACAAGTTCGGTGAGCCATTCTTTTTCTTAATGTTTTGGTGTCAATATACATTGGTGCATGTCTGTGCGAAATTTAAAGAAAATCTGTCATTTGGAACAAAATATGCATTTGATAAAAATGATGTTTCAGAAAGCATTATTAGTTCCCATTTGACACACTTAAATGTCCAGTCAAATTCATTATTTAAGCAGTAAATGTAGGTAAAACGTTTTTATTATCAACATACACATCATGTATATTGCTAAACAAAGCATGTACAAACATATCAGCTGAAAGAACAATAACATTGTTTGAAAAATAATTATCCTATATGCTTAAAACATTGATAAAAATCCAAACTGAACAAGGGGCTTCGACAAGTAAATTATTCAAAACCCAATATTTCCGGAACATGGCCGGTGACCCCTATTTTTTAAGATCGTTTTAGTTTCAGTATACAATGACTCATGTATCTGCGATCTTTTAACAAAATCTTTCGTTTGGAACAAATGATATTCGTATATTTGATAAATTATTGATGTTTTCACAGGCAAATTTAATGCAAAATTCACCTCGTTAAGCGTCCATTACAAGTCATTTGGTAAATGATAACTGTAGATAAAGCGCGTTTTATCATTAAACGGCACTTGTTTATTACCAAACGAAACACGTAAAAGAAGATGCATTTAAAAATATCCATCTTTGTTTGAATATAAACGCTTTATATTATTCAACATTCTAAGTAACACAAACTGAAAATGGCTTCGACAGGTACCGTATTCAAAATTCAATATTTCCGGAAAAAGGCCGGTGACCCCTATTTTTTAAGACTATTTTAGTTTAAGGATACATTGATGCATGTTTGTGCCAAGTTTAAGAAAATCTGTCCATGGAAAAAAATTGAAGCAAATTGTTGCGAACGTCTTTAAGAATATACAAAAAGAATCGGTGAGAAAGGTGAATGATTTTCAACTTTAAAGGGACTTGTTCACAGTTTGGCAAAATGACAATTTTCAAAAAAATTGTCATAGATTCAAAAAAGAATGTATGCATTATATTCACACAAGCAAAATACCACTCCTGACTAAGAAAAATGTTAAAAAGATATGTTCGTTTATTTATAATCATCAATCGAAATTGGAAAAATAATAAAGCGTTTGTAACGCTTTTCATAGATAATTTAGCAAAAACGTGTATTACCGACATAGCGTTTAAACTGCCATCCAAAATCAAAAGCCTGCGTGGTGTAGTGGTAGCGCGTTAGATTTTGCTTCTAGGGGTCCCGGGTTCGAACCCCAGGGCAGGCACATTTTTTATTTTTATCTTTTTCCTTGTTATTATAATTATTTAAAACTATTCCAGATATGACAGTTTTGTAAGTAAATTCATTTAATGACATTTTTCAAAAATACGAAAATCTGTGAACAAGTCCCTTTAAATGACCGATGTAATGGCAACGCACCATCTAAATGCCATTTTACACAGGATAAACTATCTCCAGCCACTCACCCAAATGTTTCGCAAATTTTATAAATGATTCTGATGGGGATCATTTGCAAAATTGAGTTACTTAGCAAACTTAGCACCATTTATACATTGACGTATTCATCACGTATAGAAAACATCAATTGATAACATAACTTCGCACAAATTATGATTTTGTTCCAAATCGCCGTAAAATATTGCTATAAAGAATCTGGTATTGTCGTAAATTCTATTCTTTTATTGATCCACTATTTTGCCATGCCTAAAATATATGCATTTTTACATTATATATTATTATGTCAGTGCTAAAATAGGCGTCAAAGCCAAAATCGTCTGCTTGCGACACCGTGTTTTCAGATTACCTTAGCTAGCACGTGTTGTCCATTATTAACCCACTACACTTCAGTATACCAAAAGGTTTGCCTCATAGTGGATGCTGATTGCCTTAGTCCTATCCTTTCCGTCTGTCATGAGCTTTTTTTCTCCAGCTCTGAGTTTCTGTGTGTGGTGGGTCTCGCTAAGCCAATGCTAGTGGGGTTTTGTTCCGATCCATCGTTTAATGTTTTTGTATTTTTGGGCTGCTTCCCGTCTAGTATTATAAATATTGTACAGCGAGTACAATGTGATGACGTCACAGCAATGTTCTAATCGTTGATAAACACGTCCACACCACCATATAACACCACAATTACGCTCTGGATAAATTATATTTAATATAGAAGCTATGGCGTCTGTGTAGACAGACTGCCAGAGCAGGCAAAATGTTTCGCAAATTTTATAAATGATTCTGATGGGGATTATTTGCAAAATTGAGTTACTTAGCAACCTTAGCACCATTTATACAAGAGCTGTCAGAGGACAGCACGCTCGACTTTTCTTGTGCTTGTCAGAGTTACTGGCATTTGTTTTCTTAAAAAGGAAATATGGACATTCCACGAAAACAAATTTTTTTGAACAAAATGTATTAAAGTCAGCCTCAAATAATTTTAAGTAATGGTGACCTTGATCCCACCAAGCCCATATGCAATCCCAAGCGAGGTCTATATATGAGGTATATACATATGAAGTTTCATCATAATATCTCAATGTCTTTTCAAGCTATTGAGCGGAAACTGTTTGTGCATTTTAAGTAGCAATGACCTTGACCTCGCCCACCCCATTTGCAATCCCAAGCAAGATCTAGATATATGATATCAATATTTGAAGTTTCATTAAAATATCTCGATGTCTTCTCAAGATATTCAGCTTAAACTGTTTGTCTGTTTTTAGTAACGGTGACCTCAACCCCATACACCCCATATGCAATGCCAAGCGAGGTCTCAATATCAGGGTATCTGTTAGGTTTCATTAAAATATCTCAATGCATTCTCAAGTTATTGTGCGGAAACGTTTTTCTGTTTTTAGTAACAGTGACATTGACCTTGATAAGGTATCTATGTGTGAAGCTTCATTTAAATATCTCAATGCGTTCTGGAGTTATTGAGCGGAAACCGTTTTTATATTTAGGCAACAGTGACCTTGACCTTGACTCTATACGCAATCCCAAGTGAGGTCTCGATATAAGGTATGTATGAATTAAGTCTCATTAAAATATCTCAATGCGTTCTCAAGTTATTGAGAGGAAACCGTTTTTCTATTTTTAGTAACAGTTACATTGACCTTGACCCCACCCATCCCATATGCAATCCCAAGCGAGGTCTTGATATAAGGTATGTATGTATAAAGTTTCATTAAACTATCTTAATGCGTTCTCAAGTTATTTAGCGAAAACCGTTTTTCTATATTTAGTAACAGTGACATTGACCCCACCCACCGCATATGCAATCCTAAGCGAGGTCTCGATATAAGGTATCTATGTATTAAGTTTCATTAAAATATATCAATGCGTTCTCAAGTTATTGGGTGGAAACCGTGTTTCTATTGTTAGTAACAGTGACCTTGACCCAACCCATTCCGTATGCAAACCCAAGTGAGGTCTTGATATAAGGTATCTATTTATTAAAATATTTCCATACGTTCTCAAGTTATTGAGCGGAAACCTTTTATCTATTTTTAGTAAGAGTGACCTTGACCTTAATCCCACCCACCTCATATGCAATTCCAAGCGAGGTCTTGCTATAAGGTATCTATGTTTGAAGTTTCATTACAATAGCTTAATCTGGTCTCGAGTTAGAGAGCGGAAACGAAAAGTAGAGCAACTAGCTCACCGAAAAACTTTAACCTGTCCATAGAGCTCATAATTATGTAAAATTTCTAAGTTTAAAAAGGGCCATAATTTTTACAAATTTTAAACTAGATTTATCAAAATTTGCCTACGAGTTCATTTTAATATAGGGAATAAGTGCTCTAAGTTTGAATTAAAATCCCTCTAGCCATTCCTGAGAAAGTAGCTTACCGAAAAACTTTAACCTGTCCATATAGCTTTTAATTGTGTAAAATTTCTAAGTGTAAAAAGGCGCATACTTTTGACAAATTTCAAACTAGAGTTATCACACTTGGCCTATAGGGTCAGTTTAATGTCGCAAATAAATATTTCAAGTTTTCATGAAATCCCTCAAGCCATTCCTGATAAACTAGCTTACCGAAAAACTTAGACCTAGCTCGGATGCCGACGCTGGGTTGAGTAGAATAACTTACCTTTTCTTCGAAAAGACAAGCTAACAATGCAGTTTCTACAAACTTATTCCGCCGTTTTGTTTTGGCTGTCGAATACATCTAATACTAGTATGTGATGGCAATCATTTCAAACGCTGGTGTGTTTTGGTATATTTTGACGTAGTCATCACGTATAGAAAACATCAATTGATAACATAACTTCGCACAAATTATGATTTGGTTCCAATTCGCCGTAAAATATTGCTATAAAGAATCTGGTATTGTCGTAAATTCTATTCTTTTATTGATCCACTATTTTGCCATGCCTAAAATATATGCATTTTTACATTATATATTATTATGTCAGTGCTAAAATAGGCGTCAAAGCAAAAATCGTCTGCTTGCGACACCGTGTTTTCAGATTACCTGAGCTAGCACGTGTTGTCCATTGTTAACCCACTACACTTCAGTATGTCAAAAAGTTTGCCTCATAGTGGATGCTGATTGCCTTAGTCCTATCCTTTTCGTCTGACGTGAGCTTTTTCTCCAGCTCTGAGTTTCTGTGTGTGGTGGGTCTCGCTAAGCCTATGCTAGTGGGGTTTTGTTCCCATCCATTGTTTAATGTTTTTGTATTTTGGGGCTGCTTCCCGTCTAGTATTAGAAATATTGTACAGTGAGTACAATGTGATGACGTCACAGCAATGTTCTAATCGTTGATGAACACGTCCACACCACCATATAACAACACAATTACGCTCTGGATAAATTATATTTAATATAGAAGCTATGGCGTCTGTGTAGACAGACTGCCAGAGCAGGCAAACTGTGTGTGGTTCTGTGTCACTGTAAAAAATCTGTACCATTAGTTACTAGTTAGTTAGCTTTAATTGCTTAGTTAGCAACATGTAATAAGTTAGTTAATCTAGCTATCTAACGCTACGACGCTACTGAGCATAACTGCGGTAAACCATTGAATTATATAATACTAATAACATTTACAAAAAAATAATACAATAATGTTAGTTTTTTTCTTTTTATCATTCACCATGGTTTCCGCTGTATTATAACTATACTAAAATCGTTGGTACATCTGGTGGTACTACTACCATTATAGCCTCACTTAAAGACGTTCGCGACATTTGTTTTTCCATTTGGTTTTCCAACGACAGATTTTCTTTAAAATTTGCACATTTGTCAATTTATCTTTAAACTAAAACAGTCTTAAAAATTAGGGGTCACCGGCCTTGTTTTGGAAATATTGGGGTTTAAATACGGCACCTGTCGAAGCCCTTTTTTCAGTTGTGTTCAATGTTCAATACTATAAAACGTTCATATTCAAACAAGAACGGATATTTGTAAATGCATCTTTTTTAATGTTTCGCTTGGCAATATACAAGTGCAGTTTAATAATAAAATGCGCTTTATCAATAGTTACCATTAAAAAAATGACTTAATGGACGCTTAATGAGGTTAATTATGCATTTAATATGCATTTGAAAACATCAATACATAATCAAATATACGAATATCTTTTATTCCAAACAACAGATTTTGTAAAAAAAAATCCATATACATGTGTCATTGTATACTGAAACTAAAACAGTGATAAAAAAAATAGGGGTCACCGGCATTTTTCTGAAAACATTGGGTTTTGAATACGGTACTTGGCGAAACCCCTTTTTTCAGTTTGGATTTTTTTATCAATATTTTAAGTATATAGGAGAACTTTTTTTCAAACAAGTTTCTTTCAACTGATATGTTTTTTCATGTTTTGTTTGGCAAAATATGTGTATTTCGGTAATAAAAACCGCTTACCTATATTTACTGTTCAAATAATGATTTTGACTGGACATTTCAGTAGATCAAATGGGTACTAATAATACCTTCTGAAACGTCATTTATTATGCATATACTTTGTTCCAAACGACAGATTTTCATAAATTTTCGCACATACATGCACCAATGTATACTGACATCAAAACATTAATAAAAAGAATGGGTCACCGAACTTGTTTCGGAAATATTTGACTTTAAATATGGTACCTGTGTAGTCTTTTTCATGTTCGTGTTTACGAAAGCAACGTATCAATTGCCAAAATAGAATGGAGATCTTTAATGGATCTTTTACTACTTGCGGACTTAGTAAACCTTTTTAGTCCCTGAAAGACCACATATTTGACTTGTTCCGAGCATAGCTCTAATCAAATCCCTGCCGTCATAACAAATCATGTGATGATAATCGATTTAAATCTTCTAGATATTATTTGTGGTTTTAATTAGTTTTCTTTTTCTGTTTTCATTATTGACTGCAAACGCTATATAAAATGTCCAATTACGTTGAACATTACACTGAGTTGCATTAAGTAAGTAAAAACTAAAAACACGTAATCCTTCCAGATTTGGAACATTTTTTTGTGATGGCAGTGGTTACCGTTAATCGATAGGGGAGGTAATCGCTGCGAGGAGTTTGAGGCATGTCTACACCTAATGCTGCTTCGGTGCGGTAAGACATGTACATAAACTTCGATCAACAACAACACACAATATCACTGCCGTTAGTACTGATTCATGGCGGTAAGACATGTACATAAACTTCGATCAACAACAACACACAATATCACCGCCGTTAGCACAGATTCATGGCGCAAAACAAACGTGTGCTTCAGTTGACCTTAAATCTTACATTGAGCACCTTTTATAACAAATGCTACAAGTATTTCCATGGGAACAAAAACTACTCACAACAGCCAGTTTTAAGTCCTTTTTGACTGCTGGAAAGCGCCCGTTTGAACAACTAAATATGTCTAAGGTAGCAAAAGGGGCCAGTGATGTAAAATAAGGAGTCTATTAAGCAACACATGCTATATTTGAACAAATTTCCCCCAAAAGAGTGTGTTTACATGTAAGCCATCCCGTGTAAACATAATAGAGCTACACAGCATTGACGCACTGGATATTTGATTTCGGTCGGGATATTTTCACGGATACGATTTAGAAGGATGGCTGGACGGGTGGGTTTTGGATTTTAGGTGTTGGGTGCGTTATTGAATAATCGATTCATTTAAAGGAGGGTCTACACGATAGGTCTAGACCTATGAGACAAAAGACCTACCATTGAAACCATGTAAAGTCTCGAGGCCTATACTGGGGCTATAGGAGTTAAATTTGAAGACCTATACAAACGTAGGTCCAGACCTTCAGCTCGAGCGCTGCTTGGTCTAGACCTACACTTCTAAGATAAGGTTTGCCTACTAGTTTACTGTACTGCTGTTGGCGAATTTACCTTGCCTACTAGTTTACTGTACTGCTGTTGGCGAATTTACCTTGCCTACTAGTTTACTGTACTGCTGTTGGCGAATTTACCTTGCCTACTAGTTTACTGTACTGCTGTTGGCGAATTTACCTTGCCTACTAGTTTACTGTACTGCTGTTGGCGAATTTATCAGACAAACTCCATACTATGTAACTATATCGAGATTATACAAGAATTTAATTAATTAAAATATACCCCCGCCCAATTTACTAACATGAAGACATCAGAAATACAACCATGTCAGATGAAAGTACATGTAATGGCAAAGAGAACTGATAATTTAACATATACATCATGCGTATTGAATATTGATTGATGCTGATAAAATACATTTATTTGAAAATCAAATCACTGGATGAGGACTCATCCTAGACCTAGCGTGTGAACACAGCCAGTGCAGACCTATGAGCCTAGTCCTATAGGCCTAGATCTATCGTGTAACCCCCCCCCCCTCTAATGGAACAGATATAAGGGAACATATGAATGGGCTCTGCCGGGCCCTGCTAGCTCAGTTAGTAGACCATTGGACTGTCTATCCGAGGATCGAAAGTTCAAATCCCAGCCCAGCCACATAACTTGTGTGGGGATTGGTCATGGAATTATTTATATGGCCATTCTCCCCCTACCTGTGATTCAAGTAGGGCAGTTGTCAGTTACTGGCATAAGAATGTGCACTTAGTACTGGTAAACCGCTTAGATCGGCTAAGCTTGCCCAGGAAAAGTGTGAGTAGGTTAACTGTCAGCCGGGATATCACTGAAATAGTTAAAAACGGCGAAAAATCCAAATAAACACGAATGGGCTAACAATAGCTGCTAAGTTCATTTTCCACTGTACCTTCACCCCTTCAGTTTCGTTCCCTCAGAATAGTCATGTCTAGATCGTCCATGGATCTCTGATTTTTTTGACCTGTCGATGTCTGCCATTATAGTTTACCAAGTCAATGAAGGTTAGAAGCCAGTTTAATAATTAAAATTAAAGTCCGGGCGGTCCAATAATAAAATAGCTAATCTTGCTTGCCTCATCATTGAGACGAGTTTTTCATTTCCCATGTTGCATAATTATATGATCTCGTTTTATGCTGGTCCGCTTAGAATCGTCATAAAATTCCCATTGGTACAACTGGCGCAGAAATCCACTTCATTACTGAACCTGTATAAAGTAATATATTTATAACCGTGGTGTAGCACGGTATCCTTTAAGTAAAAGGAAAGACTCGTCTCTGCGTGCGTGTGAGCGTGCAGGTGCTTGCGTGTTTGTCTTTATAACGTAATGTATTACTCTCTTGGCGGTAGTCAGTGCGCTGAAGAGTGCTTTCAATTTTCATTCTACACTTATATCTCATGCCTAATGCTTAACTTGCTCGGCACTGGTCCGATACAAAGTGACTTTTATATGGACAAAATATGAACCAAAAAATGCAGAATTTTTTATGTTACATGGCTACCATGCATGGGACAGAGTATGTGATGTTTCCAACAGGTTTTAACCCACTGCTCCAATATTATAACAGTTTAGATGGCATTTCAGGATTGCAATACTTTCAGAAAGAAATCTTCCAACGGGGAGCTAGAAATGAAATCAACATTCTGAAATACTAAGTTCAACATCAATATATTCTTGATTAACATTAATAATTGTACATTTTCTTACATCCTTCAACATAAAATACAATACAACATTCATACATAATTTTATATTCCATATGTATGTGTTTTATTAAAATATCACCATTCAGAACAAAAATAAGAATGATTTCGTTTTAAAAGAATTAAACCTTTTGTCATATTACATTACAAGATAATGTAAACAAATATCAATACTGTATACTAATCAATTGTCAATTATAATTCTGAATACGCATTCAGTTAAGAAATTTTCATTCCAAAAACAAAAATATGTCAAACAAATACATAAAAAGTGGAATGTTTACTTTTACTACGATGACCAATGGATTTCAATATTCATTAAAACATTCATATTTTGTCTCTTATAAACTACAGAATAAAAAAACCAAATATTTTCAGTTACCTTGTTCTAACAAGTTGAAATAGTTAACTCCTACAAAAAAACTAATTCAAATATAGCCTAAAACGTGTCTTTTGTCCGTATTCTTACCAACCAATAACCAATACCTCTGCAACATCAACATCAAACAAATAACCAGTAATAACTTCAACTTTTTTTTATATTTTCAAGCTTGATTTACTGCTTAACGATGCAAACTCACCGTCCTGATTACAACTCATGCATGCAGTTTAATATACTAAGTTTATTACTATATATAAATACATAGTAAGTCATATGGAATATTCATTTGTTAAAAAAAAATTATTAACCATTTTCTTTGACCAATACAAAACATAAAGATGTTACTGTGATATTGTTTAAACTGGTCCAACTGCCAAAAAACTATAAATAATTTCATAATTTCAGCTAATCACATCTGACAGACTTTCAAAGTAAAGATGTGGAACACTAGATTAGAAATCATACAATGGCAATAAAACGAAGAATGATTTAACTGATCATATTTAACAGATCTACAAGCGTAGATTCTGGTGCAGCTCTGGTTTTATTGCGTACACCATGTCTAAAAGTTTGCTAAGTGCTTCAGGCTTGCACTTCTGCACATTTTTCTCAATGGTTCTGATTTTCTCATCCGTGTCCTTCTCGATCTGTCTCTCCCTGTCACCACGGGAACCCAGCACCTGGGAAAGATAAACATTTGTTTAAATATTCCTTTTGCACAAGAATTAAACTTTATGAAGTCATATGCATATTTGCTATCAGATGTGTCCCGACAACAAAATAAGCACTTCAGCCAAACAACCTTGGATTCTCATATTATTACCATTGTTTGTTTGTTTGGACTTTTCTCCGTTTTTAACAGTATTTCAGTCATATCACGGCGGTCAGTTAACATACTCACACTTCCTGGGCAAGCTTAGCCGATCTAAACGTTTTACCAGTACAAAGGGCACATACTTATGCCAGGAACTGACAACTGCCCTACTTGAATCAGAGGTAACGGGGAGAATGGCCGTAGAAAAATTTCACGACCAATCATCACAAAAGTTATATGACCGGACTGGGGTTCGAACTCACGTTCCCCAGATTGTGAGTCCAACTGAGCTAGCCGGGCCCTGCTTTTTTACACGAACGTGATCAGAACGCATATATAAAACAGAAAATAAGCTCGATTAAAAATTTACCAGTGCAGGGCTTACAGGCTGGCAATAATTTCGACCACCTGTCGAATCAACTTCACCAAATAATCTATACTGAATTCTCCTAAGTGTATTATTGTCAACTGTTGAACCAGTGTTGATGCTAAAGAATCATAATTGTATAATCTGGACAAACTGACCTGACATTTGTGAACTCTTATTAACTTTAAATTATTTAAATTTTAATTTATCATTGCTCTTAGTTTGTGGGAAATATGCAGTCATTACATCAAACATACAAGTCTTCTAACAGTATATACCAGTAGTGTATTTACACGACTGCACTAAAAACCCTTACATTTTCTACGTAGTCTCTTCATAATATATTGATGTGTGCAGATAATTCCCAGTATTTTTTCCAGCTATACATGCATGTACATGTCAATGTGGCTTAGTGAATGTCAAAAGTGCCCTGTTAACATTCCACAGCAAACATTTTGCTTCTCATGATTCTCAATCAAAGCGTTTGATGAATGCCCTGTTGAAAGTATTACTCTTTCCACTTACACTCTGTTCATATGCCTTGTACTCGCTCTCTCGCTTGTTTCTGTATTGCTCAATCTCCGCCTGGGCTTCCTCCTTGGCTTGCTTGAGTCGCTTACCCTTGCCTGAAATGGGATACAATTATAATTAACCCTTGCCAAAATGTGATACAATTATATTAAACTATAAAATTGCAATACATTTATATTTAGCTTACTATATATAATAAAGCAAGAGCTGTTGGAGGACAGCTAGCTTGACTTTTCTTGTACTTGTCAGAGTTATTGGCATTTTTTTCTAAAACAAACTGTATGTATAGTAGGGGCCAATTAAACAAAATTCATTTCATCCAAGAGTTACTGAGTGATAAGCATTTTTTAAATTTTCAAACAGTGACCTTGACCCCAGCCACCTCATATGCAATCTCATGCGATGTCTAGCTATCTATAAATTAAGTTATTATTATTATTATTTCTACTTGTTCTCGAGTAATTGAGCAGAAGCTGTTTTTCTCTATTTTAAGTAACAGTGACCTTGACACCACCGACCCCACCTCAAATGCAATCCCAAGTAAAGTATTACAGTAGGCTATCTATGTATGAGGATTCAGTCTCGAGTAAGAAAGTGGAAATCAAAAGTTGATGCCGCCACCCCACATGAGGGAATGTTAAATTTCTAAGTGTAAAATGGCCCATAATTTTGACAAATTTCAAAGTAGAGTTATCAAAATTGGCCTTTGGGTTCATTTTAATATAGGGAATAAGTGTTTTAAGTTTGAATGAAGTCCCTCAAGCCATTCCTGAGAAAAAACCTCTGAAGAACTTTAACCTATCCAAATAGCTTATATGTAAATTTTATAAGTGTAAAAAGTCCCATAGTTTTGACAAATTTCACACTAGAATTACGAAACTTTGCCTATATGTTCATTTTAACATGGGAAATAAATGTTTCAATTTTGAATTAAATCCCTCAAGCCATTCCTGAGAAACTAGCTTAACAAAAAACTTTAACCTATCTTAATAGCTTATATGTAAAATTTCTAAGTGTAAAATGGCCCAAAAGTTTGACAAATTTCAAACCAGAGTTACCAAACTTGGCCTATAGGTTCATTTTAATATGGGGAATAAATGTTTCAAGTATGAATGAAATCCCTCAAGCCGTTCCTGAGAAACTAGCTTACCAAAATACTTTAACCTATTTAAATAGATTATATGTAAAATTTCTAAGTGTAAAATGGCCCAAAGTTTGACAAATTTCAAACCAGAGTTACCAAACTTGGCCTATAGGGTTATTTTAATATGGGGAAAAAATGTTTCAAGTATGAATGAAATCCCTTAAGTTATTCCTGAGAAACTAGCTTACTGTAAATCTTTAACCTAGACCAGATGCCGCCACCAATGACAGGGCATGTAGAATAGCTTGCCTTTTCTTTGAAAAGTCTAGCTAACTAGATTTAACCATTCATGATTGCCTGAAATGTGATAAAACTAGATTTAGCCATTGCTTGAAATGTTATAAAACAAGACCTAACTCTCTAAAAAAGATTTAACACTTGTTTGAATCATTAGAGTAAACATAACCATGTAACTAAACATACAAGGTTTACCCATGTTGGAAATGTGTTACATTCAATTTTACCCTTGCATTACTTTTACTTTTCAAGTCAAGCCAATATTTGTTTATTGTCTGCACATATGATAACACGTATAAAAATTAAGCTATGTATAGCTTTTCACCCATATAATAATTAAAACAAATAGCAATTACATTAAATACAGGTTGTGGTATCATAAACACGAGAAGTACGTGCAAAAACCAAAACCACATAGACTGATACAAATATAATACATAATTCAAGCACAAAATTTATGCTAATAGTGTTTGATCAAATTGTCCAAGCTTTATACATTTAAAAGAAATTTTAATGAAGACTTCGTCTACAGAACATAATCTATGATAATGATATTGTGTGGAAAAAAAACAGCAATTTCAAACTTCTTTCATTTTTATCAATTTAAAGCATATTTTATTCGAAGAAAAAAAAACGCTCAAAGCATAACGTCTGATAAATGCATATATCTTACGTTTTCTAGCTTCAGCAACCTTGTCTGCAGCTCGTTTTTCGGCAGCTAACAATTGCTGAATTCCAGTTGTTTGACTTGCCATTTTTACAATTTACCGGAAGTATCATGTGAGAAAAAACAATCCAGTGCATAAAAACCGGAAGCGGTTTTTGGATAATATATTTATTTTATTTTATTCACAAAATGGAATACAAGCCCATACCATTTTAACTATTATTATATTAAACTGTTTGTTTTTGTTTATTTAACCAATTTGAAAGCAATATTTTGCAAATGTATTTATTCGAATTTACGGACGCTTATCAATACACATACATTGATGACGTAGTACACTTGAGTTAAGTTGCTGGAGATTGTAAGATGCTGCATTCTTGAAATAACTTTGTAATTAACTGTTTTTAATCTGTCTTTGTGTTGTAGTATTTTACTGTTTGAAAAAAATACTATTTTGTATTATTTTATGTGATGTTTTAACTGTAGTAGTGTTTGGAACTGCCTTCTTGTCTAAGGCCTCGGGTAGACCAGAAAAAAAGCAGCTGAACTTAAGACAAGTTCAATCATCAATGTTGAAGCTGTGGCATGAATCATACAATGATCATGATTGTACGTCATGTTTCTGGTAGGCTTTTATAATGAAAAAAAACCTACTCATTTTAGCTTGATTTTGTCTAAAGCCATATGCTCTTTGATACACTTTTGAGTCTGTTTCCTGGTAAAGTAATTATTGAATTTCACAAAGACAGATCTTAAATATTAATTGGAGTTAATACACCACTAGTTAAAGCACGTCTTGCCTGGACGGAAGCTAATTCGGAGTTCTCTGTGTAGGACCCGCAGATTACATAAAACCCGTACTCACCATACCATACCATACTATACAGGGACGTTTCACAACACTGGGAAGAACCAGTATGTAGTGCACTATGGGAATGATAATTGGAACGTAATATCGGATGAAGCGTACCATTGCCAAAGCATACCACTTGTCAGGTTGAAGACAAGTGTACCACCACAGAAAAACATAAAATGACAAAGAAAACAATTCATTAAAATTATATGAAATAAATCAGCAAGTATTAATGTCAAACTTTGCATCGTTTATTAGTTTTGTGTAACCTAAACCAACTGTCAAGCCAACGTATACACATGTATATGAGTTTCTGCTTGTACAGACGAAACTATTTGGTGGTTCAAAACTAGCTTATTGTTCATTTAAAAGCAATGTTTGTTTTTAACTTTTATTCCATTTTAAATTGAAACATAAGTTAATTGACTTTATTTTGTAAATTGTATTTATGCCACTATATCTGTTGTAATAGCGTACATACACACGTTAATAAAATCAACATAAAAATCAATCTCTAACATCGATTAATTGCAAAATGTACACATTTTCTGAACTACATAAGTATCAGATGGTGTCTAGCACACCTTATCAGTAGGGTGTTAACTAATTGTTGTAAAAACACATGTATATAGGGGTGGTACACTTCATCTTAAATTGGTACACTTTGGCAATTGTACGCTTCATCCTCACCTGTACGGTACAGGCTGTACCTATTGGAACTTTCCCGTAGTAGGGATCCAACTCCTGCTCGCAAGGCAGACACCTTAACACCACAGTGACCTCTGTATAATGAATATCAGTTAAATGCACAATTAAAAATTATATATTGTTATTAGATGTGCTATAATATTATATGTTACAAAATCATTTACAGCGCATAAAGTTTTGGCCATATAATGGTAATACAATGACTGTTTTGTAAATAAATCCAGTTCTGCGTGTTCTTTCATGCCCAAATCATGACTGTTTAATTTAATTTTGAAAATATTGACACAGTAAATATATAAATGTGTGATAATTTGATATTGGGGTTTAAATGCTACTTTTGTGAATATATAAAGTTGCATGATGAAATATGTTGAAAAAGTTTTCCAATATTTTTTGCAGCCCAGACAGTCTCCTTGAAAGTCACGATTCCATTACTGGCCACAAGGTGGCTGTTTAGTAAACTGTTAATTATTACTGGCTTAACTCTATAGTACTAGCTGATCAGAATCATTTAGCTTGCAAGCAGAAACCGGACCGGATATTTTTTCACCGACCACGAGGGCCAGTGCTTATTTTCCCTGGCCCTCATACATGTATAGTCAGTTTTACTGGCTTTTTGTCCAAGGTGTGACAGACTTTCGCAGAGACTAGCAGCAAATGTGTAACACTGCTTTAAGCCTTAAGAATTAATTTATTATGTTTGGTTTGAAAAAAAATTATTTTCAGTAGGTGTATGAGCATATCAGATCTCTGCTACGATGGCAAATGAACACATATCCAGCAGCAAAGAGCGGCTGATTCGGTTCCTGAAAACTGGAACCGACAAAAGCTTTTTCTTGCCCGGCAAAAACAAGCACTTCCAGTACGTTGGGAATGCAATGACTCAGATGATTAACGAAGGTCTAGGGTTAGAAGCAATTGAATGCATAAAACGGGTTCACAGTGAGAAGTTGTTTCTAAAGTTGGATCCGATGCTGATGTTTCTAGCCCTTGCCTGTCACTCGAATACAGACATGGCTGTGAAGAAAGCTGCGTATGCCCTCGTGCAAAGTGTTTGCGAAACACCTGTAGAGTTATTCAAATGGTTGAAACACGTGAAGACCTGTTCCCAGTTAACCAAGGGGATCGGTCGAGGATTGAGATCGACCGTTTCGAACTGGTACAACTCAAAAGATCCAATGCAGGTGGCAGAGTTTGTCACTCGATACAAGGAGGTTGGGAACTGGAGCCACAAAGACGTGTTCAGACTCTGTCACGTGAAGCCAGCAAATGAAAGTAAGTGCAAAGGACGTCAATTTAAGTGATTATGACACGTGTAGCTGAACATAAAAACTGCCAAAATTATTAAAACAATAATTATTTAACAAAACTAGCATTGTTCCTATGTGCTTACAACATTTTGGTTTCATGTGGTAAATTGCAATATACATATGTAGAGTTCTTGGTAATACATATTCTGTAAAGTTCTGTATTTTTTGGCATTAAAAAAACACCCATAGATATGTACTGTTTTTCTCTGTTTTCCAGGTATAGCCTTCATTATCAAGGTAGTATGCAAGAGCCTGAAGTCCGCTTTGGAGGCATACCAGGAACCCTCTGAAGATATTCAGAAGCTCATCAAGTATTTCGAGGCTGTCGATTTCGTCAGGCACACCGACGATGGCCTCGCTGCAGCCATGAAGTTGGAAGAGATGGAACTTCATAAGGAGCATATCCCTGTGCCTTTGCTGTCATCCAAAGAGGTATTTTCATCGTAACCACGTTTGCTCAATACGCTATGTTTCTTGATCAGACCGTGGGAGATTACGCTGGCAAAACTTTGTACTCGAGAATAATTCTTGAGCCATCTCATTGGTTTCCTGTCAAAGACTGCACGGAAAATGCAATAATTGAAATGGCGTGTTATTAAAAACAGCTAGGGAGTCAGAACATGGATAGAGAACCGATAAGAAAGTAGTTTAATAACACCAAATATCATGCGTCAACATACACACATCACTTTTTGTTCTGTGTGTACACAATCAGACATCGTGAAACTTAAGAGGGGCTCAGAAGACACAATGTCTGACAGCCTTCAACATTATGTCAGACAACCAGATTAAAAGTCAGACACTCACTGTTAAATGAGTAGAACTTGAAACAGTTCTGTCAGACAGCAGGTTTGTCATTATAAACCGATTGCAGATCAAATTCATCGTTTAAAATCATGAGAAAATCGGTAATTTTTTTCATGAACTTTAAAATTGCGATCGGTAATATCACAGGCAGGCCCCCTAGACCAGTGGCTAAATCGCTTACAGTTAGATAAAGATCGCTCGTTTCATTTGATAATGACGACCCTGCAGACAGAATGTCTGGCAAGCGCTTTGGATCTGTCAGACATTTTCAAATTGTGTCAGACATGTCTGACAGTCTGACATATTTCATGATGTCTGCACAATGCAGTTGAAGTGAATTTCAATGTTACATGTCATTTCCTTGGTCAGCAGGTGGCTCATCAATATTCATGAAAACAAACTTTTGACCGTCAGTTCTCCTAAGGTATATAATGTAGTGTTTATGAAATATAAACCATGGTTTCCGACGATGAGGTATGTTGTGCACAGTGTTATTTTGTTTCCTTGTTGTTGTGATTGGTATCTGAATATTAAGGATAAAATCACAATAACATCTGACAACTTTATCCACATTTACATGTAAAAAGTTCTGTTGTCAGTTACAGGAAATAATAAATACATAAGTTATATATGTTTATTCATGTAAATTGTAAACATTTGAATGAGTCATTTACTATATGTTGCAAACAAAATGAAAAATGCCCTATATGATTTATTTAAAAAACTCCAAATAAAATAACGTCATGTTCTCAGGTTTCAGTTTCATATTAAAAAGACTGCAGCAAAGAATGGTTCTTTAAAACATTATGTAATCAGGTTCTAGTTTAACTGAATTTAAGCCATTAGAGAGTAAAAAAGATTAATGTTTAGAGTCCAATTACTATTACTAACTTGTTTTTGAAAAATAATTTCAAACACTGCCAAGGCATGGATTCAACTCAGAATCACTTGCTTGGCTGACACTTTATCAGTTGCCTCACTGCGACTCATCCGTTTTACCATAGGGATGGAAAATCAAAATAGTCATTTTGGCTAATCTGTTATAATATTTCAACCTGACCCTTCCTAGCCAAACCCCCGCCCCTAAAGCTTTTAGCGACAATTGTTTTCAGTGAAATCCATATGTGTCAGATTTAAGATGATTTTCTGTGGGTTTTTTAACAAAATGTGTCTTTAAAAAAAGTTTTAAACAAACGCAATCCCAACTACCTGACCTGTCAATTTTTCGCTTCCGCTCTCTAACTCAAGAACGGATTGAGTTATTTTAATGAAACTTCATACATAGATACCTTATATCGAGACCTCGCTTAGGATTGCATATGGGGTGGGTGGGGTCAAGGTCACCGTTGCTAAAATATAAAAATGGTTACGCTCAATAACTTGAGAATGCATCAAGATATTTTAATGAAACTTCATACATAGATACCTTATATCGAGACCTCGCTTGGGATTGCATATGGGGTGGGTGGGGTCAAGGTCACTGTTGATAAAATAGGAAAACAGTTTCCGCTCAATAACTTGAGAATGCATCGAGATATTTTAATGAAACTTCATACATAGATACCTTATATCGAGACCTGGCTTGGGATTGCATATAGGATGGGTGGGGTCAAGGTCACCGTTACTATTAATAGAAAAACGGTTTCCGCTCAATAACTTGAGAACGCATTGAGATATTTTATCAAAACTTCATACATTTATATACCTTATATTAAGACCTTGCTTGAGATTGCATATGGGGTGGGTGGGGTTAAGGTCACAGTTACTAAAAATAGAAAAACTGTTTTTGCTCAATAACTTGAGAACACATCAAGATATTTCAACGAAACTTCATACAATCCATATATCGAGACCTCTCTTGGGATTGGTGGATGGGGTCAAGGTCACCATTGCTAAAAATAGAAAAAATCTGCTCAATAACTTGACAATGCAGCGAGATATTTAAATGAAACTATGCATAGACATCTTACATCGAGTTCTCTCTTGTGATTGCATATGTGGTGGGTGGGATCAAGGTCAAGGTCACTGTAACTAAAAATAGCGAAACTGTTTTTGTTCAATAACTTGACAATGCAGCAAGATATTTTAATGAAACTTCGTACATAGATACCTTACATCCATACCTCGCTTGGGATTGCATATGGGGTGGGTGGGGTCATGGTCTCCATTACTAAAAATGGAAAAATGGTTTCTGCTCAATAACTTTGGAAAGCATCAAGATATTTGAATGAAACTTCATACATAGATACCTTATAATGAGACCTCAATTGGGATTGCATATGGCACCCAGAACTTTCTTTCATTATTGTGCTGACTTTTATGCATATTCGTTTAAAAAATTTAGTTTTTGTGAGGAATTTCCACGTTTCTTGTTTTATTTGGCCTTAGATGACCTGTTATATTTTACAATTTAGCTGACATGTTGTAATTTATTTCCCCGCACACCCACAGATCTGGAACAGCCTGCTGTTGAACATGTCGGTGGAGGAAGTGATGTCAAGTCTACCGGCGCTCGGCCGTCGGGGATTTCTGACGATAGCCGATGACAAGAGGAAGGATGACCCGACGGCTCGGGAGATCTGCCACAAGGTGCTACAGAGGCTGAAGGATAACGAAGCCATAGAGAAAGAAAAGTAGGTTTTCAAATACTGTCGATGTCAGGTCAATTATTACTTTAGGGTTTTGTTCTGAGATATTTATTGAATTATTTATTCTATTTCAAGGGTTATTAGTACTGAATTTATTGAAGTAGCTAGATGTAATTCCGGGTTTATTTGCTGTGTGTCAGTATGATTTAACATTTATTGCCGACAGTTTTAGACAGACAGTCATGTTGCGATTAATATCATAATTTCATCATGAATGTTTTTGGGGGCTATCAGTACCTATTAGCAGTAGTCGTTATCAATTAATAGTCTTAGGCATGAATTCAAAATTTAGTGAAGGTAAAGGAATTAAAATGCTCTTCAAACAGTTCTTTTATGCAAAGCTAAAGTAGAGGTACTATGTTAGCCAGTGGTATAGCATTACCTCAATGTTAGCCAGTGTTATATAATAAACTTGTCGCTGTTTTCAGAATCAGCCCTTTCTTCACCTACATTGCTATACGCAATTACCTTAGAGTGTTCAACGAGGTTAAAAACCACCATCACAGCAGCAGCGGTTCCGGAAAACGTGAACACCCAAGCAATTCTGCGCCTGCATCCTCCTCTGCTCATGGGAAGAGAAAGAAGAGAAAAGGGAAGAAATTGGAGGAAGGACAAGGGGACACAGAGCTAACTGAGAGGAATGAAGAGGCGAGAATGACAGCCAAGGCTCGGAACAACAACCCAGAGCTGTATGAAGCAATACACGAGGCGTTCAAGGTCGCTGTAGAGGTAAGTGTGGCATATGTAGCACTTCAGTAGGTTAGTAAAGCCCAGGGCTTTTTTTCCTTCTATAGTAGGGGCTGTCATAAGGTGTCGTCCCCTCAGAAAAATTCTTTCAAATTATGCAGTTTTTCCCTAAAACTGATCTTACCCCAGGATTTTTCATTCCCCTACTATAAAAACGTTTCCCCGAAATGCCAAAATTAAAGCTGTTTTTCCCCAAAATGAGTGCAAAAGGCCCCATTCCCAAAACGTGAAAAAAAAAACGCTGCAGCCAATTCGCAGTATATTGGATATCGCAAAATAACAGATTCCGATATAGTGGATCTGCAGTGTACAGTGTTGCATCTATTCTCCCCCATGAAACGCAGTTAGAAAGTAAAAGAAACTATGGATTTATTTTGCTTGTGAAGTATTTTTCCTGGATTTTGCATTGACAGTTGTAATGGTGTAGTGGATATAGTGTCCACCTTGCGATCGGTAGCAGGGGTGTGGAAATATCAAAATTGTGAACTTGTCCATGGACAAGTTCATTGCAAAAATCTACTAGTCAGAAAACAACAGTCACCTGTCCAAACAAAAACAGAGTTTTTATTTAGGCCATCCTGACATATTTTTTCATAAAATCATAAATAAAACACAATTAGTCATTAAAATGTATAAGGGTATAATATATGATAATAAGCTTCCAACTTTAACATCATTTTTAAACCCTGAAATTGTACTTGTACATGGACAAGTAGACAAGAAAAAAATCACTTGTCCGACAGTAAAATTACCCGCGTCGGACAAGTAGGGCATAGAATTTCAGGGTGTTAAAATGATGTTTAAGTTGGAAGCTAATTATCGTATTATTATACCTTTATACATTTGAATTAAAAATTGTGTTTGGATGTTCATATTTTTACCGTTTTGTCCTCAAATAATACTTGTAATAATTTAACTGCCGAAGTGTATTGTAGCGACAATGAATGTTCTATTGCAGAAGAACATGCCAACTACGGGCAAGTCGTACCTTCTCGCAGTGAAGACTGCGGCCAGTGAGTTTCAGAAAGGAATTCGAGGCACTCCGTCCATTTCCTCGCTGGAGGTGATGTCCGTCATGGCAACCATCTTGAAGAACAAGGAAAAGAACGTGGACCTTGGCTTCTTCACTGCAACTCTGTCGCCCATGAAGTTCCCGAGTGAACTGGAGCATACCATACAAGAGATTTATAGCAGGGCTGTACCTGTAAGTTAATGCAATTTACACAATATACATATTATTCATTTCACTGTAATTTCTCTTCTATAGAAGTGTCCTTAAAAGAACCTGTTTCCTATCATTTAATTTAATGTCTTTTGCAACTGAATTTGGAAGTGGCGGATCCTATAATTATCTCGTTATAACTGTTTGGGCGAAAAAGCGTAAATTAAGTTCAATCTAGATTAGACCATTTGTTGCTTCTGGATGTATTTAGGGATGTCACAAGCACTCAACATGATTACTACAACGTTAAATACATTGAACACGTCGTGAAAATACTGAAAAAAATCATTGAAGTGATCTTTGATAATTTCCGGATTATTTGTTTAATATTTGTTTAATTTTCTTCAGTTGATTTCTTTATGTCCTTTTCTTATATTAACTTATACATAGTTCTACATTAAATATACCGGTATGTATGTAAAATGATCTGTGTTGTGTCTTTGTTATATACATGTATGTTCACGCTCTTGGTAGCCCATTTACAGATGTAATGATATTCAGATATAGCAATATAAATCCTATGGTCTGATCAGTATCGTTACGGGGAGCTTACTGTATTTTCGGCAGATCTTAGTATCCAAAGTTATCTCCCTCAACCCTGTTTCAGGATCTGACCCTGGCCTGTGACCCCGCGGCCCCCGTGACCTGGGCGCTGGAGAAGAAGAAGCAGTACGACGTGTTCCTCGTGATGTCTGACGGTGCAGAAACGCTTGGGGAGGACTCGCCAGCCAGCAAGCTGCTGGAGTATCGACAGGCGATGAACATGCCAGATACCAAGTGCGTCCATCATGCTCTATCCATAATAGACCAGTTTTCAGTTATAAGTAGTACAATTTTAGCTCTATTGTCCTCTTATGCCATGGCAGTTTGTCCGTCATGCGTGCGTTCGTCAACTTTTCCTTTAAAGGTCATATCCGACAAAACCAGTAGTCCGACTTTAATAAAACTTCACAGAAATGTTCCTTGGGAGGTCCTCTACCAAAATTGCTCAAATGGTTCCGGTCCGCTGCATAAGATGCCGCCAGAGCTATAAATAGAAAAATCTTTAAACATTTCCTCCTAAGCTCCTGGGTGGATTTTCAAATAATTTAACAAATGTTCCTTGGGTGATACTCTACCAACGTTGCTCAAATGGTTCTGCTCTGTTGAAAGACATGGGCGCCAGGGGGCGGGGCCATTTTTCCTAATATTGGTATATTAAAAAATTTGAAACTATTTCAGAATTGGATTTCATAATTGCTTGGATTTCATTATAATTTCACAGAAATGTTCCTTAGGTGGTTCTTTACCAAAATACTTGGATTTATTTTGATTTGTTAAAAAATCATGGCTGCCAGAGAGAGGGTCCTTTTCTCCGTATATAGCATATCAGGGTCCTTTCACTTTTGACACTGCTTACGTAATAAACCAGTGGAGTGTTACAGGCACTAGTGTGCCTCTTGTTCCCCAGATGTATTCAAGCTGCTTGTATCGACAGAGATTGAACATGCCCGATACCAATCATGTCTGTCATACTCTATGCACAATATAATCTAAACTAGTCTCTAGAAGCAGTGTTTGTTTTTTCCTAAGGGGGAAAGGTGGCGGGGCCCGTCAGATCGGGAATTTTAAGGCAATAAAAGCATTATTGGTAAATTTACATGTTTATATTCTACTTTGTTATAAAACATAAATTAATCAATTGTTTTGCTACCAATTATAACTTTTTTAACTTGGTTTGATGAAAAATTGCTGGGATATTTTACAAAAATTCCTCTATCTAAGTCTATTTTTTTGTCCGATTTTGGTCTCTTTTTTTCCAAATAAAACTTACATTCTGAGGGGAATTTTAAGGTAAATATAGGGGAAAAATATGTACCTTTTAAGCAGGGGAATGGGGCCGAATTTCGTCCCCAAATTGGCCATAAAAAAAACACAGAGAAGTATTCATGCTACTCGAGTATTGACAGGGGATGAACATTCCTGATACCAAGTATGTCTGTCATACGTTATGCAAATAATAGACCAGTTATATTTATTACTATTTGGGTATAAAATAGTCTTTAGAAGTATTCAAGCCCCTCTAGTATCAACAGACGTTGAATAAGCCTGATACCGAGTATGTCTAGTATACTCTGTGCAAATATAGACAAGTTATGAGTATTACTTTTTGTGTAAAACTACATGTAGTTCCTAAAACTATTCACTGAAGAAACACTGCAGTAAGAATTAGACTCAAATTAACTCAAAACGTATTTAAGACCCTTGAAAATATTTTCAAACACCATTATTTTTGTCAGACAAAAGTAACTGTTTCATCTGATTCCCATCGTCTGTCAGGTGACACTATTATCATGAATGATTTTTCCTCATTTCAACTGATTTTCTCCCTTTAAAATCTGTAGAATTATAGTCAGTAGGGGCAATCTGGGGAAATACGAACAGCGGGTAACTACGGACAAACGCAATAGTAGACCGACTTTTCTACATTTTTTCGTGTATCTTGTAATGATTTTGACTTATTTTAGAGGAGAATTGTTTGGGGTTTTACAAGTCTAAAAATAGCAAGTGACACAATGCATTGGTTACTGCAAATGTTGCATGATGGGAGCAACCTATTGATTCTGTCCGAGTTTTCCTGAATTTTAAGAATAAAATAGTGTCCCTAGTTTCCCAATGTAATTTGCAATTGCAAAACTAGTACCGTCCGTATTTTCTCTACAATGTCCGAATTTACCCAGTTTTGGGTGGCCTCATTCCTTACGTAGTGTAAGTATTTTAGAATAAAGAAAGCTCAATGAAATCAACGTTAAAATCCGTGGAAGACAGGGTTTCCACCGATTACGTCATCAGCATATGGAAATATACTACAGAGCTAGGCGCAACTTATTGATAAAGGAAGTCCTTGTAAAACTGTCCGTATTTCCCCAGATTGCCCCTACAACATTTTTATTCACTGTAAATGTTGTGATTCTTCAGCAAACAATATGGACAAAAGTGCTTTTATTTGCTGAACGTGTTTGAAAATAACAGAGTTTCCGTAAATCCTTGAAAAATGTAGGGTATTTGCCTCCCCTGATAAATTTCTTGGCAATCATGACCCTGCAATGCATCATTGGATTCTCCATTGCAGGATGGTGCTGTGTGGACTGTCAGCCCCGAAACTTGATTTTGCCCAGGCCAGTGGGATGTTGGACATCGGAGGCTTTGACGCAACAGTGCCCTCCCTTATACACCAGTTTGTTACCGGGAAGTTGGAATCGCTATAGAGGAACAATCCTCGCCTTTCGATGATTGGCTGATGTTTCAGCCGATCAGTTTTACATTTGGAGAGCAACTCAGTTCATGATCAGCTGTGGTTCAGGATGGACATTTTTCGAATTTTGGAGTATTCAACAGGTATTTGTTACAATGAACTGTGCAATAGAATGATAAAAAAGAAAACAAAAGAAACCTTTTCAGTGGTGGTGAAATCAGTTGTAGGTATTGCCGTCCAGTCACATAGCATTACGGACAAGTGAAATTTTTCCAGAATTTAGCCATATAATTCCTGTATGGACAAGTCGCAAACAACAGTTATCAAAACTGACAGTAAGGCAATTGTCTGTTTCATCACACCTGCTTTTTATTATGCTTTTTGAAGCAAAAAGCCTGTTTTGCTTCACTTGGGGCACAAGCTTCTCTTCTGTGACATATCCGAATGCTAGTTTTGCATTTTGAAGTAAAATTTTCGAGTACGAATATTGATGGTAATTTACTATGTAAACGTATTTGTATATGTACTTAAATGAAGAAATGTGTTCATATATTGATATATTTTCGTATTTTGAAAAGTTATGTCTTTCTAGTTTTTGTGTGACCAGTCCTAAACAAGTGTTTTAAAATTGATATTGTTAGTCTAACTAATTATTTATTATTGTATATATAAATGGATTCATTTTACATGTCATACATTTAAATTCTTTTGAATCTTTGGCAATCTGGATTTACTTATGGATGCCTGGTTGAGTGTAAAGTCGCATGTCCATTTCCTTGAGTCATTAATGTTTTATAGTCAAAAAATGCTTAGATGTGTATTTGCAATTACAGTATGGTGTAGAATTTTTTTTTTTATTTGAGGCGCGTTGTTGGAAAACCGGGCTTTATGCATGTGCGTAAAGTGTCGTCTTGGATCAGCCTGTGCAGTCCGCACAGGCTAATCCAGGATGGCACTTTCCGCCTAAAGTGGATTTATGGTTAGAAGAGACTTTCTTGAAACAGAAAATACCATAAAAGCGGAAAGTGCCATCCCGGATTAGCCTGTGCAGACTGAACAGGCTGATCTGGGACGACAATTTACGCACATGCATTAAGTCCGGTTTTCCCACGACGCGCCTTATTTGTATTCTCGTACAACAAGGCCTTTTGTGAAACTACACGGAGTTTCAATAAACTTTACCTGACATTTTATGAGCTGATTTTTTGTGTGGAAAAAAATACCACAGAAAATCACAGTTTCCAAAAATACTTGGACTGAAATTTATAATTAGAAAGTAAACACTACATATTTGTTATAGATTAGAGTACAGGTTTCTGTCACACAAATTAGTGTGAAATTTACTAAATATTTGATTGTACATGGAAAACTAGATCAACATGTCTGTGCACATAATTATCGTTGAAAGATTTCGTAAAAAAGTACATGTTGCACCAAAATTAAAGGTTACTGTACCAGACTGTAATTTTCAAATTCCATGAGCCCAGAAAGTATGTTACAAACAAGCCAGTATAAATACAGGGAGGATTTTGAAGGCACCCAATTAGGCTCAGAGAAAAAGTACATGTGTATTTCCAGCTGGCCCAAATTGATTTTTTTTTTCTGCCACTTACTGTATAATATGGTGATTTAATGACTAATAGCATATCATGCAGCGTTTGAAGCAAATTACCGGTATATAACACTGGGTCATAGTGCTGTTAATGTATCAGCAGTATGTTTAAGTTCTAAGTAATGTCATATTACTTCGGTATTAAATGAGATTGTACCGATGCGTAATCCCTCCAAAATTCTATGACTAATAGAATTTCAATTCAACTTCAACCTACAAGGTAAGTATCGTTTAATTGTAAAAAAATATTTTATTTAAGTAATGAAGACATAATACTACTACTCAGATACTATGTATTCACACTCTGGAAAAAGACTTATGACTGTGGCTGGTATTCGCAAAGCTCCTAAGTGAAATCTTAACTTAAGTTGTACTTAAGTGATAATTTCAGATCAAATTTCTATTTGAAATCCAATGATTTATATACAAAGAAAGCTGCTATAATAAATATATAAGCAATATTTACAAGTTAACAACATTTTAATGTTAAAAGACCTATACATGAAACTGCCAGAGACTTGAGGAATTTTATGAATTTAAGGAAGCCACTTAAGTTTTCCCTAAGGAGCTTTGTGAATACAGGCCAAGATGCTTATATGTTGAGTGTTTCAAATAAACAGGGTCTAGTTGCTCAAAATTTTACTAGCCATTCAGTTCAAAGGTCGGTTAACTTCCGATGTAAATACTACCAATATTACAAACAACATGTTTATGAAACATTTTGAAATTACTTCAAAATGACATTTTATTCAGAAAATTCTAAAAATGTTGATGTCTTATTTACATTATTTCATCTAAATCTTTGAGCATGCTAGCTTAATTGGTCATTAATTAAATGCACAAACTGATCCAATGCAAATGCAACGTACTCAAAAGAGTAAGGTGGGGTCGGGATTTAGTTTTTAGCTCACCTGAGCAAGCTGTGCTCGGTGAGCTATTGGTATAGGGGACCTCTCCTGCTTCGTCCGTTGTCTGTCGTCCATGTGCCGTCAACAATTGGGTTTCGTATTCACGCTGGAGACTTCACTTTTTATCCAATCTTAACCAAACTTGCACAGTTTGTGTATGACAATAAAATCTCGGATGGGATTGTTATTGGGTCAGATCCAACCAGTAACGTTAGAGTTATTGCCCCTTTTTCATGCAAAAAAAAAGTGCAAAAATGCCTTTTTCCAACATAAAACTTGATTTTCTATTCTAACACAGCACGTGGCTAGTTTTCCGTAGATAAGGCAGGAAATAAACCTTTGGTTATTCTGCAACAAATCATGGGCGGAGTCTAATGTTTTGAAAATAGTTCCGGAAATTTAAAGAAATTGTTCCGTAAAATACACGTGCTTAAACGCGGGATAGCAAAATTGTGACAAACAAATCATTTCTGCATTAAGTAGTGCAATAAAACCACATTTGTACTACATATTTCAGGGGTGATAAAATTCCGGTTTATGCCGGATTTCCGGTTTTCTTGTTCCAAAAATTCGATTTTCAGATCGATATAAATCCGGGGTTTTATTTAGTAGGGTGGGTTGGGGTGGTATGAAAACACTTGGGTACGAATCAAAATCGGAAACGAAACTGCCGGAATTTTCCGGAGTTCAACGAATTGAACCTGTCTTTTGTGTTATTGAATGTTATTGGTCGATATTCGTCCGTATATGTTTCGGGAAATGCCGGAAAATAACGATTTCATTTAGTTATTTGCAGGTACATAAGCGACCGGAAGTGATCTTTGTTACCAGCGGAAAATTTGTATAAATAGGCGTCTGTCAAGAACGTAGATATTTTTGAACAGTTTGACATCACGATTGGTAAGTTCCAATAGCGTAGGTCTACCTCTACGGAAGAGGTTTAGTTACTGTAGTTAAAATAGTATCCATGCCGAACGTGCCATAATTTGATAAAGTTAGGACATGGCAATATTGAAATTTAGAATTATCAAAATTCTAGCAGATTGTCTTTTGACTTTTAAATTTTTTTTAACGAATGTGAGTGGCAATAATGGCATGGCTGCGGTCCGCATCCTCTTCTGTATTCTCCCTTTATTAACCATAACACTGTTGCTGGTACGGACAGGTCTGTTTTAATTATTTTTATATGCCCCTAAAATATGAGCCGAACAGCAACGTGTTTTACATTGATAAAAAATTCTCATGGGTAACCTGTCAAAAGCATGGGCAGGTAGGGGAACCCATAGTAAATTTTGGAAAATGTGAATTTGTACATAACATTTTTTTTAAAGCGTTTAAATATTAATACAGGCTATATACATGCAGGGAGGACCCGTGCTGATTTTTTTTAAACATCTTGATATTTAGTTGGTATGACTACAATTTGTTTTCATGAAAACAAATTACGATTCCAGGGACAGAAAACTCAATATATCGGTAAATTCAAAATACTGAAAGCCATTCATGATAGGACAACTAATTATGCATACAAGTCACAAAAAGAAATTATTTTTTGTTCAACAGAAGTCTTTGTGTGTCTCAAAAGCAACAGTATATGATATTGAAAACAACTGTTAATATATGTCTTATATGAATAAAAAAAGTACTCAAACAATTGAGTTCATTATAACGGATGCAGTAAAAAATGTCCTATGCTTTGGCAGAAAATGTATATAATACGAATGTCTTGATTTGTAGGTATTCAGCATGCCTCTTGACTTTGCCACAGACAAGGACGATGTGCGGGCTAGTTTACAGTACCAGAGCGATTTACGTCTCATCGTTTCCTGTCAGCTCATAACCTTGCCGTGGAAACTTCAAGACTGTTTGAAGCTTACAGTGTTCCATTATCAATTCCTGTCAAAAAAGGAAAGAGAGAGACTGGCACCAATCATTGATAGCCTTCTTCAAAGAAATCATGTTTCAGATGAGAGTCAGGAGGAGGTCAAAGCCATCGGACGGCGTCTTCGGTAGAAGAAAATGACCAAGGACGGGGAAACTCGGAAGGAGAGAGTTATCAACAAGATGTTTGATCAACGCAAGAAGACTAGGATGCTGTTAGGACTTTACATCTCTGTGCTGAAATGCCTGAAGCAGTATTCTGTGTTGTTTCAGTCCAAAGAGCCCATGTTGCATATCCTTCATGATCAGCACCAAAAAGTGTAACTGCCTGACTAGTGATGAGAAATTACACCAATCAGTGTGTCTGGTGTGTGCATAATAACTACGTTGCAATAAAGCAAAATGTGCTTATATAATTTTTGTGACTGTTCTGTGACACTTCCACTAGCTGTTTACAAAAATAATTAAAACTCACTGACACTAGTCATGTACAGGTGTATTCATTTTGAAATGTTAAAGTTTTGAACTTCATTTGAATAGATGCTTGAAGTTTGATGTAGTTAGATTGTTGAATTTTCCTAAAGAATAAAAAAATATAATTTAAACTGGCTCTAGTCATGTACAGGTGTATTTATTTTGAAATGTTAAAAGTTTTGAACTTCATTAGAATAGTTGCTTGAAGTTTGTTGTAGTTAGATTGTTGAATTTTCCTAAAGAATAAAAAATATTAATATTCACTGGCACTAGTCATGTACAGGTGTATTTATTTTGAAATGTTGGAAGTTTTGAACTGCTTCAGAATAGTTGCTTGAAATTTGTTGTAGTAAGATTTCCTAAAGAATAAAAATATTAATATAATAGATTGTCTATGTTCCTTCTTAAATAATTGTTTAATAGGAGCTTGGTGGTGGGTTTGTCATATATAACCCCATTAAACGACCAACTAAAAAGTTAAATATGCAGGTAATGATCACTGAAGAAGTGAATTTCACAATTCAAATGAGACAGAACAGAATACCAGCTGCCCGAGCATAATTTTAAGCTAATCTAAGTCACTTAAAATACGCAAGTGCCAGGAGCTTCAGGGGGCTTCGCCCCCTATGACCCCCACCAGGGCCTACAAGTGGGGCTATCGCGCCCCCTGGACTCCCAGCGAAAAACTTCAGGTTTTTTTTTTTTTACACAGTATCACCCCTGATATTTTATATTCAGGTTCACAAAAACATTTGCATTTTGTTAATATCCCTTTAATTTGCGCTTGTAAGCATAACATTTTCACTGTATTTATCAACATGTATGACGTCATTCGCTCAATGTTTATCAATAAAGCTGACGTCATTTTGAATTGTTATTTATTGACGTCACAGAAACGCATGAGTGAATGTACTTTGTGGAAAAAGGGCGGAGTATAGATTAATATAGTTCTCATTCATAAACTTTAAAAATACAGACAAATTTTATATAAGATCATGTTAGAATCGAAATAATTGACGGGTAAGCGTTGGTCATTGCGGTAATAACCAACGGTTTGTCGTTCCGGTGCTTGTTATCAAACCACTTGGGCTAGCGCCCTCGTGGTTTAATTCCTACGCATCGGAACTCCAAACCGTTGGTTATTACCGCAATAACCAATACTTGCAAGTCAATTATTTCTAAATCCAATCTTAACCAAACATTCACAGATTGTGTATAACCATCAGATCAGATCTCAGCAGACACCAAAAAAGGACGAGATCGTGTTTCGTACTATTCAGGATAGAGACTTCATTTTTCATCCAATTTTCACCAATCTTGCGCAGTTTGTCTATTACCATCAGATTACAGTTGAAGTCGAATATAAGCACGATTGGACCAGAAACACCGGAGTAATTGCCCTTTGTGAAAAAAATACGCAACAATGGACATTATTCAGGATAGAGACTTCATTTTTTATCCAATCTTCACCAGTCTTGCACAGTTTGTCTATGACCATAAGATTAAAAGTGAATTTGAATATAAGTAAGATCTGGCCAGAAACACCAGATTTATTGCCCTTTGTGAAAAAAATATATAATGGACATTATTCAGGATAGAGACTTTATTTTTCATAAAATCTCCACCAATCGTGCACAGTTTGTCTATGAACGTAAGACTACAGGTGAAGTCGAATGTAAGCATGATCAGGCCAGAAACACCAGAGTTATTGCCCCTTGTATTTGGGGGGAAAAAAAATCAAGTTATTGGCTTGCACTCACAGATTTCTATTCAATGTTGACCAAACTTACACAGTTTGTGTATGACCATAAAAAGGATTGATACAATTTGATTTCCAACAGTTGCAAACCTTGCATGCAGTTATATTGATAGCTTCAGAGCCTGCATTAACATAATTTATCATCATTGGACTGAAAATTACTGTTTCTGCATTTTCCTGCATTGTCAATGACTTAATGAAAAAGGGTCAGGTAAAAATATTTGCGTATTGTTCATGTACCTTAATTTTAAAACCTGTCACAACAGTATGGTCTTCATCTGATCCAGTTCTCAGGTGAGCGCTTTGGGCCATCATGGCCCTCTTGTTTTAAATTATTTTTTTTACGACACATTTCAGTAAAAATCTTTGAAACAAATCTTAAATCTGCCAAATACAGATTTCATGGAAAACAATCGTCGCTAAGAACTTTAGGGTTGGTCGGTTTTTGTTAGGTAGGGTCGTGTTGCCCGAAACACAGATTTTTTTCTTTTGGCCTTAATGGGAAATGAAGGTGGTGATCAAAATGTTTGATCAGTGAATAACTAATAGACCGATCTGGGTTTTGCCATGAATAGTTCAAACTGCTCCCCAGCTATTGTTAAAGGATTAATTTCCAATTATCAAATATCACAAACATTACCTTGTGCTCTTCTGAATATCACAAACAGTATGCACATGCTCTTTTGTATGAAATAGTTTAACCGCTAAACACGTGATATCCAAGTGCGATGATTGGATAATATTGCGGATTAATTTGAATATGATTGACATTTGTAGAAGCCTCTATTATACATCCCGGTAAGCGTGTCAGGTAATATCTGAAGATGCATGGTACATATATCTGCTAGAACCTCAACATGAGATTCCTTGGTGTTGACGGTCTTCTGTACTGCTAACTTGCCCTTGTTGGCAGGGTACTTTGCTTTGTTCATATGTGTGTATTACATGTAGGGCTGCAACAATATGGCAAAAGCCATTTGGCAATATATTGCCTTAAGCAAATATCACATTGCAATATATTGCCTTGGGCAAATATCATATTGCAATATATTTTCTTAAGCAAATATCATATTGCAATAAATTACCTTAAGCAAATATCATATTGCAATATATTGCCTTAAGCAAATATCATATTGCAATATATTGCCTTAAGCAAATATTATATTGCCTTAAGCAAAAATCATATTGCAATTTATTTTATGCTTTCCAGTAATTTATAGAGGAATATAAGTGAAAGAAAACTGGTAATCCACTGTTGTAAAATAGTGAAAATTACTACTCTGGTAATTTTCACTGCTCACACTGGTTCCCAATTTAATACAGTAAATGAATTAGACCATCAATGATGCCTGGTTCTAAATTGTGTGGCAAATGCATAAAAAAAAGAATAATTGTTTTCGGTAGAATATCAATTTTTGATTTCACTCGTAACTGTGGCTGGTAAAAGATGTAGACTGGTGTTTGTATGTTCTGTATTTATATATGCAAATTGTATTCCACACTTCTATATTAGTTTGTACAAAAAAGATATGTTGGGATATATTTTCACTTGTATTTATTGATGTGTAACCTAAAATGTAACCTTTCCATAAATTGTTCCTTGGTCTTTCATTTTGCATGTGGGCAAATTTTTTTTTTACCAAAGTAATGCCTTTATGACCAGTTTTGTGATTGCTTACATATTCTGCAAATTGTATTTAGCTCTTGTTTGATCACCTAGGTTTTTTATTGTGTATGCAAAATTCATCAAAGAAATCACAACATTGGAGGGTAGTGTTGATATGTAAACAAAGAATTTATCATTTTTTGTGTTGAAAAATACATCGCTATGCTTAAACAAACCTTGTTATAAGCCTAGATACTATTTGCATTAATACAAAAACACAATTTAAGTCAGAAACCATGATGTAAATGTTCTTTTAAACAGGGGATTTATACAAATATGTAGATCTATACAAATGTTTTATCACGATGAGTGTTTTGGGGATAAGATTTTACAAATTTAAGTGATGAAAATAATGTTTCAAGAGTTTTGCACTTTTTATCGAAAACACTTGTAGTTGACAATTTTACTGCCTTAGGTATTGGTGTACATGTTTAATACAAGTGTAATCACAAATGACAAATATGTTATAATTAACCATAGTTGACAAGTATATAATATGTAATAATTAATCATATTTGGCTGATGTGTAATAACTTATCATAGTTGGCAAATACGTAATAATTTATTATAGTTGAAAATATGTAAAAACGATTTACCTCAGTTTTCATGCAAAAATATTATTATATGCTTGTATCATAATTATAATGTACTTTGTCATATGGTGTCAAGTACAAACGTTCATTCATATACCATGTACAAAAAAATAAAAAACACAATTTGTTTTATAATTTAATATGTTTTTTATAATGTAAATCCAATAGTCATTTTATCTGATACATATTATACAAAATGTCAGCAGAATTTAAGCAGTTGTCAGTTATGTATAATAATTAAAAAATGGCATAAAATTACTGGTACAGTAGGTCCGTGTTGTGTCTGTGTAAAATATTGTCAAATCATGTCAAGGCGTGCATTAACTCATAGTTATTAAATTACCTGGCATTTAAAGTGAAAGAAATTGGAAGTGTCATTAATTTTTAGCTCACCTAAGCACGAAGTGCTCGGTGAGCTATTGGTATAGGGACCTCTCTAAAGCGAAAAAACTGACCTTCATACATCGATGAAGCGCCGTAAAGAGCGTTTCAATTCTTAATTGAATATTTGCAATAAATATATTGAATTCAAGAAGATATTCAACATGTCTGTGTTGACCAGCCGAGAGGTGCAGCATGGGGGAACCATTAGCGAGCAGGGTGCAGCACACTGCTATTTCTTTCTCGATCTTTCCCTAGAGGTTAGACATTGTTTTGTGCTTCTGTTGTATTATCCTGGTATATGTAGTTGGCTTTTTCGCATTGAATCTGTTTTTGAATCATGTTTTGAGTAAATTTTGTTAGTGCACTTAATTTATTGCTGCGATTGATTGTTGTACGCACGCAAGTTTTTACAGAATCTCATATTGTGTTGCTCAGTTTCATGGATCAAATTTTGTATTGAGGCTGAATTGATGTTCATACAAAATTAATATGATAGAATATTACTATATACTGGTTTATATTGCTAAGTGTGTTTAATAGAATACTATTATTTTTTACATTTTACAGATAGAATGTAAGATCTTAGTTATTCAGACGTTTGCACGACATTTGTTATGTTAGTAAAGATTTTTCCGTTTTGTTTTATACATTCACAAATTTTGCGACAACTAAATCACTTCGACAATTCAGTTTTTAGTATCAGTTCTATGTTTGTATAGGAAACAAATGTTGATCAGCTTCTTTGTTTGAAAAGCAAAAATTGCAGTTTATGCACTGAGTGGTTATGTACCAACATGAGGTAAGTTTAACATAAGTATACTCTTCTATTTTTTCTGCATTTTTCTAGGAAAAAATTAATGTACCTTCATTTTTGGTGGATGTACATGCAATATGTTTTAGAAAATAACATGAATGTATCCTGCTGTATGAAAACACTACAACTGTTATAATAGTTAGTGATATGATATATTCAAATAAGCGATTATAGATCCAAATTGATTATGATTTATTTACTGATAATTGTATGATTATTAAATTGAACAAAAAATTCCCGAAATAAAGCTTGGTATTTTACAATTTCTTGTTATTATTTAACTGGCTTCACTCCAGTCTGAAATTGCCCTGTACCTTAGCAGCCATGTTTTTTTAAACAAAACGAAAGGCTTTGAAGAAATTTGAGATTGTCCAACAAGGAACAATTCTATGAAATATATTTGAAATTAGTCCATTACATGGGTGTGCGTAATACATGGTATTTAACGTTAGTTTCAGTCAGGTATAAATGGTTGACGGTTTTCTATATGTGGTTTTATTGAGAACTTTGAAAACCTTGTCTGAATCAAAAGACAAATTACATAGAAATATTACTGTGGGAAACACTTTATTTTGATTCATTAAAAATGTGACTACCAGATAGGAGGGGGGTATGTATGCATACAAGGAATGTAACAATGCAAAACAGATAGCAGATCCATGGTCTCTTGGTAACGCACAGGCTTCACAACCCAGAGTTGCAGGTTCGAGCCCCCACTACACCCTAACTTGCTAACTCGTCTTTCACTCGAGACATTAAACCGAGGTGCAGTGTACGAGGTAATTAACACAGGGCACTAAAAGACCCAGAGTTTCCACTGGAACAGGGCGCCTCCTGTATCTTGCACTATCACTCGTCACCTAACTAACAAGTGTCCTAGGGGGCGATGTCCATATGGTAGAGAATCCTGGTGCACTCAATAAAAATTCACTACACACACACAAGGATATGGTAATAGTCAGGTGAGCACCAATGCTCTTTGGCACCCTATCATGATTGTACGTATTTTCTGAATAGGCTTCATCAAATAGGTACACGTACATTCTGGTGTAAATCATTAAATTGCCAGGTCAAAATGGAAATAACAGAGAAGTATCCAGAAAATATAAGTGGCACTGGATTTTTTACTTTAGGGAAAAAATACAATCACACATTCTCTTATTTTTATTCACAAAGGTAGTGGGTGGCATCGTTAACTACAAATGATTCAAATCAACAAAATGGTTAAAATGGCAATAAAATGAATAATCAACTACATGTAGTTATCTGCATGAAGAATTTAAACTCCAGAAGTTCTATTCATAAGCAAATAACAGTGAATCTCTAAATATCTACCAATGTCTTGGTCAAGAGACCTGTTAACAGATTGCTTGAATTTTTATGGTTAAGCCAGTTTGTGCTTTTTTTCAATGAAAATCTTTGTACAAGTGCCTTTAATGTACCACAAAAAATTGCAGTTCAAATAGCAATATAGGTAAACCTGACATTAATAGAGCATTTAACACAGCATAGTCTCGGTCAAGATAATCAAGAACAAACCATCAGTATGTTCAAATCAGGACACTTGAACTTTGCAATTAAAACAATGCATTATGCAATTAAAACAACTCCTTAAGTTGCTGTACACTTCCTTCACATTTACATCAACAGTTCCAAGCCACGTTCAATGCGTATCAATTTTGTTTTAGTTCCTCGCAGTTCAGAGATCATAAAGCGTCGCCTTTCCCCTGTTTTTCTCGCGACTCCGTCCACGCTTTGGCGATGGTTCGTTTCATCTCGTCGTCGCCTTCGTCGTACATCTGCCTCATCATCTTCATCAGGCTCTCGTTGGGGTCTGCATCCTTGTCAATAGGTCTGAAACAGCATGATGTAGCCAAAAGTTTTTATTAGGCATGTCGTGGGAAAACGTGCCTTAATGCGTGTGCATAAAGTGTCGTCCTGGACTGTGCAGTCCGCTTTTATGGTATTTTCCGTTCTGATCCATGATGACACTGTACGCACATGCATTACGTCCGGTTTTCCCACGACACGCTTCATATGTATTTCTAGAATGTTCAGTATAGCTCACAAACGATACGCATATCGCTTTAAAAAGATATACCTTAAGGTATAAAAACGTGCCTTCGGGTATACAAACATTGCTGTTTTGCACCTGCAGGTACATTTAAAGTAGTACATTGTTTTTTACTTTTTACCCAAATTGTATTTCATGGGATTAAATTTTTAAAGAAACAGGTCAACAGAAAAACTTGCAAAATCACCAAAATCCATTTTCCCATTCTAAAGTTATAAACTTCCCAATTCTAAGGATTCACTCCTAACACCCAGTAAACATATTCACATTGAAACATTACAAAAACATTACAAAAATTCTCAATTCCACAACAACTTTCAAATGTACTTAATCATTTAATCAGATACAGCACGTGCATAAAGTGTCATCCCAGATCAGACTGTGCAGTCCGCATAGGCTGAATTGGGATGACACTTACTGCTTTTATGGTATTTTCTGTTCTAAGGAAGTCTCTTCTCAACATAAATCCACTGTAGGCGGAAGTGCCGTCCCGGGAAAACCGGGCTTAATGCATGTGCGTGTAAGTGTCCGCACTGGCTAATCGGGACGACACACGCACATGCATTAAGCCCGGTTTTCCCACGACACACCTCAATTATGGTTAAACTTACGGAGGTTTTGCACTCTTGTCCTTGATCTTCTTCTCCGTGGTGGTCAAATATGGCCAGGTTTTACACGCGCCCTTCTTCTTCAACATCACAAGCACAGTGTCCGTCTTGATCTGCAGATATAAGAGGTATTTGCAGGGAAAGATATAAGATCTAAAAAGGTACAGGGTGCTATTAAAAAGGAAACTGGACCAGTTTGCTGACATTTTTTTATAATTTGCTAAATCCAGGATTTTAATGAGTCTTATGCTTCTGATTACGCTTTAAAGTATATTCTATTCATAAGTAGTTGAATATTTGCAAAAATATGTTGAATTTCAAAAGATATTCAACATTTCTGTGTTGACCAGACCAGAGGGGCAGCATGATTTCATGACCAATCCCCAAACAAGTTATGTGGCCGGGCTATGAATCAAACCCGCAATCTTCGGATTTGTAGTCCAGTGCTCTACCGAGCTAGCAGAGCAAGAAAATATTACCAGCCTGCCTATATAAAATTGAGAATCATGTTCTGGGTTAAAATTCATCATACTGTCTGAAATAAATAGATACATTTGTTTTTTGCGTGTAAATTTTTTGCATTTTGCAGTTGATACAATTTAAGCATCTTGCAAAACAGTATAAGCATGTTTTATAGGCGATTTCTTATCATGCAATCCAAATATTGTGATTAACCACCAAAAAGTTAATCAGTTACTTAAACATACTTTTATCAACACGAGAACAAACCTTATACAGGCTTTCCTCTGGTACAATGGCTTCCATCAGGTGTACCACCTCACATGTGTAATTCTTGTTGTTTACCCCTTCACACCTCAGACTGAATGATCTGTGAACAAGTTTTATTACCATAAAAGCAAGTTTGAAAAAAATAATACATGCTAATACGCTACAATTCTTTTTGATATACTATTAAATTATAGATGGATGGATTAGGGAAAGATCCTGGATCATAAAAGGTACAGGGTGTTGCTAAAAAAAAAATGAGCAGGGTGGAACTGGATCAGTCTGTTGAAATTTTCTAATAATGTGCTAAATCCAGGGTATTTTATTAGTCTAAAGCTTGTAATTAAGGTTTTTAAGCATAGTCTATTCATTTGTCATAGAATATTTGCAAAAAAATATAAAATTTCAAAAGATATTCAACATATCTGTGTTGACCAGCCCAGAGGGGCAGGAGGGGGGAACCAAAAAGGAGCAGAGTGCAGCCCCCTGCTATTCTGCTCTAGATCTTTCCCTATGAATGAATGGATACAATCATACATGCTTTACTGTACAACACATAACATACTCAAATTTAAGATAGAGAACAATGGTCTAATTTTAATAGGTAGTTTATAAAACTATCATAAGCCATTAAAGAGCAACTCAGTACTGCTAGCAATTTATACAATCACTTGAGCAAAAGCTTCAAATAGTTCTACAGAATATTGTCCTTTACCTACATTATATCTTGCCTTATTTTGACAATAATAATGATATCTAAAAATGTCCATTAATACACTAAAACCTACTGACCTTTCTTTGAATGTACAAGTGACTTGGTCTTTAGAAACTTTTTCAATTCCTGGGACGGTAGCATAGATTTTCATGAACTTGTCAGACTGATCCCAAGCTGGAAAACACACATTAACTTGTGAAATGAAATCATCAGTCTCCGACATATATGAGGCGCGTCGTGGGTAAACCGGTCTTAATACATGTGCGTAGTGTCGTCCCGGATTAGCCTGTGCAGTCCGCACAGGCTGATCCAGGATGGCACTTTCCGCCTACAGTAGATTTATGTTTAGAAGAGACTTTCTTGAAACAGAAAATACCATAAAAGCGGAAAGTGCCGTGCCGCAAATGCATTAAGTCAGGTTTCCCCACGACGCGCCTCATATATTTTTTGTATAATTTATATTCACGTCTAAAAAAATAATCTAAAAATCTAAAATGCAATATGCCTTGCTTAATGTTTTATTTAACTACTGATGATTGTTTCTCAATTAAACATGACTTCTAAACGTCAAATTGGAAGACTTATTCAAAAAAAATTATAACGTTACTTAGTGCCTGCAGAACATATATACATATTACCATAATTTTTAATATCAACAACCAGCATTAGAGGCTGATTCGGGACAGGTTTTGAACTTGCTGCTGCCCCATTGGTAGATACATTTGACTCTTTCTGCACCAATAAGGTGATCTCTGTTTCCAGTTTTCGCAGTTCCACAGTGATGATGTCTTTGACACGCTGCCGCTCTGCTGTAGATAGCAGTTTACGCATTTCTTCGGCATCTAATCGAAGCTGAATTCCCACAAATCAAAATAAACAACAATACAACATTTTGTCTCTGAAGTTATTTAAGAATAATGATTCAAGATGAGCTTTTCAGCAGAAATTATTAACTGTTTAAAATGGTGCTATATGATATCGTCTATGAGTACCCTTATTTGATAAGGCATGATTATCTGGACCACTTAATAATGACGGAGATTTGTGATCTTTTATTGTACTTTAAGATAAATTTAACTTATTTGTAATAAGTATTATCTTTATTTTTATTGTTTCCTTTTCTTGTAATAATTTAAGGAAAAGAAAACAATAAAAATAAAGATAATACTTTAGCACATAAAATTATATATATAAACGGGAGAAAAATACAAAGTTAAATCAGTTCTTTAACACATGTCTGACAGTGAGAATCCGTTACAAATACATGTAATGCAGTTGGGTAACAAACACTGTCACTAATTTGACAAATTAGACGGGTGTCAGAGATTTCGGTAAATGACGAAGTCGGTAAATTGATTATATAGTGATTGGTACAGAGAAATCGGCAAATTGATTTTGTATAGTAGATTGTAAATTAAATGTGTTGATGGAATATTGGTAATTAATTAAAATGTATTAAATTAATATTTAATTCTCAGCTTGTTAGTTATTTATTTACTCGTGTCCGTGATAGTTTGCTTTCAGTTTGCCATAATTAAAGAAGTTCGTACATTGAGTAAAGTCACAGCTCACTAAATATTTATTTTAAAAATTATTATTATTATTAAATAATAATAATAATTGTTATTATTATTGTTATTATTAATATTATTATTATAAATAAACAATTACAATAAAGTGATTATATTTTTATTATTTATTTTTTCAGGTATATAGTATTAAGAGTACTGCAAAATGCGACGTGGTACGCTGGAGTTGGTACGCCCTTAATCTAGCTTTTTGTTCGACCGGCACCTCTCTTTGCATTACTTTTAATTTGGGAATTCTTACTTTTATAAAAATTTAAACTATTAAAAATATTTATCCTACTCAAATCGCAATAACTGCGGTTTCTTTATTGAATAAAAACATGTTGACTAACTCCTTTGGAGACAGTGTACATCAAAATATTAGGCTGCATTTCTGGAATTAATTTTCAATCGTACCTTTTTTGGTTTAAAAGCCTAGCCGTTTTTCCGCATTAAACTTCTGCCATGGCCGCTATAATTTTTTTTCAAAAACTTTTATTTTTACCTCATTACTTGTTTTCTAATGCGAAATAAATCAATCGTTAATATCAGTTATACTATATGCGGACATTAAAAGCCGAAAAATCACTGTTGTTTTTAAATACTGGAATCTGCGGTTCCTAAACATAAAATACGGTCCAGTATCTCCATGTAAAAACAAAGATCTATTGTTAATAGATCTCTGGTAAAAAGGGTGTTTTTATACAAAAGCGCGCCAAAGTTATGAGCCATGCAAAAGGTCACAGATGCCTCATGAAAAACGTCCGTGCCACGTGCTTAATAACAGTGTTTATGTAAACAAAATTAAGTTTGACGATGTTAAAATGTGTTTTAAATTGGATTCTATATTACATTATTCGTTTGCTTATTTTTGATTGTCAATTTGTGAAATGGATGAGGAAATTACTGGGATTAAATACAACGTTAAATATATAATAATCAAATTTTTTTAACGGCTGTTCACTTTTCCCGGCAATGATAGTATTTGTTGTCAAACACTATTGTAGATGTTAGTAAGGTATAAACTCCACTCTAAATATCGCCATATTTGATCGGCTAATGAGATCGTTGTGGGTGGGACTACACAGTTCAGTCACTTGTTAATCACGTTGTTGGAAGTGAGACCTTATCGATAAATCCGGTGTTTGTTTATGACCCTGTGGTTAACGATCGGTGTAATAGATAAATGGATTAAGGGTTGTCGCTTTGAAAATTAAAACATGTCGGCATTATTTAAGCATGTCGGCAAATGACTAACTGCTTTGAAGGCATGTCGGGCCCGACAAGCGAAACAGGCCTGACTATTTTGTGTGATTTGTTTGTCTAAATAATAAATGCTTTTTGGTGTTACTCTTTTACTTTCATTATTATTACATTCTTGTTTTGTATATTCGTGTATATAATTAAATACAAAATGACAATTTCTTCCATTCTTCTCTATGAAGCAATAAAATGAATTATAAGTTATTTTTATAATGTTCAGCATCCAACATTTAATTTACAATAATTGACTAACACCTTTCTGCCATAGGTGCGAAAATCTACAGTAGTAGTCTAATAAATGAGACGTTTAAAGCGAATTTAGTGCTACTTTTTTAAGACTGGGCTAAATTTGTTGTAACATCTCATCGCCGAAAGTCAGTTTACGTGGTGGAAAACTGAAAGTTTAACATTTCATAAATTTCCATTATTTGCAACCACAAAGTTATCCATCAATGTATTTTACTTAAACAACACCTAAACTGCTTCACATGTGCAGAAATTTGCCTAGGACATGCGATTAATTCCGATTAATTTTTTTTTATAAATCTACATTCATGTACAGACCACCATGTTTACCTTGCCTTGCTTAACCCTTCAAATATGCTTCAACCAATCACATGATGAATGATAGAATTGAATGACCAATCGAAATGGTGCAATCGTTTCAGTGTAACAGAATATCGATTAGTTTACACAGCGGGGGACAGCGAGATGTGTTTAAAATGCAATAGTGTCTAGGTTTAAATTCGTGTTGCATCCAAAATGGAAGTGTTATCATACAATTATTTATGAAACATTATTGAGGAATAAATTCTCTTTACAGGTATGTAAATTTTATTAGGGAATATTAATGCTAACCATGCCATTTCGGCGCATGAAAGTAGCTACCAAAATCCTGTCGCTACTCTATAGACATATAGGGAGAAATTTTCACCACAGTTTTGGTCCTTAGCCAGTTGGGTACTCTGGCCCAGTCTGGGCCAATATTGCCCATATAAAAAGTAGCTCAATATTGGCACAGGCCCTAACTTGTTGTGCTACTACAGTATGTGCAAAAATCTACTATACAAAATCAATTTACCGATTTCTCCGTACCAATCACTTGATAAAATCAATTTACCGATTTCGTCTTCTACCCACAGGTACTTGACACAATTTTTTTTTCCTTATATCTATAGATACAAGGACAAAAAAATTGTGTCAAGTACCTGTGCTTCTACCGAAACCTCAGTAAATCAATTAGACTCATTTAGTAATTAACATTCGTTTAAAATTAAATTCATTCACTACTACCCAAAGCTTGCAATGGTTGGGCGTTTAAAACGACGTGTAAAATGTATAAATTATATGACGGAACATAAGTAGTAACGTAGTTTTATTCTTGATTTTACCTCTGCCATCTTCACCATGTTTTCTGGAAAATTCTACTTTCGTTTTGAAAACCAAGCATTCGGAGCTATCGTTCGAACCTGATGTGTTAAGTTCCGAAATAAATTTATGGATCAGATGCGTTATTCAATTAATCGGAAATCGCCGTACACTTCCGCTTGGTCACGTTTTGCTCCCGTACATAGAGCGGAAATTACCGATCAACCGTCGTAACACTCCAAATCGGACATATTAAACCCTAAGCTATTTTTGGTGATAAATGCCCCTGGCTATTTTTGTCGAAAGTAGATTGAACATAAGGCTAGATTCGCGAATCAGTAAACCAGTCTTGGTGACTATGTATAGTTCTTCCGTCTGTCCGGGTGTCTGTCCGCCACAAAGCTTGGCCGATCCATACCTTTTAACAGCTTGTTAAAAGAATTTGATGAAATATAACAGTGATTTATTTACATCGATTATTCGCCTTTATATCGTATTTTCTTTATTTTTTACATATTTGTTATGTAATTTGCAATGAATATTATTCTTTCTTTAATAAATTCCTTAGTAAATACATGATTTCTACGAAAAAATATACTTTCAACAAAACTAGCTTATACTCCAAAATTGGCATTTCGACAAAAGTAGTCTACCGTTTAATGCTTCCCAAAACAAATGCTGCGTAATTTCAAATCGAAAGTAGGAAACTTCATCTGGTATTTTGGAGGCTTTTTGGTAAGAAATATTATAGATATACGAGCAGAAATTACATAGATGCAAATTTACCATATAGATCTAATGCATATAAATAAGCAGAAACGAAGTTTGGCGAAATTTAGTTACTGTTCCACATGGATATGTATTGTATATCTGTGGATCTATCAATGTTGAATGATTAATGATTTTGCTGATCCATGACTAGCCCTAGAAAAACAATGTGATACATTTTATATGAGCAATGTTTTCAGACGTCGAATTTAGGCCCATATAAAAGTAGCACTGAATTCATTGCACATCTGATTAGGCAGATCCGTGACATGGATCAGAACTTATGCCAATGGACCATGTTGTCACGCTGTGTTATGTTATTTAAGACAACGCTTGTAGTCCAGGGACCCTGTGTCAGAAATACAAAAAAAAATGAAATAATTTACACAAAAGCATTTTTAGTGTTTTTACACTCTATAGTATGTCCCAGATTAAAAACATATGTTTTATCGTGTATTTTTTCTGTAAAATCTATATTTCATTTTTTCTTTCATACAATCGTGTAAGAATTCCTCTCCAAAATGCTTATCTAAATCCATTTTCAACTGCAAATGCTACACAATAAATAATTTAATATTCCCTTAATATAAATAAATTATCAATGAAATCAAACATATAGGTTACAATATACTAATACCAATCCTTATGTAATTTAATGTAAAAGCGATAACTTTGACAAACAATAAATGCAACATTTTGCACATAGGGACCCTCATAACCACGCCCTTTCTTAAAGAACATTCTAAGCTGAATTGATTTAAGCAATAAACAGGGTATGTCATGTGTTATGTAAGAAAGAACTCGACTCTAAACAAAGTTGACTGTTTTATCAACATCTTTTTAGCGGCTACTTTCTAGTTGAATGTAACCCTCCTCAGTGCAAGTGTCATACTGTAGTCTCCAATCTTAAAGCATATCAGTCATTTATTTGTGCATACCAATGCTTACCCTACCAACATCTCCAAAAAATAATATCAAAGCAAGTGTCTAAACCTTAAAACATGTCTTCAAGTTAAACTTGTTGATTTATTTAGAGAGTACAGCCCCACATCTCTTATTTGTTTAGTGTATTGTGACCTATAAGACAACTTAAAGTTTTGATATCGCGAAAAAAAACAATTCTACATCATCATTAACATATTTCTGATGTGCATGCAAAATTTCGGACCGATCCACAAAGTAGAAATGCTTGAAAACGCATTTGAGAATGATGCCTGATAAGCAATCTGGCTTAAGTTGTTTTCAGTGCTTTGATTATATGGGGTGCCTGAGTCAAATTGTGTACTTAATTCATAGACATCAGTCAAAATACTAGCATATGTTTACATACTTTCAACCAATAGAGATAAACATTGTATAAAACGTGTTCATTTTTGGTTTTAGCATGATTTATTGTGCTGCAAGATGCACAAGACGGGTTTCCGTACTGTTTTTCTTTTTTTTTACTTGAAAAAGCGGTTTTCGCGGTAAAAATCGTAATGCATATTAAAATCATGATATTTATCGCATGTTTTCCATGAAACTTATTACAGTCAATAAAACCACACAGTAACATGGTGATTTTATGTGCACATTGCCCCTTTAGTGCCGCTGCCTGTTTTGTGTTTAGGTTACAATACACTAATTCCAATCCTTATGTAATTTAATGTAAAAGCGATAACTTTGACCAAAAATAAATGCAACATTTTGCACATAGGGACCCTCATAACCATACTTTTCTTAAAGAGCATTCTAAGCTGAATTGATTTAAGCAATAAAAAGGGTATGTCATGTGTTATGTAAAAAAGAACTCGACGCTAAACAAAGTTGGCTGTTTTATCAACATCTTTTTAGCGGCTACTTTCTAGTTGAATGTAACCCGCCTCAGCGCAAGTTTAATACTGTAGTCTCCAATCTTAAAACATATCAGTGATTTATTTGTGCATACCAATGCTTACCCTACCAACATCTCCAAAAAAGAATATCAAAGCAAGTGTCTAAACCTTAAAACATGTCTTCGAGTTAAACTTATTGATATATTTAGAGAGTACAGCCCCACATCTCTTATTTGTTTAGTGTATTGTGACCTATAAGACAACTTAAAGTTTTGATATCGCGAAAAAAAAAACAATTCTACATCATCATTAACATATTTCTGATGTGCATGCAAAATTTCAGACCGATCCACAAAGTAGAAGTGCTTGAAAACGCATTTGAGAATGATGCCTGATAAGCAATCTGGCTTAAGTTGTTTTCAGTGCTTTGATTATGTGGGGTGCCTGAGTCAAATTGTGTACTTAATTCATAGACATCAGTCAAAATACTAGCATATGTTTACATACTTCCATGCAATAGAGATAAACATTGTATAAAACGTGTTCATTTTTCGTTTTAGTATGATTTAGTGTGTTGCAAGATGCACAAGACGGGTTTCCGTACTGTTTTTCTTTTTTTTTACTTGAAAAAGCTTTTTTCGCGGTAAAAATCGTAATGCATATTAAAATCATGATATTTATCGCATGTTTTCCATGAAACTTATTACAGCCAATAACACCACACAGTAACATGGTGATGTTATGTACACATTGCCGCTTTAGTGCCGCTCCCTGTCTTGTGTTTAGGTTACAATATACTAATTCCAATCCTTATGTAATTTAATGTAAAAGCGATAACTTTGACCAAAAATAAATGCAACATTTTGCACATAGGGGCCCTCATAACCATACCTTTTCTTAAAGAGCATTCTAAGCTGAATTGATTTAAGCAATAAAAATGGAATGTCATGTGTTATGTAAGAAAGAACTCGACGCTAAACAAAGTTGACTGTTTTATCAACATCTTTTTAGCGGCTACTTTCTAGTTGAATGTAACCCGCCTCAGCGCAAGTTTAATACTGTAGTCTCCAATCTTAAAACATATCAGTGATTTATTTGTGCATACCAATGCTTACCCTACCAACATCTCCAAAAAAGAATATCAAAGCAAGTGTCTAAACCTTAAAACTTGTCTTCGAGTTAAACTTGTTGATTTATTTAGAGAGTACAACCCTACATCTCTTATTTATTTAGTGTATTGTGACCTATATTTTTAGTTTGTACACAGTTGTTCCACTTAGATGTAATCTGCCATTGAATGTGTTGCAGATGATTAGAAAGACAAATCATTGCTATCCTTTATCTTTATCCCCAATTATATTGAAATCGGCATTCATATTGCAAACTTTTATTGCAGAATCAAATATTGCAATACACCAATATACCGGTATATTGTGACACACCTAGGGGGGGCATTGATAACCTTTTTTTCGAGCAGCTCGTTATGGCCCCGGCTATATTAAAAACATCAATTATTATTTGTCCAATAAGTTTTGCTTTCTTACGTAAAGTGAATTGCGTATGTCTGCCAGCAAACACTTACATTATCAAAACATCTGGAATGATTAAAATACATAGAAACCACTCCTGCGGATTTGCGATTCATAGAATGATGGCAATGTTGATTTCATCTGCCCAGGTAAACGACTCGGTTGGCACCATTCACAAAAGTTCATTGGCACCCGATTCTGTTTTTCTCGAGATTTCCGAGGATAGCATCCCCACGGAACGTTCCGTGCCTTTGCATTACCGCGTATACCAGCTTGCAAGCGCACCACAGGTTATAGGTTAAAGGTCAGTTAAGCTTTACAGTGTTGCGTTTGTATACCTTCGAATACCATATTTTTAATTTGATATTTTTTATGTCACAATCCGTTATTATTTTATCAGTAACGTGAATCTTGTTAAGTTGTTGTTGTGTTTTTCAATGATATAATTCCCATAAATATTTTATCAGCTATTGAGTTTTCATTGTCGAAATCCGTATTAACCTTTAACTATTTGCGATGGCATACATTTTCAAATTCTGTAATTATGCATGTTAATGTTACTATGTTTACCGATAATACAGTCGAATCGTGTTGGTACGAATAGTCACTGGACTGTGCCGAATTTACCTTTTAATCGCATTTTCCTTAAATGAACCTATCAATATTTTTCCCCGTTGGGGGGGGGGGGGGAGCGACGGGCTGACCCAGGGAATTATACAAATTTTAATTTGGGGGTCTAATTCCCCACCCTAGAGCCATGCATATTTGTCTAAATCCCGTCAGTGGGAGATGCTATATGTCTATCAAATGGCCCGGGGGCCTTTATTACCGGGGTCTAAAATCCGACCAAAATCAATTACCCCGAGACCCGGAATCATTAGGAATGTCAAATTCCCGCCTGTCGTGAATCGCTTTCAGTCTAAAGTCCCGTATATGCCCGCCGTCCCCCCTCCCCCCCCCCCCCCCGGGGGAAAATATTGATAGGTGCAAACGTTGCATTTCAATAGCTTAATATTTCGGATTCGTATTTTGATAGTGTTTTTACAAAATGTGTAAATAATTCGATTATTAAACATCAGTACTGTAACGCGCTAGTCGATGTTTGTAGTCGCATTTTAACGTAAAGAAACAACGTGTAAAATAGACACTTTTCATTCACAAACAAATATGTGAACATTTCATGCACTTATCCGATATAATATGCAGTTGCCTGTACTGGTTTAAATGCGGGCGTGTGTTGCGCCAGTATATACGGCGTGACTTTTGCCTTGAATTTCGCTGATATAAGTTACCTGTTTGAGGGCTTGGAACATCAGTGAACACGGATACGTCTGCTGCTCCACAGGTGAGCTAGCCTAGAACGTTCTTGTTAGCCAAGTTAAAAGATAACCTACATTGTAATGGAATTGTAGTCAAATATCGTTGGCTTTGTTGAAACTAGAATTTTAAAACAACATTTTGTTTTTATAATTATTTTTATGGTATTTATTTTAAGCATATATTCGTTTAGTATTTTAAACATGTATTAATATATGTTACCTTTGTTTGAAAACGAAGGTTTTTGTAGACTAAGATTCATCAGCATATAGTGTAGTACTATATACTGTCCGAATTATGCGTTCGAACTGGTTTTTTATAAAACAGTACTATGCAACCGATTTTGAATTCTTATTCCAAGGTTTGTCTGTACTAAGTTAATTCTTACTTAAAATGTTAAATATTCTTTTTTTTATTCATTTTCAGAACTCACTGAATCAAACAGGAATTATTCCGAAGAATTCTTAAAGGATTTATTAAATAAAGTGAATTGTTTCGTTATAAAGCTGCGATCATATTTATTTACACGACAAAATGACGAACGAGACCGAACAATTGAACCAGAACGAGGCCGTCGCGGTCCCAAAACGAGGCTCCGCGTGTTCGTCACGTGAAGGATCTCTCCCGCCAAAAGTTCGAAACGCGATGGTGGATAAAGACGGTATGAAGAAATCAAAGGACTTTTGGCAGCAAAGAATAAATAACCACGAGGTCGACAGACTTATAAACCCGTTCAGCGAGTACTGGGGCGTGAACCGCAATCAGTATAGAGACGTCCTTGAAAACGCTAAGGCAGTCTGGAAAGGCGCCGACAAGCGAACAAAATTGACGAAAGAGGACGACAAATATGGTCACGTTGTCGAAGGGACGCTTACGGAACATCGCGGAAAGAAAGCGAAAAATTTCATCGCGAATAATATCATAGAGTGCTGCGAGACAATACGGGATTTAAGCGATCGTCAGCCAGACGGGACGTATCACATACCGTTCGGGAAACTGTTTCTCGCGTACGAAAGAATCAACGACAAGGTGGTAGGCCTGCTTGTGCGCGCCAGACGACACGGGCTTGTTGATTTTCCCGGGGAAATGCTGTACCAACGTCAGGACGATCACGTGATAATCACATTATTAAAGGTGCCAACTATAGACGAGTTAAACCTTAAGTATATTACGTTCTCGAAACAGCAGGACGAGGACGGTAAAGATCAGAAAACCCAGTGATATAGATCTACTTGTGATTTTGCGATAGTTTCGGCGTCGTTTCGAAGGATTTGTAGAATACAATTAACAAAATCCTATAAATTTTCAGTCTGAAATAAACTTTTTCAGTAACTAACTTTCGGATGATCTCTAAACAACTTCCGGTTTTGATTTTAGTGAACACGTGTGGTTACGAAAGGGCCAAGTTTAATATTCACTGGTATTGCTACACAGCGTATTCAACTGACGTGTTACTCTAGTTTATGTGGTGCGTATTTTGATGCCTAAACACGGGGTACCAGCGTGTTGTCTGCGCAACAGTCGTCCAAAAAGCTGGGTCCCTTGTATTGCCTCGGGTATTGGCATTTGTCCCTTTCAATCGGAAACCAAACTGTCGTCTGTACCAAGTTACTGAAATTCTGTTTCCACCTTTACTGTACGCACAAAGACCCTAAAACTTCGGAAGTTCCCGCTACACATCTGCCCGGAACCTGTATTGTCTCGTGCAAGCAAGGTGGCCCCAAAGCATCCGTGTCACCGTAAGAAAAACAGAAGTAGTTTGGCATACTGACTGAAACATGTATTGTATTTAGTTTTAATATTGCATACTAGTATTAGCCAATAAAAATAATTGTTAGAATTTAATTGGCTGATATTTAAGAATACGATTTATGTATAGAATGTTTTTTAGGAACAAGAAAACAATTTACCGCAGTATAATAGTTGTACAATACCCGTGTTACCAGTCACTTCGTTTCACATAATTCTTGGTAGTGGTGTTTGCAAACGGATTTTTTGGGGGAAATGTTTTCTTCTCGACATTTGTGCTTTTGTTGTTAAATAAGAATATGGTTTCTTGAAAAAGAGATAACGAAATTGTCCAGATATGCCGAATGTATTCTAAATACTGACATGTACTTTAATAATTTTGGTTAAAAGTGCTATGCTTAACCTTTTATCTGAGTGTTACGATAGTAGTAATTGTAAATAAAGCGAGTATGCTGTACTAGTACTAATGTGTCTAAACGCCGTTTTCCCCTTCCATAAGTCCTTTAGGTGTATACATGGTAACGGCTAGGCCTTCTCTGCAGCTTTACTGATTTCATTATTTCATCCATCTCGTTGGTTAAACAATATTTCGCTGCAAGGATTGTGAATCATTGAAAAATTGTTTATAAAAATGAAAGCCTAGAACTGTTTTACTCGAGTTCATAACTGACGCTGTATAAAAGTGCATGACAATCCGTAAGTCTGGTATGGAAGCAGTGTTTTTTTAGGGCCAATTTGAGGCCGAAATTCGGCCCCATTCCGCTGCTTAAAAAGTGTATCTATTTTCCCCTATATTTACCTTGGAATATCCCTCAAAATTTATTTTGACAAAAAACTTGACCAAAATCGGGCAAAAATTGACTAAGATAGAGGAATGTTCGTAAACAATCACAGCAATTTTTTTTCAAACCAAGTTTGTGCATAATCTTAGTTATCATTTGCAGCAAAACAATTGTTTAATTTTTTATAACAAAGTAGAATATAAAAATTTGATAATGCATTTCTACGAAGACAATTACCCTTTTGCCGTAAAATTCTGCAGGGCCCCACCCCCTTTCCCCCAAAGGTGAAAAAAAAAACACTGGGAAGGTTATAATTGTCTTTAGAGCTGTGTAATATCTTTTTAAGCGATTGGTTGCTACAAGTTGCATGTCATATTCGGTGGTTGTATTTTACTGAAAGCCGTCTTTTTTACGCTGTGTTAACTTGCTTTATTCCAAACGCATACATGCCTGGGTCTGTGGTATACATATAGGTGATTTAGATCAGTTATCGGCCATTTTATGTATACATGCTTTATTAATATTAGTCGATAACACACGTGAGGCATATTCTCATATTGCTCAGTAGACATTTAGATCATCTTATCAAATAATTTTCTGTGTTTTCTGCATGATTCTTTATCACTACTGTTTGCACCTCTGCATCACTCAGATGTTCAGAACGTTAGTTTTGGTATCACTGTGTTCTATGTGCTATATGATATATGCCGTATTGATAACACGTCTGCTTGTTGATTTATCGATTTATCGCCGCGGAATGATACCGATTGAATGGTATTTTCGTGCTATTCAGCGCTTTTTTTGCTCGAGTTTAATTTGTGTCATTTAATGCTATAATCCGGGTAGTTTTTGTTTGGTTTAATTAAACAATTGATTTGTTGATTTTGTTGACCAAGATTTAGCAATTGTTGTTATATGGTATGTGTACAGACATTAAAAGCTATAATACAAACACATTTTAATATTAGAAAATAAAGAACGACTAGAACATTAAAAAAATAATATAGAAAAACTATTTTTATGGAGTTAATAATTTCCCATTGCTTTGCAACTGTTAAAGTTTTGCTGAGTGGTTTCAAATTACATTCGTAGCAGATTTTATTATGATTCCAATGTAAATACATTTTTGTTAAGTTGTTTTGTTTGTTTAAATGTGACATTGGATTGTTCTCATTAGTTGTATAGTTTTTAAACTTATTATTTATTATGTACTTTTTGCAATGACTGTGTCACCATTATTATTATTTTTTATTATTATTATTTTTTATATTATTATTACTATTATTATTATATTTACACGTTTTAATTTCTGTTTGCAATCGATGATTGACTTTAATTCAAAGTTCTTGATTAAAAAAAAATAATTATCGTAAAATTTAGCGCTGAAAATTCGAATGTTTTAAAAACAAAATCTAATAAAAAAAACGTTAGTCCAAAATTTCATTTCATAAACAAACTTCAAGGTTTGAATTGTGGTATTATATATGTCGATGGCTCAGGTCAAGCTATTTTAAGTGCTTTTCTTTTATATGTGAGATTTCTTTCCTTTTGCACGGAGCCATTAATACATAGCTAGAACATTAGAACTTAGACAAATACCTTTATTATGATGGTAAAAGTATGCATCGGTTATTGTTAATATTTAACAGTGTTGAGTGTTCAAAACATTTGAGCCAATATCTGGATATGTGATGTGCAAATATTATTATAGTAATGTTTGTAATACGTGAATTGTTATGTTTCCACTTGGAAATACAAGCATAATGAGTGTATTACGGTAGTTAGCAGAAAACAACTTCCACAAACACACGTCTCGTGTGAGGTTGTACAAATGTAACATTCTAATGCTTCACAGATTAAATTATGAATAACACTTCTTGTTCAATTTTATTATTTGAATCATGTTAAACAATTCTATGTTAGCTTCAAATTATACGACCTTTTATACAAACTGTTGAGTGGTTAAAATACAGTAACGAAATATAAAAAGACTACTGTCATATAATATGAATCATCATTATGTAAAAATGTTAAGTTGTTAAAAAGGTTATGAAATATAAAAAAAACTAGAAACCAGAACAAAGTCTGTTATTTCTTCTTCCTAAGCAGACGACCGGAAATGCGAGTACATGCAAACGAGAAATATTTCTTTGTAAACATTATCTCTCTGAACGCATTCCGCGAAGCTAGAGCGCGGAAAGAACAGCCAACAATGGCACTAAACATATATCTGATGCTAGAGCGCGGAAACACCAGCCGACAATGGCATCAAACAAATATATCTGACGTCATTAAAGTACATGTGTATTTCCACAGGTGAGGAAATGTTTGTCTATTTCACTGAAGCGTTTTCGAAACATATCTTATAGCAGCGTCTCTCTCTCCCCCCCCCCCCCCCCCCCCCATTTCGTTCCTGGTTTTCAGGAAGCGATGCCGAATGCTCTGCAAACATTTTACACATGTATCTACTATGTTCTATATTTCTCTATATCTGTAACGATTTCCTCGCCCATCTTCTCTTCTAGCAGCGTTTTACGACCCCCTCCCGTCATTCCGGAATATGCTGCAAACATTTTACATGTATATACGTATGTATGAACGGTGTTCTACATTTATTTCTGTATCTTCTGCAAGTACGATTTCGACGCCAATAATTCATTAGTGTCGAAATTTTGAAGTTTAAGTAAAACATTTACGTTCCTCTAGTTTTGTTGTGTAAGCGTTTGTATAATAATAATAATAACAATAATAAAACAATAATAACCTGATAACTATACATGTAAAAGTATTAATTGTTTGATGTTATTATAGCATGATGTTCCCTTTTCAGCCCTGGGAAAATATGAATAAATGAATAACAATTAACTTTATTAAGCCTAGTCTAAATTGGTCGAACATAACGATGTCTCAGTCACTTATGTCACGTGACTAAGAGTAAGAGATGCTAAACTATAGTTTACCGGACTAGGGCTAGTATTATGTCACGTGACTAAGAGTAAGAGATGCTAAACTATCGTTTACCGGACTAGGGCTAGTATTCATAAAAGCTCCTGGGTAAAACCTTAAGAGAAAATTTAATATCAAGTTGTTTTTTTCTGAAATTAAATAATGTGTTTGCGTAAAATTGCTATTTTATAATAAACCTTTTTATATTTACTAGAATAATTCGCTTAAATATAATTTTATTTGTACATGATTTGTACATATTTCATGATTTGTACTATTTTAAGGAATGGGTTTAATTTTTTCTTATATGAGTTTTATTCATGCGTGCTCGGTGACTACGACAAAGCTTATCCAACGTGTGGCCTTGGCTTTTTCGCACAAGTCAAAAAGATGTAGTTATAGGCCAGACCTTTTTTTATGCCATTCCGCTATTCCGCTAATGAAAACAAATATATCTTTCCCCTATTTTAACCTAAAATTTCCCCTCAAAACTTTTACTTCATATAGGAAAAATATGTAGAAAAAACAATTTGACCAAAATCGGACTAAAAATGGCCAAGATAGAGGAAAACTAATTGTACCAAACCAAGCCAAATAACTACTAGCCTCATTACAATTGCTCTGTTCCCATTCCAAACTGCGGAAAATGTTTGCTGCACTGTCCAATACGGATCTCAATAGTGGAACACATGAGCGGTGCGTTATTGTAACATATGTTGAAACAGCTGGTCGATGTTACAAGAGATTTATGCATAGATACGTACGCTATCCCTCCCCACTATATCTGCCACTTGATAATTACATAATTATACTTCACAGGTAAAGCACAACGTGCAGTATGTACATGTATATGAACGTTTGGAATACTTCAAGGGAGAAAATCCTAGTACGTTTGTTTGCAAACTCCTCGCAGTGGTCTCCCCTGCTTGACGATTATTTGAAGATAACTACAAGAATCATTGTAGCAAAGTTGTCTCGACAATTGGATCGTAAACTTTTTAATTATGAAAGTCCAGCTGCATCATCATTTAAGAACAATTATTATAACATTTGATAACACATAACTTATATCCGTGAATGTCATAATGTGTGATTGAGTACTGTCGCTTTTTCAAAGTAATCATGTACGCAGTCTGACTAAAGTATATGAGGCGTGTCGTGGGAAAACCGGGCTTAAACATAATTGTATTGTCTGTGTAGTTTAATCAGAATTTGTTTATCACTTAAATTGTTAGAGAATAGGCTTCACACACCCCCTCCCAGAGCTCCAGATAAGGTTTAGGCTAAAGGCTTCTCTACCCCCTGACCTCTTTTGTCAAAGGGTATTTTACCCCCTGACCATCAGCATTAAAGGGTATTGGGGAATAGTAAAGGATATTTTCAGAGATTCAGATAGGAAGGGTTTTTGAATCCCATGATATTTAGTGTGAAGTATATAAATGTGCATGTAAATATTGTAAAGTACTAGTACTGTTTAATAAGTTACATTAAGAAATTTGATTGCAGAACGATTTTTTTTTATTAATTAGTTTTTGGCAAGATTTTCAATGTTGACCAGTAGCCCCACTTTAATTGTCTAAATGGTACCCACTACTTACAATTTCTAAAGGGTATTTGCAATATTTTAAAGGATATTTACACAAATACCCCTTTTATCTGGAGCTCTTCCCCCACCTGCTCCCTTGAGCAGCACCCTGTATGTTTTCTGATCCTCGTTCCTTCCATAATTGAATCACGTGTCTGCATGATGATGTTTGTGTAGTGCATTTTGTATCGAGTGCACCGGGATTCTCTCCCATATAGCCATCGCCCCCAGAAGACTTGTTAGTTGGGTTAAGGGGGATAGTGCAAGATACTGGAGACGCTCTGATCCAGAGGCGACCCTGGGTCTGTTAGTGCCCGGTGTGAAGCATCTAGTGCATTGAGCCTCGGTTTAAAGTCTCATACGAAAGACGAGTTAGTATGTGAGGGTTCCGGGGGGGTGGTGGCATGAACCTGTGACCCCTGGGTTGTGAAGCTAGTTCATTACCACTAGACCACGGAACAGCTACGCATGATGATGTCAGACGATTGTCTATATATATACTTGACAGGTGTTGCTGGGTTGTTGTTACATGTCAAGTGTCGTCGGCATTCTCCGTCGTTCATTAGGCAGCATGGCTAGCAGTTACGTTTCCGGCACGCACTCCATGGCGTTCGTCACAGTACCGAATATGGACGTCGGCAAGAAGCTTGCTCAGTACGTGTGCACTTAAAATAGTAACTATTTTAACGCGTATACAACATGTATATATGTAACTATAATACTAGTATATGCACGGATATAATATGATTTTTGCATAATGATAAATTAGTCTTATTAACATACCGTGAAACGACTTTATTTTTACTTTTTATATAGAGGTAAATTCACTTCAGCGAATATTGCAATTCTAAGAAGTAGTTCAATATTCTCCCAGCGCTAACAAGCTATGCTAAATAATAATTTAATAAAGAATATGAGTGGTTTGGGGTATACATTATTAAAATAGCGTGATATACAGAAGGCATAAAGGGACTTGTTCACACTTTTTCGCATTTTTTTAAGAATGCCATTAAATGTCTTAACTTGACAGATTTAAGCATCGGAACTACAAAGCTAAAGTTAAAGTATAATAACAAAAAAGTATTTAGAAAAAAAAAGAAATAAACGGCCATTCCGACTTAAATTTCTCACCCTGCATTATTTACTTTATGTAAGTGTTCCACTTGATGTCAACAGTTTCAACGAAAACAACAAAAACACTCCAAATTATTCCATCGTTTAGCGTTACAAACGCCTCATAATTTTATCAATTTCAACTGATGATTACTCATAAACGAAATGGTTTTTAGACTGTTAGGATTTAGTAGTTGTATTTAGAAATCGGTCTTGAGGGAACTACTTCTTTACTCTGCAGGCTACGAGTAAATCGATAAATTACTGCGCTTCGCTCGCTGAGCAGTGCGGCTTCCTGTTATCGATGCCGATTTCAATGAATAGATGACAAGAAATAGATCCGACTTAAAACACTAAAAAAACAATAATAATAATCCAGTTAGTCCGCATCTACAAGCGAATTCATGTCATTTCTATTCATAAATGTAGGATAGCATATCTGTTTGTGCTGTTTACTTGTTAACTGCGTATTACACCATATTGCGAAAGTTTAACGACATCTAGTGTAACGACTCAGGACATATAGCGGAGCAATCGTAACCATTCGATTGACGATGATGATATTGTTTTTGACGTATGCATAATTGTGGAAAGCATTGTATTTGTAAAGAGAGTTTTGAATGTATTTTACTAATTTAACTTATTTTTAATTTAATTGATATTTACGGAGCATAGCGCTTGTGTTAAAACGCACTGAACATTGATTCGAACTTATTCGGTTCATCGATTATTTTTACCCGTTGTAGATTGACTTTTATGTAAACAAGTATGGTTGCTTTTTTTAATAGTTTGCACAAAACGTATTTTCCTCCCACGAATTACAAAAAAATAATGATGAGAACCTCGTAGATAAATACCAGTAGCATTGAATTAGACGCGCTATATAACTTTTAATTTGCAAACGACAGTGGCCGGGATCTCCGTCTTCAGTTAGGTCAAATACCATCTTATACTAATTTATTTTAAGTTTAGTGTATAGTTAAGTGTTTCGAGATTTGTTTTGTAGAAATGATATAAAAGACAGGTGACTTACTTAGTAAATGTTCCTATAACTATCATAATTCATTTTGCTTTGAGTTTCTTTTCTCGCCAACAGTCTTTCTAAGATGTCAGCGTTTTGATTACAGTATATTTCTAGGTCCGTTGCGTTATTTTGCTCCCTTGTATATACTGACTGTTCTTTTATTTTGGGAATCGGTGCAAAAATTTGAAAAAATGTCAATTCGTCAATCTGTGAACAGGTCCCTTTAAATACGTCTGTGAGTTAAATACTAGACTTAAATTAAACTTAAACTTAGACTAAATTTAAAGACTAAAAAGATCTCATAATTATATAGGCACTATGTATGAACATGAATTTCATACAAATTATGCTGAGGTTCACACCACGTGTGTCTGATTACAGCGGTATTGTGCAGGGACGACTGGCCGCCTGCGTGAATATCATTCCGTCCGTGACATCCGTGTAAGTAGCGGGTAGTCTGTAGCATATCATTCCGTTCGTGACATCTGTGTAAGTAGCCGGTAGTCTGTGGAATATCATACCGTCCGTGACATCCGTGTAAGTAGCCAGTAGCCTGTGGAATATCATTCCGTCCGTGACATCCGTGCAAGTAGCCGGTTGTCTGTGGAATATCATTCCATCTGTGACATCCGTGTAAGTAGCCGGTAGTCTGTGGCATATCATTCCGTCCGTGACATTCGTGCAAGTAGTCGATAGTCTGTGGAATATCATTCCATCTGTGACATCGTTGTAAGTAGCCGGTAGTCTTTGGAATATCATTCCATCCGTGACATCCGTTTTTAGTAGCAGGTAGTCTTTGGAATAGTTAGTTACCAGGCAGCATTTCAGCATTACCGGTAAGTCTAGATCTAGGATTAATGCATGTATTTATAATATTGGTTATGGTTTTAGCTGGTTTAATTTTAATAAATGCAATCTCAACATCATCTCCAGTCTGACGCTGCTATACTATCCGCGGACTGCCAACGAATCGATCAAACATTTGGATTGGATTTTAATGAGATTGGCTTAAATGATGCTGACGATGCAAAATGCAGCTTCGTACTCTGTTACTGCTGTCAGAAGGTGTTGCTGTTGTGCTAGGTTTAAAATGAGTATGACGTCAAGTATGTTGTGACATCATGAACATGTTGGCATTTGCGCGCAAGCACGTTCCCATGATGGGTTGTTTTTCATTGCAGTTATGAGTGGGAGGGGAAGGTTCAAGAGGACTCCGAACTCATTCTGGTAGGTTTATAAATCTCAGTGCCAAAACTGAGTAACCAGACCAATCGGTTGTAGCGTTATTTAAGAAATAATTGACGGGTAACTATTGGTTATAGCGGTAATAACCGACGGTTTGGAGTTCCGATGCGTAGGAATTAAACCACGAGGGCAGATAACAAGCATCGGAACGACAAACCGTTGGTTATTAACGCAATAACAAACTGTTACCTGTCAATTATGTCGATTCTTACACGATCTTATATAAAATTCGTATTTTTTAAGGTTATGAATGAGAACTATATTTATCTATACTCCGCCCATTTTCCGAGAAGTGCATTCACACGTGCGTTTAGAACTGTGACGTCAATAAATCATAATTCAAAATCACGTCAGCTTTATTCATAAACATTGATCGAATGACGTCATACTTATCGATATAATACAGTGAAAATGTCATGCCAAAAAGCTCAAATTAAAAACATATTAACAAAACGTAAACGTTTCTGTGAACTTTAGTATAAAATATGTAGTAAAAATGTGGTTTTAATTGCGCTACATAATGCAAAAATGATATGTATGTCACAATTTGCTATAGCGCGTTTAAGCACATGCATTTTAAGGAACAATTTCTTAGAATTTCCGGAACTATTTTCAAAACATTAAGCTCCGCCCATAATTTGTTGCAGAATAACCCACAGTTATTTTCCTTCTTTATCTATGGACCACTAGCCGCGTGCCGTGGTAGAATATTGGATTGACCACCAAAATAATTGCCATTTACGTTAGAATGTATATATGCATACATTATTATAACATATGCTTAAATTAATGCTATCTGAACGTGTAGTGTTTTTTTCTTAGCATGCTTTTCTCAGTAATCCTATAACATCATGTTATAGTCCTTCGTATAGTACGAAGTTGTCCGCAAATAATGCACGAATATCTGTCTATAATACGAATCTGTACTTATGAAGTTTGCTCTACATTCCTTAACGTAATAAATTAATAACTACAATTAATAGAAAGAATATATGCGTGACCAAATATTTGTTTCCTTTTTTCAGATGATAAAAACGTCGAGTAAGAAAATTCCAGATCTGTCGAAATATGTAAGGTAAACTCACTTTCAGATTGTTGCATGGTTCAACATTGTGATGTTAAAAAACAAGCTGTTAGTGTACATTGTACGTGTATTACACGTACGTGATGCAATATTCGTCTGCCCTGTGCTACATGTAGATCGAGCTCCTATCGCTTTAAATGCTTGTTTTTTACTCTTATATGTAATTCTATTGATTGCAGCCATAACAAATTACACCTGGGCTGGTATTCACAGAGCTCCTAAGGGAAGTCTTAACTTAAGTTGTACTTAAGTGAATTATTCAGATCAAAAAATTCTATGTGAAATCTCGTGATTTCAGTTTACAAAAGTGTTAAATACTTAACATCTAATCCATATTTACTCGTTTAAAACATTTTAATGTAACAATACGTATACATGAAACAGCCAGAGACGTCAGGAATTTTATGAATATAAGGAATTTACTTTTTTCCCTAAGGAGCTTTGTGAATACGGGCCCAGACCAGTGTTTAAACTAGTTAATCAAAAGTATCAATATGACATTTAAAGGGACTATGTCGACGAAAATTTGTCCTCCTTCTGCAATATAAATGGTATTATATGATAGAAATTAGCTATACCAAGACATTTGCATTCAATAACACGATGAGATATTTGATAAAAACAAATAAGTAAAAAAAAGTTTGAAAAAATTAAAACGCCTAGTGGGCATCGAACTCACGACTTAGCAGCCATACGAAGAAATAACGGAAGGCAGCGCTTTAACCAACGGCGCTAATCTGCTTTGTAATGATTCGTGTGCAAACTATGGTTATCCAAAATACAATTCTGACGTCAAAATGTAAACATGAAAAGCGCCAAAGAAACACGACCCTTATTATAAATCGATTTTTATCTCAGAATTTGAAAACTGTTTTCCCATGGTATTCGGTATACTCTGTTTTTACTGTCATTATGTGCCAGTATTAATACCTTCAATTTCCGATTTTTTAAAGAAATTGCCGCCTTGAGGGCCATTTTTGATGACATAGTCTGTTTAATATGTCCATTCTTAAAATTGTTTGTGTTTGTTTCAGGGAGAACCATCCCTATGATTGTGCCGAAGTGATCAGTTCGAAGGTAAGTTATTGCGTGGTAGTGATGGAGGTAAGCAGCATCGTTGATCGAAATAAAAAGAAGTATTACTATACACGATCTGGCAACCAGCCAAAACCTCGTGTGAATACAAATGGGAAAAGTATATTTATAATCTTGGTCCGTCCGACGATTTGCTCAGTGTTCATTTTGGTTTGTTCTAAAGAAATAATATATTGTGCATTCATGAGTAAAATTGGTATGATGCTATTGATACGCCATCTCCATTGTTTGCTTGCTACATATTTGCTGTACTAGTGTCTTTTGAAGTGAAGACAGACTAACAGCGCTCTAGAGATGTAATGAACGTGATGAATATAAGTGCAGACATTACGTGCTAATTAACATAAGAAATGCAGTTTTTTATCAGTTGCCATAAAAAACTTAAATGCCGCAACATGATTTAATTAAACACCATCGACGGATTAACGGGACTTGTTCACAGCTTTGTCGTGTGTTTTTTTATGTCATTAAATGTCTTTACTGCAAAAATTAAAGCATTTTGGAATAATCTAAAATAAATATTTATAAAGAAATACAATTAAAAAAAATTGTGCCTTCGCGGGGACTCGAACCCGGGACCTTTGAGATGAAAAATCTCATACGTTAACTACTCGATAATTTGGACTTATACATTTGGTTGTTTATTTTCTACGCTGTGTACTAGTATTGAAGTGATACGCATTTTTTCCAAACTACCGATGAAAAGCGTTACAAACGCTTTATAATTTTATCCATTTCGTTGATGATTATCAATAAATGAAACGATATTTCCAATATATTTCTTAGTCATGAGTATTATTTCTCTTGTTTGTATATAATGAACAATTTCTTTTTGGAATCGATGACAATTTTTTTTATAATTGTCAATTTGCCAATCTGAGAACAGATCCCTTTAATACATATTCAATTCACGCACATATCTTTACAGATAGAGGACGGAAATGAACCGTACCTGAAGTGGATCGGAGAGACTGTGAATAAACCCGCAATTACCGGCACAGCAGATGACGAACAACAGTGAAATGAAGAGTTTTGTCATAAAACGAATGCAGTGTGACTGAATGCGGTGCACGATTCAATTTGTGTTTTATTGTCCATGACTGTGTAAACACACATAAAATGTTTTCTTCGTGTACGTAAATGCGGACACTTTTGCTGGTCTTTGGAATATTTCTCTGGATGATTGCATTAAAAGAAAATAGAAAGTTAAACTTCATACATGTACATGTACGTAGGGTTTAATCTTCAGCTTTGGTAAAAAATAACTTAATGATGTGTTTAAAAAAGGCATGTAAACCTATCGAAATACACATGGAGCGTACTTAAATCCGGACACTGTTTTTAATATGTTGATTACAAAAAAACAAATATTTAAAAATAAACATTATGATGCACATTGTTCGTCAGACTTCTTGAGTTCTATTGTTATTTACCTTGTTCTGGTATTTACTTTCAAATTTTTTCTCCATAAAGCTTTATTTATTGGCGATACTGTTTCGATTTCAATCCTCCGCGTGCAAATGTTTATATTTGAAAGGAAAACAAATAGTAAGTCAATGCATCAATACTCGGACGACTCTGTTGAAACTTGACTTTCGTTGCTGAGACAGGCGCATGCATCAATCGATACCATAGAATTATTGGTCTTGCCCATTCAAACGCATTTTTTATGTGTCCGGATTTAGGTACTTGGCCTGTAATCTGTAGGTGGTATATATTGTATTATGTTTGGTCTGAGAAACTGTGGCAAAAATACGCCTGTATTGGTTATACAAAAGCCGTTGTTCTTCAACTGCTGTGCGTTCTATCAATTTGCTATTGTCCATTAGTATAAGGTTTATTTTTAGATTTATCAGTATTACTTGTATTATTTAATGCATGAATATGTTAGCAAAAAGATCAATCTCATTATAATCAGCTCCAGTCTGACGCTACTATGTTGTCCGCTGACTGTATCTGATGACTTCGCACTAGGGGTCACGTTCAGATGACCTTTTCAGGCCAATCAAACTGTTGCCTTCAAAATGTTGTGGTATAACTTGACATATAAACCACAAATAACTTGCTCGAAATTAACGTGAACTTTGGATATTTACTCGCATGAGGTACCACTATATCCATTGTTATCCGCGTAAAAATTTACTGTACATTTTTCCCAAGGATCAGCTGGAAATGCATCAATTTTAAAAAACCGTGGCCAAACATTGCTGTGCAAAAGGCAATGTCATTGTTTTCAGTAGGGCTGATATTTTATTGTTCAGAAGGTCATTTGAACGTGACCTGTTATACGATGTCTTTAGATCCTCACAAATGTTACGATTTGATTTTAATGAGATTGCAGAAAGACAAAAAGAGGTATATACATGAACAAAAGTATCATCTACTTAATTTATACGGTAAGTGGTACAACTAACATTATTCTGTCTAAATTGCGTTGACTTTACTTTGTATTTGTATTAAACGTAGAGACAATTCATGATTTGTCGTTCTGTTGTATTCGTTGTTAACTGACCTTAGACCTTCGGATTACTTGTGAACTAATATGCACATACAGTCCAGTGTATTGCGACGAACATTAAGCTATAATATAGTATTCATAAAACTAAATTCGATTATAGGTTAAGATATACTTATCAAATATGGATTGAACAAAAACCTAATTGCAATTAAGCGTATTTATTTGTCCCGTATACAAATATTAAAATACGTTTAACAGCAATATTTAAACTATCTATTGGATTTAGTTATTTGCCGTATAACTGTGAAAATTCATGTGTCAACAGTAATGATATTTTTTTACTGTTACGAAGTTAATCTTCCTGGACTTAATCCGCTGCACTTATATCATATCGATGTATTTCTCATGGAATTCTTCGGCTTGATTTGATAAGTTGTAGCAATATTTGTGTTTCAAATTTAGCTAAATAATCATTAGGTGACGACAGATGACTTTTGATTCATTACCTTAAAGTGACTCCCACATATATGCGAATTTGAACGTCATTGTCAGACGCAATCTCATTTATATCATCTTCAGTCTGACGCCACTGCATTATCCGCTGACTGGATCTGATGACTTCGCATTAGGGGTCACGTTCAGATGACATTTTTAGGAGCCAATCAAACTGTTCCCTTCAAAATCTTGCGGTTTAACTTCATATATAAACCACAAATACTATGCACGAAATTAACGTGCATAGTATTGGATGTTTACTCGCCTAAGGTACCACTATATCCATAGTTATCCACGTACAAATTAACTGTAAATGATTTATTCCCGAGGATCAACTGGAAATGCATCACTTTTCAAAAACCGTGGCCAAACATTGCTGTGCAAAAGGCAATTTCATTGGGCGCAGCAGGGCTGATGTTTTATTGTTCAGAAGGTCATTTGAACGTGACCTGTTATACGATGTCTTCAGATCCTAACAATGTTACGATTTAATATTAATGAGATTATGTCAGACGTGGATACAGAATTTGGAAATAGAGGAGGCGGACAAATTCAGTACCTACCAACTGATACATACACTCAGCAAAAGTTATAACGCACCAAATTGAAATAAATGGAAAAAGTTGTATTTTCTTTATTTATAAGAATTTCAGCCTGGAATATCGGTTATGAGTATTTGAGTTTACACATGCATGTGTTCATACCAGATTTTCGTGTTTACCATGACGCAGATTAAATTCTTATAAATAAAGAAAATACAAACATTTCCATTTGGTGCGTTATAACCTTTGTTGAGTGAATATACATGTAAATGAAATATTTTCAAAAAAAGAAAATAACTTGCAAGAATTTTTAGTTGAGCTTCTGTGCATTACATGATAAGAAAGTTGATAAACATAATTATAATATTTTACGCTAAGTAAAATATCTACGTGATTGTGAGGTTTAAAAATCGAATTTTATACAATTTTGTAACGGGGGCAGTACTTCGCTTTCGCGCCAATCTATATCCAACTGTGATTGGGTCAGTAACTGTATACTAGTACGAAGATGAATAAATATGATTACCTAAAGCAAAAAGTTTTTTAAAAAGCACTACTGACTTGCAAATACACAAAAAATGGAGCGATGTTAAGTTGAAAGATGTAATGCTGCATTATAAATTATTTGTAGGGCAAAATTATTTAACTACAAGTGCTGGAATGCTTTTGTTGAGGTCAAAGGAACGCACGTTTACAAGCCCTTAATGTGCATTTTCTCACCAACCCGAACCTGGGTCCGTATTCACAAAACTCCTTAGGGAAAACTGCATGGGTATTTTCAAATTCATAAACTTCCTTAGTCTGTGGCTGTTTCATGTATAGGTCTTTTACCTTAGACAGTTTTAAGATAGTACAGTGAAACCTGTCTAAATCGAACAGCGTCGGGACCGGACCGATCGTTCGGTTTTCAGAGGTGTTCGGTTTATCCAGTTTTTTTATAAAAGGTCATTTTTCTTAAAAATGTACATAACATTTTATATTTTTAATCGATTATGTAATAAGACAACACAATGTTAATGTCTACACTTATATTATTGTTTACTTTTTTAATTATTTGCATGCCAAAAATGTATATTTTTAACATAAAACAACACACTAATCAAGCACGTGCATGTATTCTAGAACAACTTATTTGCATAAAACGACGCTCAAAGTACATGTATCAATCAAACGAGTTAATGTATTCAACATTAGAGATTTTATAGTCATGTATTAACAGTTTGTAACAATTAACAAGACTATTTTTTGCCACCGGCATATTTAAATATAAATTAATTACACTGGTGTGAAGCATTTAAAATATTACACTGTACGTAAATTTCAACATAAAACACGACCGACTTATATGTTTTTTTACAAGTTGACTATTGTCGTATGCACCGATCGCTAATTACACCACTGCCCCGTTATCACCATGGCGAGTATGCCCTTTATGTGTAATCGTGTCACCAATTATCGGGTTGACGCCTCTGCGATGTGACATCTGCCAGAATACACCGTTCGGTTTATTCAGGTTTTTTAAGGTTGAATGAGATCAAATTTGCGATAAAATCGTTCGGTTTCGACAGGGTTCGGTTTATTAAGGGTTTTTGATGTATAAAATAAGAAGGAAAAAAATCGGGACCGACGCAGCCGTTCGGTTTTGACAGGGGTTCGGTTTTCGCAGGGTTCGGTTTGGACAGGTTTCACTGTAAATATAGCTCGGATGCTTCTTATCTTGTGCCTTTGCCAACAAAAATCATCGATTTACACAAACATTTTATCTGAAATTTTCACGTTTTTAAGTTTTACAATTTAAGTTAAGATTTACCCAAGAAGTTTTTTGAACACCAACACACGAATCGAACCAGGATCGCCTCAAACTCCTAGCAGCGGTTACTTCCCCTATCGGTTAACAGTAACCACTGCCGTCACAAGTAAAATCCTTCCTGATGTGGAAGGATTACGTGATTGTAACTTCTACTTATTTAATGCAACTCAGTGCAATTTTCTACATTATTGGACTTTTTCTATATCGTTTGCAGTCAATAATGCAACAAAGAGAAAGAAAATAACCAATTAAAACCATAAATAATAACTAATAAATCGATAATCATCACATGGTTTGTTATGACGGCAGGGTTTTGAATAGAGCTATGCTCACAGCCAGTCAAATCTCTGCACGGAGGTTGGGATCGCCTACGTCAGAACAGCGTGAAGTATTAAATCCCATTAAACGGCAACACTACATGAATGTATATCCAAGAAGTATGTGGTAATATAAAACCTGCAAACTCTGCATAAGTTGTGAGGCCAAACCTCGGGTAAACTGGTTTGCCAACTCGGCAGGGTGTCTGCTGTTATCGCCCGAAGCATCGGCTGATAAGCTGACACGAAGCCCCGGTATCATGACCGGATATCGACAGACTTCTTCCCGCTTTTAAATTTCAAACAATCCTGATCCGATGGCATAGAAAGATACACAGATTCTAATAGTTGAAACAATGGCGGTCGAACTGTTTAAATACGAATTTTTAATTAATACGACCGCATTGAAGATATGTTTATTACACTTATTGAGTAAATATGTCGCATTTGAAAAGGATAATGGCTTATTATCGAACTAAATTTCTTCAAATGTATTGTGAATATGTATTGTGAATACATTTCAATTAAACTTTTGTTCAATTCGAAACAAAAGCTCACCAGTCAAAAGGTTACACCGCACTGATTAATTTTAACGAATTAGCTCCGAAAGAATCGGCGATGCTGTATCTTCAAGTTTAAAGGCACGATTAAGTTTCAACGTAGACAGATAGTATAGTTCATCATTATATTTGTCAAATCATTTCAAGGATCTACTAATTTAAAGAATGCTATTTAAACATGGCCTACGATGGGTAAACAATTGCAATGTAAACAATAGACACAAAACAACCAATAACAAAACAAAATAGGAACTTAAATCTTGTGGGAAGTTTTCAACATTGGCTGCAAATCATTGAGATGCACTATTAAACATATTAGATCAATACTAATGTTTATTGATTTGACATTGAATTAATAATTGTATGAATACGAGATCTATGTACATACGTTTGTCGAGTCGAGGTTGTATACTGGGTAGTGGATATGGTGACCGCCGTGCGATCTAGAGGTCGTATGTGCGATTTTCGCAGCCCACTTTCCTCATGACACCAGGTACAGCGTCCACTAACTACGGACGTTCCTGGTCCCAAGACTGAAATTCTCAAACTCAGCCTCAACTTAAAATAATTGCCAATGAAAGCAATTGTTACATATATATTGACTTTGAATTCCATTGGCTAATATATGTCAGCTTTGACTTAACTTGAGATGGAGACATTTTGTAGTCGTTAGTTCAGGGGTCAAATCCACAAAGCTCCTAAGGAAAATCTTACCTCAAGTCATATTGGAGTGAAAATTTAAAATAACATTTACATCATGAAAATCCACAATTTCAATCTGAAAAGAAATGGAAGAAAAAAGAAGCATATGTTAGTTCTTTACCAGATTATAGCAGTCTGAGACAAATAAACTTTAAATGAACCAGCCACATTATTAGGGGAATTGTACGATTTGAAGAAATGTCCTTTAGTTTTCACTAAGGAGTTTTGTGGGTTTCAGATATGGGCCCTGATCTCTAAATCTTAGTCATTCAGCAAACCAAGAAAAATCGAAGCTTACCGGGTATATGTAACAAGCGTTTTGATTGGTCAGTGGTTTATGTTGAAGATTGAGAACTTTCAAAGATATATACTGGTACATGGCCCGTGGCTACGAACATTTGTAAGATTAATCCAAGTTCAAATGTTAGCAATTGAATATTCATTTGAAATTTCGAGCGTGTCCATTTGTCCATTTTTAAACTGAGACGAAAATCACAGACTGTCATGAGTATGTATGTCACGAGCGTTTTCATTGGCAATATTTGTAAGTGGTGGCTAAGTTTACAATTAACCAAAATATAGTCGTACTTGCTGCTTCTACCCAAAAAACTGACTCTAGACTGTCTAAATATGTATCAGTCTATAGACAAGGCCTAGAATGCACATTAGGCCTTGATCGGTCCGCTAGAGATAGATAGTTTTTTCAAGTCTCATCCACATTCACAAACTACTATTTCTATATTTGACTATTAACAAGTCACATACGTACATTTTACAATATATACACACCACTGCAGGATAAAAAAGAACTAGTCTGTGTTATCTTAAAAATATAACACATGACTTTGTGTATTAAAAGTGATTTTGTTATTTGTTAAATTCCGCAATTAAGTATTATACAAATACTTTTTTACGTTTCTCTAAAATTAAGTAACAGAATGTTGCAGCTACGTTTACAATACTAATTTGCATTGGAAATCATAAAACTAAGCTTGTTTTCCTATTTAACATGAAACCCTTCATTTATAATATTAGCTCTAATCTTAAGAAACCGCAATTCATTTTGTAATGTCTAGATCAAAACAACGCTAGAACAACGTGCCAGTTGTCTTATTGTTGCCTTAAACATTTATTAATAGATCAATCAATTGTTCTTTGAAACAAACGATGCTTCATGCGCAATTAATTTGATAAGAATGTAAACAAGATCATTTAATCTCAATGTCGACCTTATGACCACATATATAAACGCACGGATCATAAAATACCCATTCGTAGTCCATTAAAATTAAACACTCATCTGAAATTAATTTGCCATAATTGTTATTTATGGGGGATTAAGGATTAATGTGAACTTAGCAGCGATTTGTTCACTTAAATAATCATAAACTACATACATTTTGCTGATTGAATGGAAGGCAAAGAATTAAACAAATAATGTTCAAAATTGAATGGGTGTGAAACAAAGGTGAAACAAAAACAGAAGTATATTTTGGGCGTTTTACATGCGTAAATATGTGGCTTGAAAGTAAATAAAGGTGTCATAGAATTTGCGCATTTTATAAGTGTCCACGCTTTGGGTTAGTGTGTGTACTAAAATATTATCGCATTTATACTAGACACAATCATATTCTTGATGTTTTTAAAACGTTCTTAGCATTTGTGTTCTCTGTTATTTCCAAAGTTTAAGGTTTAAACGTAAAATCACCACTTACAAAAGTGTCGTTATACAAAATGATTCATGTATACAGACTGTATAAATGTACGGTTTAAGCATCCACCCGATATAGAAAAAGGGCAGAAGCAGGGGATTGTGGTGAGGATGGGTGTTGATTCTGAATAATTCGGCATTAAATCGGTATGATTACGTAATAATTGACGGGTAAGCGTTGGTTATTGTGGTAATACCAACGGTTTCCGATGCGTAGGAATTAAACCACGAGGGCGATATCCCGAGTGGTTTGATAACAA